>JANAVB010035018.1:0-540610 GCA_029216955.1 Iris pallida
TTTAAGAGACCACTCTCGTTTGTGTTGCATTTCATTGGCCTTGACCGTTTGTGCACAAAGTCCCAAGTTGCATATAGAACCGAACTTACGTTGCTGGCTAGCCACCAGTACGTATAAGTCGTGCGATATTTTTAACCGCTAATAGTATTTTGCATAATTAGTTTGACTTAGCTGTTAATAGAGGCTATGTGTTATAAATGCAACATATAGGAATAGGATAGGAAGGACATTTCCTTAGCTTAGGGCTACTATGCACTTTACCTTTGTGACCGTACGCTCCGCCGAAGATACGGGTTGACAATCCTTTCTTTTATTGCTGGCAACTGACGTTCGAGGAACGATTATGCTTGAGGCCCCTGGTGCCCAAGTGGGGACTACATCGATCCTATTTTTAGCCAAAGATCCCATGCGTTGGAGGTTTGTTCTTAAATAGCATTCACTTAGAATGGTTAGGCTACCTTATCTTTGTGTACTTTATACTTGATCGCGGCTTGGAGCAATAACTTGTCGCGGACTAGTTTGCCACGCCTTGTCCTTGTTTGGTTGTAGTGTGGTTCACTACTTCGATGAGAAGGTACTGAACCTTGTGTGGTTCGGATACTACTTCGATGAGAAGGTACTGAACCTTGTTAGGGTGCCATATCCTGTCCTTGTTGGTTGGGGGGATGGTACGCTAATCCAAGGGTGGGGTATTCGACTATGATATGATCCGATTTGACTTATTATTGAGCAATTATATTCAGTTGTATGGCATGTTCTTTTTATATCTTATTACGTCCCTCTGAGAACCTGGTGAATTCTCCAGGTGTGTGTTCTTAACTTTTTACATGTGTTCTAGCTAAGGTCGTGGTCTTCTCTTTTCTGTCGAGGATGGCTCGCTCTTGAATCATCCTTTGCTTCGCTTAACAAAATTTTATTCATTATGTATTACTTCTCATCTAAAAAAGTTGGTAGTGGATTTGTCTTCGCCCAATACATGTACAAATCACAAATTTTTACTTAATTCTATGAAAGATTTATCTTTATTTTAAGGATGAGATTAGTTGTCATGGTTTTACTGCATTTTACAGCTTACGTATATTTATTATACGGCTAGCTTACCTACGTATCTAGTCCTACGTATTTTGGGACTGGGGCGTTACACTAATAGACTTGGTATCCCGAATCCTCAATCGATCGACATCCCCAAGGCTATCCCATACACCACTCAGCGATCGAGTCACTTGATAAATTCTTAAAAAAAATTCAAGTCACAAGCGATACACTTTAAATCTCTGGCCGATCCATTCCTCAAAAGTCCAAACACGTTATCAATCCTCTTCCCAAAATTTTGAAAATATTTTTATTATTATTATTTATTTGAATTAAATGGTAATTTTGGAATTTTATAATTTAATTATTATTATTATAAAACGCCTTAGTCATGGTTAAGATTTGGAGTGCAAGATGACTAGAAATAATGGCACGGATAGTTAGACGTGTGCGTTGACTAATGTTTTAGCCATGGTAGAGAAGGTTGAGCCATAGGTTTGCTCTAACTAGGAAAACCAGGCCAAGTTATGACTTGACCCCTATAAATAATTTAATTACTTATTTATTAATATTAAGGCTTTTATGAAATTCGGGTGTACCAAACTAGCCCGGACTCGACACTGAACCAAACCCAAGTCATGTAGACATGTTGTATGCCCAAAGACGACCAATATATATATATATATATATATATATATATATATATATATATATATATATATATATATAGGTATTTTATTTTAATGGTCAAGTAAATAGTTATATAAATATATGTTATTGTCATTAAATTGATAATTATATTTTTATAATAAATAATGTCTTTATAGTTCTTTTAGGATTTTGGAATCAATAGGTTAATTACAGGTATATAGAATTTTAGGTAAATACTTATATACAAATATAGAATTATATTTGTTACATGCATACCGAGTATATACTCTATAATGCAATAGGCATATGTATATGATAAATATGTAGATGGCATTTTTATTTATATTTTATTTGTAAATATAATAAATAAATTTCTTTAAATGCTATTTTATATATTGGGTATTTATGGACTATATACAAGTATATATATATATATATATATATATATATATATAATATATATATATATAATATATGGACTATATACAAGTATATATATATATATATATTATATATATATATATAATATATATCTATAATATATATATATATATATATATACACTTTTATATAGTCCATAAATATATATACTTGTATACTAATATTGGGTATTTATAGACTATGTACAAGTATACTTTATATAGTCCATAAATATATACTTGTATATACTAATATTGGGTATTTATAGACTATGTACAAGTATGTATGTATGTATGTATATATATATTATAATATATATATATATATATATATATATATATATATATATATATATATATATTAGGTTTACTTATATAGAAAAGGGAAAAGAAAAAGGAAAACTTATTGTTCCCTTGCGGGAACAGCAAGCCTAGCCAAGCCCAAGTCTCAGCACCTGATCCCCCTTTATACGTATAATACGATAGAATGAGAGAGCGAGAGGAAAAGGAGAAAAGAAAATATATATATATATATATATATATATATTATATATATATATATTATATATATATATATATATATATACATATTAGGTTTACTTATATAGAAAAGGGAAAAAGAAAAAGGAAAACTTATTGTTCCCTTGCGGGAACAGCAAGCCTAGCCAAGCCCAAGTCTCAGCACCTGATCCCCCTTTATACGTATATATACGATAGAATGAGAGAGCGAGAGGAAAAGGAGAAAAAAAACCCTAATCCGATCGAAACCCCAACAAGGTCCCGAGCCCCGACCCGCCTCACGACCATCCCATCCTTCCGGCGATCGTCGCACGCCATCGCAGCAGTCGGGGGCGGCCTGGTCAGCCACAAAGTGCACGCAAATCAGAGCACAAGTAACACAACAACAGTTTCAACCCACAACTTGCGGCAAAAAATTGCTCCTCATACGACCAATCGCCGAGCAAGTTTTCGCAGCTAAACCCACAACATATACGTCTCCAATATGTTAGGTAATTTTGGACTAAATAGGTTCAGAATCAAGTTAGAGTTTGATTCGAAGTCGAAGAAAAACTACCCCGAAATAGGACAGGGATCGGTCCAGGAACCCATGTTTCCCGATAAATTCTAGTCAACCTGTTAACAGTTTAGGAAAACCAATAGAACAATGTTTTAGACAACCTATAGGTCTTCAAAACCATATCTGTAGTTTCTGATTTCACGTTTATATGCTGAGTTATTCGTTTTCAAATATCGAGAAAAATCACAGTAAAATAGTTTAGAAAACTTAGACTTTTTTCGATACGGCGTGCGGTCCGACAAACCAGCGACGTGGTCGCAAACCATGAGCATCAAAAGACACATATGGATGTTGTCGACGTGTGGGATTCGACGGAACTCGATTTCGCTGTGTGTGCGCGATGAAATCGAAGTGTATCCATCGAGATACCCCGAATCGACCCCTTCGTAAACTAGCCCATAACTTTGTGCACGTTCGTCATCTCGAGACGAAACTTGCCAACAGGACTATGTTATTTTTCTGGTCCAGTATGAAAAGTTTGGTCGATTCTGAAAGGTCGACCGGAACGCTATTTTGGCGGGCCCACGACATGATCCAATGAATGAATTTGTACATGGTCCACCGTAATCCAACTTTGGACATACCATTGGTTTGTCTCGCCAAATTGGGCCCGTAAACATATAGTTTTGACTTTAGAGACCGTAGAACTGGTACATTTTTCGGTGCAAAACGGGTCGAACGACGGACATCGTTTTGACCCAAAATTATCGTTTTGCCCCTGTATCCAAAATTGAACTTATGGGTAGACTTTCTGTGGCATCTGCCATCCGATTATAATTTAGTGATATTTTTTTATTTTTAATTGATTAGTTTATATTTAATTTTCTATGATCATAGGAGCTGTGACTAAGCCCACAGGTGATTTGTGACCATCTTGTGATCACATGACCTATAGATAGCCTATATATGTATTATTTAGCTATTTTATATTTTTCTACAATTTTTGGATATTTTTAGGTATTTAATATTTAAGATTTTATTATTTTTAAGGACTTTCAGGATTTACTGTAAGGTCATACGGGAGTATTTCTGGAGCAAATATTTTTATTTGGGCTCTAAATGACTAAAATTATTTTCTAGAATATTTTAGAAATTTTCTAGATTTTTTTAGAATTTTTGAGAATTTTTATATAAATAAAACATATAGAATTTATATTTTATAGGTTTTTGAAATTTACTGCGAGGTAACACGGTGATATTTTGTGTTAGAATATTTTATTTATATTCTAGACACTTAGAAATATTTTCTAGAATTTTCTACAATTTTTTTGTAATTTATTTTGATTTATTTGGACTTAAAATAATTTTTAAATAATTTTCTGAATTAAATAAATAAATATCCAGAAATCCACCCAGGGGGCCACCTGTCGGCGCCAACTGCTACAGTGACCGCCTCTATCTCTCTCATATATATATATATTATTATATTCGCCCACCCTAATTAAATTCTAGCAGCCTTTTATGGGAGAACTCATCTAGGGATTCCGACTTCCCGAAGCGATTTCTGCCAACTTCAACGTGCTTTTCGCACCGCATTTTTTTTTTGGATTCGTATCGAGGTAAGATTCTGAATATGTAATTTATTTTCGTAGATATTATTCCTAAATTTCTGGAAAATTCGTAGAGTGTTAGTTGTCTGAAACTTGACACATTTCGGTGTTTTCGATATTCCGGGAGAACCAGAAATCGAAATCATGAACCGTTTGAAGTTTCGGAAAGCTAACACCGAGCTCTATGACATATAATTTTTATAGAAATTATTTCATTAATCTAGAATTTCAGTTATTCTGTTGAACTCAGAATTGATCGGTTGATCACCGCTTTGGTCACTATTAGCCATAACGGCGATATCTTTTGACCAAAGCGTGATTTTGTGGCACGGTTGATTCCGGCGCACTCATGGCACTGAAATCTACCAAGGTGCACTTTCAAAATCTAGAGTTCACAATGTTTGACTAGATAGTCAACGGCACGTCTCGATTTGCGTGCCATGGTTTCCAAAATTAGGGAAACACGACTTTTGATGGCCAAACTTGCATGTTTAGATTATATTTAGATTATTATTAGGTTAAATTAGGTTTTTAAGTTAATTATTCTAGAACTAATTAATATTAGATTAGTAACCCAACTAGCCACTATTCCATAAATTTAGAACTAGAACATTATAATTGATTTATAGTTTTCGTGCACGGTTCATGGTGCGGTATGTGTTATAGGTTGACAGCTCCTAGATCGGCATCCCGTCGTCCTCGACTTGTGACTACGGTTTTGTGCAAGGACCACAGACAAGTATACCTTGCCTCCCTCTATAGTTTTGTTTATATGCATTATATTTTATTTTCCAGTTTTGATTGTTTATGGACATGTGCTTTTCGTATTATATTCTGTTAAGCTGTTTTCATTTGCATATAGCCATGTTCATGTTTGGTCTTGTGGTTCATACTTGGAGTTTCTCACCAGTACCTTGCTTGAGTCAAGTCATAGAACGAATACGTGTAATTGAACTGCTAAATCCTTGATATTATTTCCTTGACACCAGAGAGTCCACTCGGGACGAGGGTGTTTTCTTGATCTGTTTACATCCGTGAGTCCACACTCGGGACGAGAATGTCAATTATTTGCACCAGAGAGTCCACATTCGGGACAAGAGTGTTGACTTGACTTGCACCAGAGAGTCCACTCGGGACGAGGGTGTTTACATCAGAGAGTCCACACTCAGGACGAGGATGTTATACTTGCACCAGAGAGTCCACACTCGGGACGAGGGTGCCTTGCTGTGAACTAACCAGAGAGTCCACACTCAGGACGAGGGTTAGTGCTAACCAGAGAGTCCACACTCGGGATGAGAGTTAGTGCTTAGTTTAAACCCGTGAGTCCACACTCGGGATGAGGGTTTGGTTCTTCCATTGATCTCGTGTTCATTGTTCATCTGGCAGTTCATTTATACGTAGTTGTTCTAGTATTCGTGTTCGTATTTGTGTTCGTAGTCATTTGTTGTATTTCTATTTTTTGTTTATTTTCTTGCGCATAATAAAACTGTTAGATAGGCATGTATATTATGTATCTTGATATATCCTTTGAGGACCTGATGATCTCTTCAGATAGCTGATTCCATGGAGTTAGTTAACAGCTCATGATGGTAGTGATTACACCTGCAGGGACACAGGTATTTGCTTGTGATATATCTTTATTATCCTCTCGTGCTTTATATTCTATACCATGGTATACTCTGCTTATTTTATAGACTCATATCATTCTTGTGGTCTAATCGAATAATATGCTAATGGGCTGTAGACCATGACCCATAATTGTTCATTCATGTAAAACATGTCACGACCCGCTCCCGAATAATCGGATACGAGTCGGACACGCTAGCCTTCGTCTATGGACACGACGAAGTAAGCTGTACAATACTAAGGAAAACTCCAAGTCACAATGTAATGTAAACAAATCCAGCTTTTATAACGTTTCCAGAATGATCACCAATATCCATCAAGTCATTTTTAGTACAAAATTAGCCGGAGACAAATTCGGTCAAATAAAATAAATATACAATAATGAATATCTAAAATACAATCTCCAAAAAATAAAATAAAGTAAAAGCTGCAATATCCAATGCAATCACATGTTTCCTGTGGCCTCAAGCTCACCTGCAACGTATCCTGTCAGAAAAAAGGCAAAGTACAACCCTTACAAGAGCAATATACAATGTAACCTGTAGTACAGAATACAAGGTAAAACTAGAATACCAGAAATGGAAGTGAAACTATGGTACCAGAAATGTAAAACTGCAGGCAATGAATGACAATCAATATGCTAGACAATAAATACGGCTATCAATGTACAAGACAATGAACACGACAATCAATATGCAAGTGTGACAATTTAAAATATTAAACTAATGTGTGACCGGCTAGGGAGCACAATCAATCAATGAGTCAATGAGTCAATCAATTCTACAAGGTCCGGCTTCATCATACGTGAAGTATACGATTAGGCTATCCACAATACCTATGTTGGGTGTGGTCACATAAAAGCTAATATTTCCCCCAATCCCCGCAATAAACAATGACTCGCAAGCAATGAACAATGTACAAGGCAATCGTGTGTATCTCGTGTCCGATATGAGAACATGGCACAGGAATGTAAGACAGAAATACAAAGTACAAGTCGAATCAGTATACTTGCCTCGCCTTGGAAGCACGGGAGTAGTACTGCATGGTTGTAAAGGGTCACCTGTTATATTTTGTACAAGTTATTAGGGTTTAAACTATGACAATTATCACAATAAACTATTATCCATATATTAGCTAATAGCTATCAATATATATATTATAACTTAATCAAAATGATTACTAGTGGAAAAATATTATATTTTAGCAAAATCATTTAGGACATACTATTTGCAAATTAATATTTTAGTTTAAAAAAATACTCTAAACCATATGATAACTAACATTATTTACTAGTTTTAACATTATTTAGAAAATAAATATGTTCTAAAGTTTTGGTCTCAAAAATACTAGTGGTAGTACTTTAAAAGTTTTAGAAACATTTTGCTAGCAAAATATTATAAATGTTATAATAGTAACTAAAATACTTTAAACTGTATGAAAAATCATTTATCAAATGATATGTAACAATTAATATTAGCATATTTATGAAAAATAATTTTAACTAAATATCACATATATGCTAGCAATATATATATATATTTTTACAAGATATGTATATATTCACTAGATAAGAATTTTACATATTTGGCCAAACTAACTATCTCTAGTACTAATAATATTTTAAAAAAACTATATATATAACTTTATCAAAATATTTTAAATATTACTAACTAATTACTATTCCATATATTAGCTTTAATCAAAGTAAATATTTTAACCATGTTTAACAAAATTCTTTATTTAATAACATTTATAGAGCTTGATTAGTTATTAACCAACTTGTACTCAATAAACCAGGAGGACATCCAGCTTCAGCTTGTACACTTGATTTCCCAGAGCAAGGCAAGTACTTTTATATGGTTTTGTACATTTATATTCTTGTACTCTTTCTTGTGACACGTCATGACACGATACCCTATACCCCTGTACTCATGTACTATCTTGTTCTTGTACTTATTAGTGTCGGGTGGGGAAATACACTAGCCATGTGACCAATCCCCGGTTACCATATTCATGTAGATAGCTTAGGCCTCGCATCGTGCACGCGGGCCCTAAGCCGTACCATATTCATGTACTCCTGTGCATGCTCTTGTACTCACTCCAGCCGGTCACATGAACTAGATGTATTTCAAATATTGTACTCTATCATGTCTGGTACTTCAGGATTATGGTTTCATTCCTGTACATTATATTTCATGTACTTTATATTTTTCTGTACTTTATATTTTCCTGTACTTTACATTCCTGTACTATAGTTCCCGTACTTATTCCCTGTACTACTTTCCTGTACTTTTCTGTTCATTCTCGTATTTCATTTTCATGTATCCTGTACTCAGTTTCATATCATGTTCTTGTTTAATTATCTAGAACTGTACTTTACTCCGCTCATGAATATGATATGTTGCAGGTGAGTTGCAGGCTCTGTGCGACACATATTATGGCCGAGAGCCGGTAGATGCAGGAGAGCCAGTAGATGCAGGAGAGACAGCTGGAGTTGCTCTTGACTTAGAGGCTGCAGAAGCCTAGAGCTTTACCATTAGCACTTTATATTTTCATGTATTTTGAGACTAGTAGACTCTATCTTTCATTTGATAAAATGTAAAATTTTGAGACTTGTACTTTACTTTGATTCTGGGATACATTTATAGATGCTGTAATTTCATACTTGCTCATGATTATCTGGTTAGATTTCTCTAGATTGGTACAGCTTACTTTATCGTGTCCAACGATGAAGGCTGGGCATGTCTGACTCATGTTCGATTATTCGGATTCTTATTGTGGATTGAGATATAGTGATGCTTTGCCATGATTTGGCAGTATACCATAGCCGTGATAGCGTTTACGTATTCGGGTTGGGCTGGAGTCCGCTCGATATGTAGCTGGCTTGCTCACGAGCTTGCGTCCGAAAAACGGTACGGGTCGTGACAAGTTTTTTGGTGGCCCATGCAAGTCAGAGCATATCGTATCGGTTACGTAACTGTACTGATACGAGCCTGCGAATATAACTAAATCTTAGAAAATCTCAATCCACTCTGCTTTGAAAATTCTTTTAGAAATTTCTTTACGTCCTTGAAAATTCCATATTTTCTCTCGATTATACTTCCTTGCCTTCCGCACCATTGATTCTCGTCCCCTCCTATTCTAGGGTGACGAATGATCGTGCTGTCTAGAATTTATCAGAAATTCTTAAATTATAGTATAATATTGCTTGACTATTGAATATTTGGTTGTTTATAGATATGAGGAGTGCAGATGCCATACACCTTAGATATCTGTTGGTAGAATTGTTAGCAACTAGTTAGAAGATTATAAGATTTTAGTGACCGTATTTTGAGGAGTAGTATGACCAAAGGTAGGTAGAAGTCCTCGAGGTTATGTAGTTCTGAGAAATTAAATTTGAGGAGATTAAGGTAATAGTAGACTTTGAATTTTAAGGGATAGTCATGAATTAGAATTTCAAGGACGAAATTATTTTTAAGGGGAATAGTATGTGGCATCTGCCATCCTGATTATAGTTTAGTGATTTTTTTTATTTTTAATTAATTAGTTTATATTTAATTTTCTATGATCATAGGAGTTGTGACTAAGCCTACAGGTGATTTGTGACCATCTTGTGGTCACATGACCTCTAGATAGCCTATATATGTATTATTTAGCTATTTTATATTTTTCTACAATTTTTAGATATTTTTAGGTATTTAATATTTAAGGTTTTATTATTTTTAAGGACTTTCAGGATTTACTGTAAGGTCATACGGGGGTATTTCTGGACCAAATATTTTTATTTGGGCTCTAAATAACTAAAAATAATTTCTATAATATTTTAGAAATTTTCTGAATTTTTTTAGAATTTTTCGGAATTATTATATAATTAAGACATATAGAATTTACATTTTATAGGTTTTTGGAATTTACTGCGAGGTCACACGATGATATTTTGTGTTGAAATATTTTATTCATATTCTAGACACTTAGAAATATTTTCTAGAATTTTCTAGAATTTTTATGGATTTTTCTGCAATTTATTTTGATTTATTTGGACTTAAAATAATTTTAAATAATTTTTTGAATTAAATACCCAGAAATCCACCCAAGGGGGCCCTCCTGTCGGCGCCAACTCCTACAGTGACCGCCTCTCTCTCTCCTATATATATTATTATATTCGCCCACCCTAATTAAATTCTAGCAGCCTCTTGTAGGAGAACTCATCTAGGGTTTCCGATTTACCGAAGCGATTCTTGCTAACTCCGACGTGCTTTTCGTGCCCCGTTTTTTTTGCTGGATTCGTATCGAGGTAAAATTTCTGAATATGTAATTTATTTTCGTAGATATTATTCCTAAATTTTTGAAAAATTTGTAGAGTGTCGGTTGTCCGAAACTTGACACGTTTCGGTGTTTTTGAGATTCCGGGAGAACCAAAAATCGAAATCATGAACCGTTTCAAGTTTCAGAAAGCTAACACAGAGCTCTACGACATATAATTTTTCTAGAAATTATTTCATTCATCTAGTATTTTAGTTATTCTGTTGAACTCAAAATTGATCGGTTGATCACCGCTTTGGTCACGATTAGCCATAACGGCGATATCTTTTGACCAAAGTGTGATTTTGAGGCACGGTTGATTCCAGCGCACTCGTGGCACTGAAATCTACCAAGTTTAACTTTCAAAATCTAGAGTTCATAATGTTTGACTAGATAGTCAACAGCACGTCTCGATTTGTGTGCCATGGTTTCCAAAATTGGAAAACACGACTTTTGATGGCCAAACTTGCATGTTTAGATTATATTCATATTATTATTAGGTTAAATTAGTTTTTTAAGTGAATTATTCTAGAATTAATTATTATTAGATTAGTAACCCAACTAGCCACTATTCTATAAGTTTAGAACTAGAACATTAGAATTGATTTATAGTTTTCGTGCACGGTTCATGGTGCGATATGTGTTATAGGTTGACCGCTCCTAGATCGGCATCCCCTCATCCTCGAATTGTGACTACGGTTTGTGCAAGGACCACCGGCAAGTATACCTTGCCTCCCTCTACAGTACTATTTATATGCATTGTATTTCATTTCTTAATTTTGATTGTTTATGGACATGTACTTTTCGTATTATATTCTGTTGAGCTGTTTTCATTTGCATATAGCCGTGTTCATGTTTGGTCTTGTGGTTCATACTTGGAGTTTCTCACCAGTACCTTGCTTGAGTCGTGTCATAGAATGAATACGTGTAATTGAACTGCTAAATCCTTGATTTTGTTTCCTTGGCACCAGAGAGTCCACTCAGGACGAGGGTATTTTTCTTAATCTATTTACATCCGTGAGTCCACACTCGGAATAAGGATGTCGATTATTTGCACCAGAGAGTCCACACTCGGGACGAGGGTGTTGACTTGACTTGCACCAGAGAGTCCACTCGGGACGAGGGTGTTTACATCAGAGAGTCCACACACGGGACGAGGATGTTATACTTGTACCAGAGAGTCCACACTCAGGAAGAGGGTGCCTTGCCATGAACTAACCAGAAAGTCCACACTCGGGACGAGGGTTAGTGCTAACCTCACACTCGGAACGAGAGTTAGTGCTTAGTTCAAACCCGTGAGTCCACACTCGGGATGAGGGTCTGGTTCTTCCATTGATCTCGTGTTCATTGTTCATCTGGTAGTTCATTTATACGTAGTTGTTCTAGTGTTCGTGTGTTCGTGTTCGTAGTCATTTGTCGTGTTCCTATTTTTTTTTCTTGCGTATGATAAAACTGTTAGATAGGCATGTATATTATGTATCTTGCTATGTCCTCTGGGGACCTGATGATCTCTTCAGGTAGCTGATTGCATGGAGTTAGTTAGCGGCTCATGATGGTAGTGATTACACCTGCAGGGACACAGGTATTTGCTTGTGATATTTCTTTATTATCCTTTCGTGTTTTATATTCCATACCATTGTATACTCTGCTTATTTTATAGACTCATATAATTTTTGGGGTCTAATCGAACAATATGCTAATGGGCTGCAGACCATGACCCATAATTGTTCATTCATGTTTTATATTCTTATTATGGATTGAGATATAGTGATGCTTTGCCATGATTTGGCAGTATACCATAGCCGTGACAGCCGTTACGTATTCGGGTTGGGCTGGAGTCCACTCGATACGTAGTTGGCTTGCTCACGAGCTCGCGTCCGAAAAGCGGGTGCGGGTCGTGACATGTTTTTTTGGACACTTTCCTAGCTAATTTGACTATTCTGAACGTATTGGTAATATCTATTTCAGCCTCCGAAGACTGTTGTGAGAGTTTGACTTTTGTGGCTGGTCAATTGACTAGACAGTGTTGGTTCTATGTGCTACCACCAGACAAGTATACCTTGCCAAACTTATACAGTATTTACATGTTTTCTTTCATGTTGTATTTCTTTTATATTATCACATGTTTCTCATTTTCCACTTGGGTTATCATCTACTGCCTTTCATGTGTTATAGATTTACATGCACGTATAGGATATTAGTTGTTTTTATTGATTGTTTATTGGTCGCCCTAGTGTTTACCATGTCTTGTGATAAAGTTGCCAGTTATGCCATGTTTCTTTGTCTGACTTGAACTGGTCGTTATTGATGGACTTGGACTTGTCTTTATTATGATCTGACCTGACTTGTGACATTCTATAGATTAGGAGTATCTTTTATTGTACTACAATCTATAGGATTTTACATGACCTTTATATTCCTTTAGGAGATGAGGTTGGTACTAGGATTGGCTTCTTGACCATTCTCGATTGGGAGTATCTTGCATTGTACTACAGTCTATAGGAGTTATTCGATTGATTGTTAGCCAAGTCTAGTATTACATTTCCATATGACATATCATTTCTTAGATGTTCTTCTGGCACTATTCTTATCTTTCATACATGTATTTACTATCATATAGTAGGCATGTTTTATGTATCTTGTTAGTCTCCTGAGGACCTGATGATCTCTTCAGGTAGTTGATTGCATGAAGTTAGTTAGCTGATCATGATGGTAGTTGATTACTTCAGATTTAGGTATCTTTCATGATTACATATTTACATCTATTATTTGCACTCTGCTTGTTAGCCTAACTTTATAGACTCATGTTATTTCTACAGAGTCTAATCGGACATATATGCTAGTGGGCTGCAGACCGTGAACTATAATGTTCATTCTTGTCTTATATTCTTTTGTGGATTGAGATATAGTTTAACTTACCATATTAGACATGATAACCTATTCTGGACAACATATCCGTACTCGAGTTGGGCTGGAGTTCGCTTGATACATAGCTGGCTTGCGCACGCACTCGCATCCCGAAAAGTGAGTGCGGGTGGTGACAAGTTTTTGTAGTGGCCTATGCAGGTCGAGTTAGCCATTTCGGTTTCGTTATTGTACCGAGCGGGCCTGCGAATATGATTAAACCCTTAGAAATCTCAATCCACACTGCCTTGAAAATTCTTTTAAAAATTTCTCTACCGTCCTTGAAACTTCGTATTTGCACTCGATTATTCTTCCTTGCCTTCCGTACCATTTACTCTCGTCCCTTCCTATTTCGGGGTGACGAATGATCGTGTTGTCTAGAATTTATTAGAAATCCTTAAGTTATAGTGTAAGTTAGTTTGATTATTGAATTTTGGTTGCTTGATAGATAGGAGGGAATTAGAGATGCCATATGCCATAGATATCTATTGGTAGTAATTTTTGCAGCTAGTATGAAAGGTTATAAAATGTTATGACATCATATGTTTGAAGGGGCAGTGTGACCAAAGGTGGGTAGAGATTCTAGCGAACTTATTCTTGGTGGTTAGTTAATTGTGAAGAACATTGATGAAGTTTATTATATTTGGTATAAAAAATTGAAAGTGTTGATGGAAGTTAGCAGACTGGGATTTGATGATTATACTGCTAGAGGCTAAAATATTAGTAGACATTGATTAGGGAAAAGCTTTAGTGAAATAAGATTAATTTTTTTCCGAAGTTTTATGACCTTATGGTATTTGTAAATGGCAATGAAGAATTTATGGGAATTAGTGTTAGAAGAATCGGATAAGATCGAGGATTTATGAAGATGAATGTGTTTATTCAGAAAACAATTAAGGAGGAGAGAAATTAAGAAGAAAAAAAAATATAGTATGATTGGATGGAAAAAATATAAAAAACATTTGTTGAATTTACATAGTTGAGGATACGACGAAGAGAAAAGGACGTATGGAATGCATTCACAGATAGTCATAGTAGTATATGGGTTTCACAAAATAAGATTTTGCCTTATACTAGTTTATTAGTTGCAATGTAGACTAGTTATCTTAGAAATCCTTGTCAAATACCATGACCATGAGAATAATTGATAGCTAGTGGGAACCCGTCATCTACCATCACTGATGGACTTTTTCTTAAATTTTGAGGACAAAATTCTTTTAAGGTGGGTAGATTTGTAAACCCTATTCTTGAAATTTTTGAAAATATTTTTATTATTATTATTTATTTGAATTAAATGGTAATTTTTGGAATTTTATAAATATTTAATTATTATTATAGAATGTCTTAGTCGTATTAAGACTTGGAGTACCAGATGACTAGGAATGATGGCAAAGATAGTGTAGACGTGTGCTTTGACTAATATTTTAGCCATGGTAGGGAAGACCGAGCCATAGGTGTACTCTAACTAGGAAAACCAGGCCAAGTTGTGACTTGATCCCTATAAATAATTCAATTAGTTATTTATTAATATTAAGACTTTTAGAAAATTCGGTTGTACCAAACTAGCCCGGACTTGACACCCGAACCAAACCCAAGTCATATAGACATGTTGTATGCCCAAAGACGACCATGTAGATGTATGTATGTATATATATATATATATATATATTTTATATATATATATATATATATATATATATATATATTAAAAAAAAAATAAAAAAAAATAAAATAAAAAATAAAAAATATATATATATATATTGGTATTTTATATATTGGTATTTTATTTTAATGGTCAAGTAAATAGTTTTATAAATAGTTATATATATATATATATATATATATATATATATATATATATATATATATATATATAAAAATATATATATATATATATATTATGTATAACTATTTATAAAACTATTTACTTGACCATTAAAATAAAATACCAAATATATATATATATATATATATATATATATATATATATATATATATATATATATATATATATATATATATATGTTATTGTCATTAATTGATAATTATATTTTATATAATAAATAATGTCTTATTAGTAGGCATGTTTTATGTATCTTGCTACTTCCCTGAGGACCTGATGATCTTGCTAATTATATGGCACTGTTCTTATCTTCCATACATGTATTTACTGTTATATTAGTAGGCATGTTTTATGTATCTTGCTAGTCCCCTGAGGATCTGATGATCTCTTCAGGTAGTTGATTGCACGAAGTTAATTAGCTGATGATGGTAGTTGATTACTTTAGATTCAGGTATTTGCACTCTGTTTGTTAGCCTAGCTTTATAGACTCATGTTATTTCTTTAGAGTCTAATCGGACATATATGCTAGTGTGTTGCAGACTATGAACCATAATGTTCATTATTGTCTTATATTCTTCTTGTGGATTGAGATATAGTTCAACTTACCATATTAGACATGATACCCTATTCTGGACAGCGTATACGTATTCGAGTTGGGTTGGAGTCAGCTTGATACATAGCTAGCTTGCGCACGCACTCGTATCTCGAAAAGTGGGTGTTGGTCGTGACATACGTTCCATCTATATTCCTATCGACGATATCACTGTTGGACTGCACTTCTACCAATAGCTATTCGACATACCCTGAACCGAATCGAACTTATCTACGTCAGTTTTGATCCCGCACACGACTTGCTAACATCAACACAAGTCTAGACATGTATTGCCTAGCACAACACAATACGTAAAAATATATTTGTTCAATCAAACACCCGCATGAGATTTGTAAAATATTTAAACATTTTGTATGAAATATCTCATGGAACATTGAGAGAGATTGTCAACAACATCGATTATGAGAACATCATAAGAGTTCAAAGGAATTCAATTGAAAATCCAAGGACGTAAAGACGTGCTCTAATACCATTATGTCAAGCCTCGGTTTTGCAGAATCGACCGTGCTTGTCACATCCCGCTCCCGGAGGAGCGATCATCCTCGCTAAGGCATAATGCCGCGTGAGCCTAGGTTGCGCTCATGCAAGGCAGGTTCCATAACGGTCGATTACAGCAGCTTGCGATGGGGTCGTCGCACAGAAGACCCGAAGCAGAAACATTGAATAAACAGTATGTCGCCAGAAGAAATTTGAAACAACATAAGTCATACAAATAGCTCTTTATTGATTTGGAACAAAGATTACAAATGGGGCACGAGGCCAAGATTACAAGTCGATCAAGCTCACTTTATCTCAATATAAAAGTTCCAGACTGGTACTTACTGATGCTTCAAAAGGCGATGTCCATATATTACTTCTCGTATAGATGAAGACTTTAATACGGCTGCACACCTCGAAATGCCAAGGAACTCCATGTCTCGGCGCGTCCAAGCGAGCTCCACCTCGATAATCAGGTACCAGTAACCTGTGCGTAAAAACTGTTGGGTAGTCAGTACCAACTGCACTGGTGGTGTGAGCTCCTAGTCCACCAATAAAAAACCAACACGTTCATTTAGTTTGTGCAGCATATTTCTTTTTGATTATCTTTCTAATCTTACCTTAGGATCAAGTTTTAGGACATAGATGCCTGGCATATTTTGTGTCTCTAGACCATCACTGTGCCATCGCAACGATAACTTTCTTATCATTGTGCCTCCACACCATTCTCGTGCCAACAACATCAACTTATCAACTCATGCTTGCCTTTCAGCCCATATTTGAAACACAACAACTTTTTTGTGCCATAAACTCGGTGCGTGCTTCAACATCGAGGCGTGCCTCACAACTTAACATGACTTAACAAAACTTGCCTTACAGCCATGCTTGACTTAACTTGAAATAAATCAAATCCTAACTTATGCAAGTCTGAGTAGACGACTCAATACTCGACACCACATCTCGTACCAAAGCACGTGTCTTTACTTATAGCCAAATTTTTGCTCCATACTGGTGTTGCAACCGTACATACCTTCTTGACTCCATTCATGTCATGCTTACACTTCCTTGTTACGACCGACACCGTGCATACGAATTGCCGTTTAGCACACTAACTTATCTATATAAAAGGTCACTAGCAATTTAAGCCATCTTGGATATGTAGGTGGTGCAGACGAGACCCTTGCATCCAAGGGGAGCTATTCTTGCTCAAGTCCTCGAATAACCGCGACATGTTCTTGCCTACTACCTTGCTTCCCTCCTAGGCCGATACGGTCCTGTGGCCCCAGGATACCGAATCGAGGGCACAAAATCTTGTGCACAATTTGTCCATGACCGCGCACCTAAGAAAACTTCTAGACTCAACGTAAATGCATGGCCTAACCGCCACAACTTACTTCCTTTGCTTTACTTATTTTACTTTTCATACTTCTTTGTAGAGTCCAAACCAGGAATTGCCTCGGCGACTGACCTACAGTCCCAACATCTCACTCCTCGGCGACTGGCCAACAGTTTCGACTAATTTCTCAGCATTTCTATACTCTTATTTACTCAAACTCATGGATGACTAATTGATAACCTTCCAGCATAACTTGAAAAAAATGTGTTCCATATATGTGATAGACCGTGGCATACTTTTCATTGAACCAACCGTGGTTCGTGTCTTAATTACATTGTGTTATATGCGATACTACTGCCCAATTCATATTCCATATGACGAGCCTTGAGATTGTGAGAACATATGGCTATATCAAGCCGTAGAATCGTGGGACCATGACGTGCTCAACTCGAACAACCGTGTTCCTTGAGCTCTTTAAACCGTGGCATCTTTTAAAGCACTAAATGTGAGGCCGTGGGACATGTTTGCTATGACAAGCAATGGGATCGTGGGGACAAGTCTGCTATGACTTAGATAGCCCGCGACATAATTTTGCCTAACTCAATCGGGCGGTCAAAAGACCCATTGCCATCTTTGAAAACCATCATGGAGAACATCAAAGCAACATTTGACACTTTTTATATGTTCTATACACATACTTGACTCAATGGGATTATTCGCTTAGCTATGTGGATTTGTCTCTTTTATTCAACTGATTCAGTGCAATGAAAACTTTTGCTTTATTATTGTGAAGGCCAAGTAGAACCAAGTTCACCGAAGCCACCCACCTGAGCGAGGAGTTGCCTCGGCCGAGCAGGACTTCGAGCAAGTCATTGCATGGCTAAGTCCAAATGCCGTTGGCATTTTGATTCCTCGAAACTTACTGAGTACACACTCATCGATTTATCACTTGATTCAATATCCAATGGTTCTCACACACACTCCTTTGTGTTCCTTCAATCCGAGCCACACTCGTGCTTTACTTATTTTTCTTATCGATCAATTATATCTCAAACTTGGAGTAACTTATACTCGTCGCGCACATGGGAAACTTAGTTCTAGGGCAGATAATCTGATAAATCAACTTTCAAGTTCATTTCAAATCTAACAATCGCAATACCATCAATATTTTTCTTTGAAACACACGATTTCAAAATCGTTGTTACCTTCCTGCTCCTTTAGTCTCATTCGAATTCGGCGTATCACTTAGTTGGATCGTGCACATATTTAAGGCGTCCCTAAAATATATATATTTCAGCCAGGCCTCGTGATAGTGAATCCAATTCCACATATTTGTTTCATCCTATCAATCCGAAAATCAATCGTACCGATGCTACCTCTAGAAGTAGGGATGTCTCGTCTAGCCGCTAGGCCATCTCTCCAGGCTAAAGTCAACGTCAATATTGGAATCACTGTTACCGAACACAAATATCAACACTAAAACCAATCCTAAGGTCAAACCAAAATTGATAATATGGGACTTTCTCACTACTAAAATACAACGATTTAGCGACGGCCCTATCCGTCGAAAATTCGTCGGTAATTCATATTACCGACGGATTTCCGACGGATACGGGCTGAAAAAATCCGTCGGAAATAACCTCGTCGCTAAAACTAGCTCATCGCTAGTCCGCCGCTCTGCGACTAATTAGCGACGGATTTCCGTTGCCAAAATAAAAACTTTTAGCGACGGCAAGCCGACGGCTTCCCGTCAACTTCGACAGTTTAAATTTTTAATATATTCATACAATTTACGACGGATAATACGTTGCTAAAACGTCGTTAAACGCGTATCAGAGGGTTTCCGATACGCAAAATATGTCGCTAATCCATCACAAACCTCGTCGGATTAGCGGCGAGTTAGCGACGGATATTCCGTCGACCTTCTCCTGGAAATCTTTCATAATTCCAGGACCTTAGCGACGGATAATCCGTCGGGTTTTAGTCGCCCATGCATCGCTAACTGGGAATCCACCCGTTAGCGACGGATAGTCCGTCGGAAATTGGCCGCCAGTCCGTCGGTATCTGGAAATATTTGGAAAAAAATAGCATAAAGCTGGGCATTCCCAATATACACAATTCCAATATACCAGACACAAATAATCGCAAGCAATTCCAATATACACAACAAAAATATTCAATATTCAATAAAACAAATATCTCAAGCACAATTATACAAAACACACAAATATTCCAATATACAAAACACACAAACAATTCCAACACACAACTATCCCAAGCATTCAAATTGTTCACACAAAACACATAAATATTTAATATTTAAACACAAATATTCAATATTCAATAAAAAAAAAATTGACTTTGGCCTCAGCAAAGACCGCAAGTCAGACGATGAATCCTCCCAGCCAGGGATCATAGTTGCGTTGAGGCATGTACCATTCTATCAGCCACTTTGCATACGAAGGCTCAATTTGGTTGAGGTCTTCTGTAGGGACAGGAGGGTCGGTCCCGATGCTACTACTCTCTGACGGTGGCTCCTCCTTAACTTCAACCTTGGAAGCAATCTCTTCCCTGATGGTCATCTCTTCCTTGACCTTGACCTTTGGTAACACCTCCTCCTTAACAGTCACCGGCTCTTGTTTGACGACGGGGACTTCCTCCGTGTCGACCTCCAAGGGTTCCTTGCCTCGGCCCCTTCCTCGGCTAGCAGGACCACCTTTGGGAGTCTTGGGAGCCATCTCTCTGACAACAAAAAATTTTATATAGGCTAAAGAAATTTACTCAAATTATATAAAAAATAAGAAGTTTATCGAAATTTTCAGCCACTTATGATATCCACCTCGGGGAGTCTTGGGAGCCTTCTCCTCTCCACCACCATGGCTCTGGACCCATCTGCTCCTCCCTACTTCCCTTCTTCTTATTTGACTCTCTCAGCCACATATGATATCCAGCTCAAATGTAGAGTCGCCGGCTGTGCTGGTTCCCCTTCTCTTCCTGTCCACTTCTTCTCCCCCGACTCTATACTTGAGCCATATGTGGCTGAGAGAGTTAAATAAGAAGAAGGAAAGTAGGGAGGAGCAGATGGGTCCAGAGCATGGATAGAAGAGAACTAGAAAGCACTGAACCTTCCTGTTGTGAGAACTGTGAAGAGTGAGAAAGGAGAGGGGGTCTTTGATTTTTGCGTTCATCATTATTAGAGGGAGCAGCACTGGAAAAGTTGTGACGTTGGTAGCATGAGAGAGTAAAAATTTGTATCACAAGACTAACAGAATTACTATATAATCATGTACTCACCAATAACCGGATGTAACTGGAGTCGTTGGGTCTATCGTGCAGTAATTGGTGGATCCGCTGGTATAGGCCGGATGTACTTAGTATCTAGTGTATCAGATTAGTATCGGTTTATCGGTTTGGTATAGGACGTATCAGATTGGTATTGGCATTAACAAATTAGTATCATCCTATCCGATATGTATATGTATCGGCCGTATAGCTAGGATTCATATTGGCCTTATCAATTTGGTATCGGTCATATCCGATAGGTATCGGCCGTGTTGGATTAGTATAGATCATTTCGGATTAGTATCGTGAAAGGTTTAGTAACAACTGTACTTGGATTTCTCTCTTCTCGAGCTAGAATACCATTGCAAGAGAGTCACCAGATCGTGATTGGCCAGTTATATTAACATACATGCTTCCTTTTCCATCAGAAAAAGCGAGATTGAAAAGGAAGTATGTATGTTCTGTAACTGGCCAGCTACGCTCTCGTGACTCTCTTGCAATGGTAATCTAGCTCTAGAAGAGAGAAATCCAAGTACAGTTGTTACTAAATCTTCCACGATACTAATCCGAAATGGTCTATACTAATCCAACACGGCCGATACCTATCGGATATGACCAATACCAAATCGATAAGGCCAATACGAATCCCAGCTATACGGCCGATACATATCGGATAGGACGATACCAATTTGCTAAGACCAATACCAACCGATACGGCCCATACCAAAATGATAGATCGATACTAATCCGATACGGTCAATACTTATAAGTACCTACGGTCTAGGAGGTTGATCCGCTAGTACATCCATGTACGATCAACGAAGTAACGATCCATTTCAATTTGGATGTGAAAATATGTATCGTAAGACAAACTAAACATAACCAGTTCTATTTCACATGCTTAATTGCCAAGTATAGGAATGAATGGCTCATAACACAACCCAAAATTCATTCTAGCATACATTAGTGTGAATCATCTATGTTCTGTACATATGGTGTAGTATATGTTCTTATCGTATTAGTATCTGAAGAATGTAACAGAATCAAGATGAACTCACATAATATAATACTAAGACATCATCTATTACTATATAAGATATAGTAATAGGTTGTCATTTCATCATTGCCGAGGGATGAGGGTCGAAGGACAGTCAACTTTATCTATGGCTACATAGTTTCTGCCTCGCCAGTCGAATGGCTGCAGGGACTATCTCCTGATCACCATGTCGTAGTCCAATACAATCCAGAGATTGACACAGTACTAATTCATATATGTAGTCCAATACAAATAGTCTAATACAAAAACAACACAATACAAATAGTCCAATACAAATAAGTACTAATAGCTAATGAGAACCATGCAGCTCATGCAAACGCTCAGTGATACGATCACGCAACCACCTCGAATAAGTGGGATCGACGGTGGCAGGAGAGATGTAGTCCATTGCAAGTGTTGCATGAATAGAACTCCCGGTCTCACTAGCTACCGGTGCCACTTCCTCCTTAACAGTAGAAGGAGCCACCTCAGCATTTAGTGTTTCCCTCAAACGACGTGCCGCTCCTCGGGTCATGGGTGCCATCTGTCAAGATCGATATTCACAAATAATATAATTTTAACATAAGCAAGCTAACTAAAGGAACCATCATGTCGTTTGAGTACATTTTTGAAAGCAGATAAAAGACAGAATATTCTATTTTTTGCCAAGTGTGAGAACGGATGGCTCAGAACACAACCCAAAATTCATTCTAGCATACATTAGAGTGAATCATCTATGTTCTGTACATATGGTGTAGTATATGTTCTTATCGTATCTAGTATCTGAAGAATGTAACAGAATCAAGATGAACTCACAAAATGTAATACTAAGACATCATCTACTACTATATAAGATATAGTGATAGATTGTCAAATCATCATTGCCGAGGGATGATGGTTGGAGGACAGTCAACTTTATCTATGGCTACATAGTTTCTGTCTCGCCAGTCGAATGGCTGCAAGGACTATGTCGGAGGACAGTCAACTTTATTAATAGTTATTTGTTTTTCGATACCAAAAAATCCAATACTCCGATCCGAAACCACCGATATTACCGATACCCCTGATTCGATACTCATAGGAATGGTCCGATACCGATTCCGATTCCGATTCCGATTCCGATACCCCCCTCCCTCGATCCGATACTCATAGGATTGGTCCGATCCGAAACCACCTACACCCCTTCCCCCGATCCGATACACCGATCCGAAACCACCGATACTCATAGGAATGGTCTGATCGGTATCGGTATCGGCCGATACTTTAATAAATTATTAATATTAATAATTTATTAATACCTATTTATTTTTTGATAGCAAAAAATCCGATACTTCGATCCAAAACCACCGATATTACCGATACCCCCGATGCCGATACTCATAGGGAAAGTCCGATATCGATATCGGGACATGCCAAACGGTATCAGTATCGGACTGTATCGGATCGGTATCGGTCAGTATCGGATCGGTATCGGTCAGTATCGGAGCGGGACATGCCAAACTGTACCGGTATCGGTCAGTATCGGTCCGATACCGATTCTGATTCCTATACCGATTCCGATGCCCCCCTCCCCCGATCCGATACTCATAGGATTGGTCCGATCCGAAACCACCTATACCCCCTCCCCCGATCCGATACTCCGATTCGAAACCACCGATACTCATAGGAATGGTCCGATCCGAAACCACCGATACCACCCCACCCCCTCCCCTACCCCGCTGGACAGCAAACCCCCTCCCCCTCCCATACCCCCCCCCCCCGACAGCAAACCCCCACCCCACCCCCTCCCACCCCGACAGCAAACACCCACCCCCCTGCCCCTCACCCCCGACAGCAAACCCTAAACCCTACCCCTGTCCCCCGCACCTAACAACATCCACCCCCCGCCCCCCTCCCTCCCACCATCACCGTCGTCCCCCGCGATGGCCGGCCCACCCCCCACCACCCGAAACCCTACCCCTACCCCGAAACCCTAAACCCTACCCTGTCCCCCGCCCTCAATAACTTCCCCCCCCCTCCCGCCCCCACTCCCTCCCCCCCACCCCGTCGGCCCCAGCGACAGCCGACCCCCCACCAACCCGAAACCCTATATGTTATGCTAAATAGAGAGAGAGAGAGAGAGAGAAGGGAGAGAGAGAGAGCATACCTGAGAGGAGATATATCCCGTCAGAGAGAGCTTCGCCGGATAATGTGACCCGTCGGAGAGAGCTCGCCGGAGAGAGAGAGAGGGGGGAAGAGAGAGAGTCTTTTTGGGGGGAATGAAAAATCCCCCCCCCCCCCCCCCCCCCCGTCGGTTCAATTTAAGTTAGGTTACAGTATTTAGCGACAGATTACCGACGGATATATCCGTCGGTAGGTAGTCGCTAAATACCCACTAGTTTACCGACGGAACGTCCGTCGCTAGATAGACGCAAATTTAGCGCGCTATTTTTTTCAGATTTTGCCGCCACAATGTGCGACATATTAGCGACGGACATGAATCCGTCGCTAAATTTTCGTCAAATGAGCGACGGATGTGCGACTGATTTTGACGCAAAAAAACTAAAAAAATTTATCCATTGCTTTCTGACGGTAGCCCGTCACAAGGTAGTCGCGAGACCGTCGCTATGTCCGACGGATACGATCCGTCGCTAATTGTCCGTCGCCAAATTGCTGTATTTTAGTAGTGTCTACCCAAGCTCGCATCACTCCGATTTCTAAACTTCGAGCATATATTCTCCTATTCGCACTTGAAATACTTAGTCCAAGGGGTCCCAATCGTTCAGCAAATCCATCCTACTGTAAGTTATGCTCAACCAATTTCTCAGTATATCAATATCGCACGTCCAAACTAGCAATTCGCATAGTCTATCTCTTCAAACATGTTCGCTATAATCTACCTATCCATTCTATCCAAGTCAAGTACACCATGGCATGATTTGTCACTAAACCATAATTCTCACACCATATTCTCTAAGTTGTTTAACAAAATCTACGCATTCGATCACAAAGTCGTCTAGCATAACAATATGCCATGCCCCAATCTTTCGCAAGTGTAACTCCTCCTCCCTGATTTTCAAAAAAATTGTTTTGTTTTAATTATTGTGTTTAAAAGAAATCTTTCGTCGAGACTTTGTGGATGATATTTGTCAAAAACTAGTTTAAATTAAATATTTTGAGATGTGCTAATCTTGTTCTAATAAAAGTATTTTATTAAAAAGATTATCGAATTATAAAAGACGTTTGTTTATTATTTTGAATTTTTTATTACTTTATTTTATTTTAAATATCATGATTAGAAGTAAATTCTCTCTTTTTGAAAAGCGTAAAACGTTATTTTGCTATTATCTTTGTATAACAAAAACTAGTTAAAATCTAATGGTTTGAAAATTATAAATAGTTTAAAAAAACTATTTTCTTCAAATTTTATTACTAGAATTATAAAAGACGCTTCATTATTATTTTAGGCTTTCAAATGATTATGGTTTTGAGAATCATAAATATTTTGTAACAATAAAAAGATTTTTCTAGTTTATTTTAATATAAATAAGATTTTAAGATTAGTGAAAATATCATTTAAAAATTATTTTGATAATATCAAAATATTATTAAGATGATCAAATATTTGATTGTAATTTGATTCATTCAATTTTAAAATTATCTATTTAATAGAGTAAATATTTTTAAAACAAATATCCTAATATTTAAGCTAGTCTTGGTTTTTTTTTTTAAATCCTAATCCTGATAGAATTCTTCATAATGCCAATCTTATCTCTATAAATATTATACATCTCTCTCTCGCCTCTATAATTAATCTCGGCCCTGACATGCGCCTCCTCAAGATTCAATCAGACTCGTCCCTCTCCCCACCTCCTCCTCGGAGTCGACCACCTCCCTGTCCTCCTCACCCTCGTCATTGACGCCATCAACAACACCGAAACCCAGTCACCACCATCATCCCCTGAACCAACACCACCTCGTCCACATTTGGCATGGACACCACCATCACCATCTTCGGCACCACCGACTTCCCTTCTCCCCGAAATTCGCTACACCGATTACCCTATGTCAACCACTCCACCATCGGAGTAGCGTCGTTCCGGCCTTCCCGACACGGCCTCTTCCTAGATCCACGACACACACACCACCACGTACCTAGCCATCGCACCAAAACTCTGTCGCCTCGTTCGTACCATCTCCGGCGTGTCCTCGTGTGCCAGCAAGTCGTGCGCCTAGCCGCCGCCGTCGCGAGCCCGCTTCCCCGATCACTCCAACCACGAACCCTGATCTGTATCCCCATGCCGGTGAAGCCTCTCGTCCCCCACCAACTGGAGACGCTCCACCGTGTGGCGAGTCTCCGGCCATCCTTGGGCCGCACTCGTGCACGATCTCTCGGTCGAACTCCCTCCTTCTCGATCATCCCTCCAAATCCTCGTTCATCCCGTGCTCAGCCCGCCCCTATCCCGACAGTCCCCGAACCTGAGCGTTGTTGCACGGAGGACAGATCTGTCGAGCTCCCCACAGCCGCATATGCGTCGGAGTAGCACTCTCCAGTTAGCCCCCACGCGCGCGGTCCGCGCTGGAGAGCCTCTCTCCTTCGTCTTCCTCTTCCACATTCTCCTTTTATTTCCTCTCAATGAAGTTCTCTCTCCCCTCTCTTCTTCTTTCACCTCTCTTGTCTTCTTTATTTCTTTTGTTCTTTTTTGTTTTGTTTTACTTATGTGTTAAGAGTTACAGAAAACGAGAAAAGTGAAAAGTATGTTTTGATTTGTTTTTTATGTTTATTACGTATAGGTTGTACTATGTGTTAATATACTAATTATGATTATTATATATATGTATTATACTACTGTATAATAATAATATTGGTGGAGTATAAGTATTGGTATTATTACATTATTATAATATTTTACAGTATATATATGTAAATGTATTATATTAACTATTAATATTATTGTTGTCATATTAATACTAATATAGTTATTTAAAATATTATTGTATTATTTTTTTATGGTATTTAAATATGGCTTTTGATCAAAAATATATTTGAAAAAAATTGAAGTTTTAGCCTTAAATGACTATAGATTTTTCAAAGTATTTGTTTAAAGATATTTTGCTAATAAAATATAGTTTCCAAAACATTATAGATAACTATTTATTATGCCAATTTCTTCAATATTATTATAATATTATTCTAAGATTATAGTTTTGACATAAAAATTATTTTCTTGACTTTCAAGTATTTGTTTAAAATATTTTGACTGGCAAATATAGTTCTCTAGTATTATAAATATTGTCTAAAGTTATATATTAATGGATTCTACTCAATAGCATTATAAATAAATATTTCTTAAAAAGAGTCAATACCTATTATGTTACAAATATTTTCCTATATATATAAATAAAATACTTGTGGGCTTTTAAATGGGCATAAATACATTCTAAGTTTTAAGATTGAGTCAATACCTTAAAAAGAGTCAACATCTATCATAAATCCTCGAGTCATTCTTGACTGAGTCATTCGTTTCTTTACGATTTAAGTTTTCCTCGATTCAATATATCTACTCAATCATTTTTGTATTTCACACTTGTAGAAGCATGGAAAAGAACAGGAAAGTCCATGCGGCTCAAAACAGAGGGAGTCTCATGCGGTTCAAAGAATCTCGTAGAGCTTCATGCGGCTCAAAAGTCCTTCAGAGCTTCATGTGGCTCAAAAATCCCCAATAGCTCCATGCGGCTCGGGTAAAGGCCACATGGCCCTATGCGGTTTGCCTCTACAACTGGCCATCAAGCAGCGGCCTCATTTAATGCTCTGACGCAACACGACAGCTCTGACATAAAGGTGAATTGAAAGCTCAAACATAAAGCTGCAATGATGACTCTGACATAATGGCGCGCTCCTAGGGAAACGAAGGAAATCTTTATAGCTGGCATGATCCACCAATTCTGAAGCTCACTATGCGGCTACCTACTTTAATATGGCTGCCACTCTCATGCGGCTGCTACCTTCATGCGGCTGTCATCTCCGTGCGACTGCCACCTTCATGCGGCTGTCATCTTCATGTGGCTGCCACCCTCATGCGGTTGCCACCTCATGCGGCTCAGTTGTAAGGACTTCCATGCGGCTCAGTTGTAAGGACTTTCATGCGGCTCGGTTAAAGGCCACACTCATGCGGCTCAACGATGACAGTCCTCCACATGGCTCGCAGCAGTTGGGACACGTGGCAGGAGATTGACCAAGATTTATTCACTCGGATTTGCTGATATCCACAAATCATCACGATGCAGATTTGTCGCAATCAACATTAACTGCCCATACAGATTTGGTGCAATCAACATTAACTGCCCAAATTTGTTACAATCAACATTAACAGCCCGGATTGATTTCAAACAAACAAGATCAAGGCAAATCTTCACCAAATCCTTAAATACCCACTTTTCAAGAAGCAATCATTACAAACCCTACTTATCATACCCACTCCTATAAATAGCAAGGTTCTATTTACTTGCAAGCAGGAACAGAGACACGCACAGAGGGAGCGGCGGCACACAGAAGATTCTCCCCACACATCCCGAGAGCATTTCTTCATCAGAGCCAAGGCTACGTCCGATCGTCCAAGGAGTAAGGCAGAGTTGATAGCACTCTCCCGAGCCTCTACCGTCACCCCCAGAAAAAAACTAAACAATTGTACTTAGATTGCTGTACCTAGGTTTTCATCCCTAGGCTTTCTTTGTACGAGCGAATTTGTGTTGTTAAGTAAAAGTCCAGTCCTCCCATAAAGCGGTTCTGTTCTTTTACAATCAATGGCAAACACGATGGCGACTCTGCTGGGACCAACTTCTCCACGGCTGAGGAGTTGGTGACGCAATCGAACGCAGCCAAACTTGGCTCCACTCAACAGATGCTAGTCGTCCGCTTCGACCAGCAGGCGTTCGAAGAAATGCTCTCCATCGGGAGCGCTGGCCAGGTCCAGAAGCGAGCCCGCACGAAGAAGGCTCGCAGGGAGTGGAGGCCCAAATCATTTGCTCCTTCCCAAGCTCTGGAGGAAATACTCCCTGCTACCCAAAATGAAGGGGAAGACTCTCGTACGGCCCCACTTCAGACCATAGAGGACTCTGCTGTCCTCAAGTCCGGCAGAGGAAAACACTACGATGCTGGACTTGCAGGGGCAAAGAGGAACTCTGTGCGGTCCAAGAAGAAGCCGCATAAGGGCTCCAGCCACATGAAGACTCAGGCGGCCACAAAAGCCAGCCGCATGCAGAAGGCTCATACGGCCAAAACTTCTAGCCGCATGAAGGAGGCTCATGCGGCCATGACTGTCAGCCGTATGCAGACAGCTTATGTGGCCACCGCTTCTAGTCGTATACAGAAGGTTCATGCGGCCACATATGCCAGCCGCATGCAAACAGCCTGTACGACCACCAATCCCAGCCATATATCATCTGCTCCATGTGGCTCACGGTCAGTCTTTGACCGCCTTTTATGTGTTCCTGACCTTAGAGGCTCTCAGGAGGTCGTGCCAAACTCTGTGACGCACCACTTGGACTCTTTCTACTATGCACTCTCGGGTGCTAGAGGAAAGAAGTCTAGGACAGTGCGGGTTCGTCGAGCTCAGTCAGCTGTCCCAACTTCTGACTATCAGGGCGTCCCGCTGACTATTATGCGGGCCCCTGATGGAAAGTTGTATAAAACTATCTGTGTCCAGCCCCCGGCGGCCAACGAACGGGATAGTTATCAAGAATCTCCCAACAATGTCAGGGGCAAGTACTCGTACTACTCCCATATCAGGGAGTATGCAGGATGCCAACACACTCATGTGCTCAGGACTCCCGGGCCCATAAAATGAATGACTTGTGCAACATGATTCTTCACAAACGCAAGGAAAGAGACAAAAACTTGGTGTGCAGAGAATCCTTCCGTGGACATCACTGCACTCAAGTCATTGTCAACTGCTGCTGCAGCAAGACGGCCACACAAGAGGACCGGCGATCCGTCTTCCAACGACTGCAACAACTAAAGGACGAAGCGCTTCTCGTCTCCTCCTGGCGGCGGGAAAGGGAAGAAAACAAATGTCTCCAGCCCGAAAATCTCAACCAAGAAACTCTCTTCTAAGCGGTTGTCCACGACCGTTACAGGAGGAGTTTTCCAAGGTACTCGCTCAAAGACGAAATCTGCCACACATGGAGGTTTGTCGTCCATATCTCTGGGAGGCACTGGAGCCGGAGGTAGCACTTCTTCGAACATCTACAACAATCCGGTGTTCCAAGAAGATAATCCAGGATAAACGGTTCCCCCAACAGACGCAGCAGGTTTCGACATCCCCGAGTACGTCCACAACTCTCAAGACAAGGCAAGCTCTGAAGTTGGGGGTACCACTCCTTCTGAGTCCGATCCAGAGGAGAACATTCCCACATACCCTTACGACTTCTCTGTACAAGGGTATGACTCAGAGGGTATGTCCTCCACCGGTCCTTCCATCTCTCCTCATGTAAGGACAGTATTCATGACAGACAGCAACCAAGATGGTCCCAGTGATCGCCAACGCATCGACACCCTGGAGGCCATACTGTATACCTTGGTCAAGTCCGTGGACAAGATTAAAGCGGCCCTTCCAACTCTGTAAGAAAGGACGCCTGGCCAAACAAGCTTGGGTCCCGCGGTCAATGCGGACTCAAACTCAACTGCGCCAAACTCGGGCAACAATCCTCCTACGATGACGGCTTCCACCGCTGCAGACGAGGCCAGAGAGGCAAAACGAGAGGTTCAGAAGCTCCGAGCCATGTTTCACGCCCGAAAAACCTGCCAGGACCTCAGGATACGACAACCGTATCCGGCTGCATGGAGAGATGTTCCCTTCCCACCAAGATATAAACCATTCAACATCAATCCATATGATGGGAAGACATCTGCAAGCAGATACATCACCTACTTCGAAGTCACAACCGACCATCTGCCTCATGACGATGCCATCCTTACGCGGTTGTTCATCGGAGCATTGGAAGGGGTCGCCTTCGACTGGTACCGCAACTTGCCGGACAACTGCATCCATTCCTTCGCCGGCTTCAAAAGTATGTTCCTGGTAAGGTTCTACGAAGTAGGATAAGACGTGACAATGTCTACACTCTTGGACGTTGTTCAAGGTGAGAAGGAATTGACGAGGAACTATATTGAGTGATTTCGTCAAACCGCGATGAAGTTGCCTTCCGGTAACCCTGATTTCTCTCTGATTGAAATTTGCCAAAAGAGGCTGCTCCCCACAATCAGCCTCTGGATGGGCAAGAGTCAATTCAAGGACTGGAAGACGTTCATCATCAGTGCCACTGGCACAGAAGACAAGTTGAAGAAAGCCCGCCAATTGGGACTACACATTTTGGAGGGAGAGGACAAGGGTAAACGCCCTAATGCCAACAACAACAACGATGGTAATTCCTCCAACAACCGAGACAACAAGGGCAAGCAGGCTATGGTGGCCGACACAGTTCCGAAGCTTGAATCGAAACCGGCAGAAAAGTAGTGGCCTCAGATGACCTACTCCTTCGAGGACGGCCATGTCAAGCCCATCTTGGACATGCTCATACAAGGAGGTCGAATTCAGCTCCCTCCTCCAAGGCGTGAACCTCGTCCTGCAGAGATGGAGAGCCCCAAGTACTGCCACTACATCGCTATGTCTACCATGCCACGCAAGACTGCTTCCAACTGAAGCGATACATCCAGCACCTCATCGATTCTAAGGCCTTGGCCATTGATTTCGAAGAGGTAACCGTGGCAGCCAACATGGTGTCAGTACAATTCGACAGCTTTCCTCTGACAAAGACTCAAGATGGAGTAGTACCCATCCCCAGAGTAAAGATGGAGGTCGCTAACCTTCCACCTCCCCGAGACCAGGCTGCTGGTCTAGTGCCCCTTACCACATCACGAGGGGAGGTCATGTGGGTCCATCCGGACTTAGTACCTGAAATGACTCAGTCGGTACCACCCTCCACCAGCAAGAATAAGAGTGGGAAAGTCAAATCATATCGCACAATCTCGGCAGAGGTCGAAGAAGCTACGGCTGTTGTTACCCGATCCGGTGCACAAACTCAACCTCCACCGGGTAACTCGGCTGAAGATCATCAGCCGGCGGCTGCTGATGCTCCCGGACCTTCTCAGCCTTCGACGACCGACAAGCCTAGGTCGAAGGAGACTCGCTTTAACAAGCCGCTCCGAAAAAAGGTGCCTCACGGGCTGGAGAGGCCTTAAAACTTTGACATCTTGGCACAATTGGCCAACACACCGGCCAAGTTGTCATTATACGAGCTCCTGAGACTCTCCAAAGATGTTCGCGTCGCACTGAGCGAGGTACTCCAGAATGTCGACGCATATCTGGCTCAGTCCAATCTCACTGGGGAAAGCTCGCCTGCAGATTTCCAGAACAGCGCTGGCACAGGTGCAATGCCCAACATTGTCTTCACTCTGCAGGATATGCTTATCAAGACAAACCTGCACGATCGCCCTCTGTATTATACTGGATACGTTGGCGACATCAAGGTGGATCGGATGCATATTGATCCCAGTTCTTCCATAAGCATCATCCCAAAGAGCCTGCTACACCATCTGGGCATCCCAATGCATCGTCTGATGCCGACAAGCACAGCCATCAGCGGTTTCAATTCAGGCAGAAGCTATTTGATCGAAAAGATTCGTTTGTAGTGTCAAATTGGCGACCTTCAATCAGAAGTGACCTGTTATGTCATAGATACGGACACTTCCTATAATATTCTCCTGGGGCGTCCTTGGATATACGATTACATGATCGTGCCTTCCATACTGTACTAGTGCTTCAAGTACGTTGATAAGTACGGCTTTGTGAGGACAGAATTTGCCGACATCGATCCCTTTAATAGGGTCGAATCCTACTACTCAGACTCATGCTTGTACGAGAAGTCAAAAAGGCACCATGTCGAAGAAGATACTCAAGCTCAAACTGAGGCGGCAGCTGGATCGGAAGAACCTCTGACGATCCACCTCTAAGCACGCAAACCTGGCAGAACTGCACCCCTTACAGCCACTCTGCGTAAGGATGCAATCAACCTCTCTGCACAGGAGGAACAAATGATAATTCGACTGCCAAGGTCTGGCCATGCGCCAAAACCTACGACAGAGCCACTGACAATCAGGCTGCCTAGAGCTAGCCGGCTACAAACAGAGGAGCTCAATCCCTCTGTCAAGCCGATGATGATTCGTCTTCCTAGAATGAATCGGCAGCCGAACGCTAAGCCGGGGACTGCTTGCCAGCCAACAACTCACCGCACAGCACCAAGCACCAAACTGGGGGTCCCTACTATGCCAATGACTCCACGTTCTGCTCCATCAGTAGAGCCCCTGACGATTAAGCTGCCCAAGTCATCCTCCTAGTCTTTATTGACACAGGAGGTAGCCAAAGAAGAGTCAGAGCTGGCCAAGTATGTGGCTGCTCACACTAATGTTCCATCCGTAGATGATGTAATTCCACTAGAAAAGAAACCTTACTTCATCAATAAAGGGCTATCTTTGAACTACCTCGAGCTTAATAAGCTTTGTACAATGTATGCCCTGGAACACGGTATAGGCACCCACCTACACACATAGGTGACAAATGTCTACATCGCAAATCAACTTACTCCAGTAGAAGACGCTTCCCGCATAGTTGAGGGAGAGGATCATCCAATCATCTTCGGCCGGAAGAATGATCCACAGCCCTTCAGGATAGAAGAAGTTGAGCTCGAACCCAACACTGGGAGATTGCCCCTTTATCTGTATAGTTCCCGATCCAAGTACCTCATGCAAAAATAGGAGTATGATCCGGAGACTACGCCAGGCTTGAACAAGGGTACTGGACGGCGATTACCCTTACAGTTGCCGGTCCCGGCTGGGAAACTACGGGATTACTACAACAAGACCAGATGTGGGCTAGGTTATGTTACACCTATAACGACCCCTGAGAGCTCAGATGAGGAGTGCGAATGGCACTCTCATTCGTCTGGGTCACCCACTTCTGATTCAGACGTCAGCATTGGGGACATGCTCAGGCAAGTCTGGTCCGTCAATATGGCATTTGCCGACGCCTACGAAGAAGATGAAGACATTCCTGAACTTTTTGAGTTAGAGCCGTGGGCACAACAACTAGATGCACAATGGGAGAAGCAGTTCGAACAAAGAGAGCCTCCTACCGAAGATGAGGTTGTGTAAGTTGATCTCGGTGATGAGTCCTCTCCGAAGCCCATCTTCGTCAGCAAGAATCTGACAGACGAAGAGTGGGAATCGCTACTGCAACTCGTCAGAGAATACATCGACGTGTTCGCCTGGAGCTACGAAGACATGCCAGGACTGAACCCCGAGGTTGCACTCCACAAGCTCGACATTCGTCCAGATGCAAAGTCGGTCAAACAACAGCAATGACGGTTCCGCCCGGACATCATGAACTCTATCGAAGCTGAGGTCAACAAACTGATAGCCAACGGCTTCATTCAGGAGGAGCAACATCCAAACTGGGTCACCAACATAGTACCAGTCCTCAAGAAGAATGGGAAGATTCAAATCTACATCGACTTTCATAATCTGAACGAGGCATGTCCCAAAGATAAATTTCTTCTTCCCATCACGGACATCATGATCGACAACACATGTGTCTTTGAGCGCAAGTCATTCATGGATGGCTTTTTAGGATACAATCAAATCAAAATGTTTCCTGACGACGAGAAGTATACATCATTCCGAACACCGATTGGCGTGTACTGTTATACAGTCATGCCCTTTGGTTTAAAGAATGCTGGCGCCACCTATCAAAGAGCTATGAGTGTCATCTTTAGAGATCATCTGCGTAAGACCGTGGAGTGTTATATTGATAACATCGCCGTCAAAAGCCGCTCTAAGGGAGACCATCTGCAGGATTTGAGGACGGTATTCGACCTGATACGAGCGCACAACTTGAAGATGAATCCCATAAAATCCTTCTTGGGCGTATCCAGCGGGAAGTTCTTGGGTTTCATTATTACTTCCCAGGGTATCCACATAGACCCTGAAAAGACGAAGGCAATCATGGAGATGGGTCCCCCAAGAAATCTCCGAGAACTCAGAGGTCTTCAAGGGAGATTAGCTTACATCAGGAGGTTTATCTCTAACCTCTCCGGGCGATGTCAACCCTTCACCCACCTCATGAAGAAGGGCGTTTCATTCGTATGGGATGAAGAATGTCAGTACGCCTTCGACAGTATCAAAGAATATCTGTCAAACCCTCCAGTCCTGGTGGCCCCGGTTGCTGGAAAGTCATTCCTGCTCTATGTACGAGCAATAGAGCATTCTCTCGGTGCTTTACTAGCACAAAAGAATGATGCAGGCCACGAGCAATCTATATATTACCTCAGCCGAATGATGATGGGGCCTGAACATCGATACACTGCCGTAGAAATGGAATGTCTTGCTCTGGTGTTCGCTATTCAGAAGACGCGACACTACGTCACGGGACAAACCATCCATGTCGTATCAAGAGTTAACCCCCTCAGGGTCCTCATAACCAAGCCGGGTGCACTCAGCTCTCGCCTCGCTACCTGGGCGATATTATTGTCTCCCTACCACATGATCTTCGTCCCGCAGAAGCAATTAAAGATCAAGCCCTGGCAGACTTTCTAACAGCTCATCCAGGTTCGGAGTCAACCAGAATAGACGAAGAGATACCAGACGAGGTCGCCAATTCAAATGCGGTCTCCCATGATGCCATCTGGCGAATGTTCTTCGACGGCGCTTCGAGAACTGGGCCCAAGGGCAACATCGTCGCTGGAGTCGGAGTGGTGCTGATTTCTTCCTCCGGACTGGTGATCAATCAGGCTTACTCCCTAACGGAGCCTTGTTCAAACAATGTGGCCGAGTACAACGCTTTGGTCATTGGCCTCTGACTTGCAAAGGAGCTGGGGGTAGAGTATCTTGAAGCATGCGACGATTCGCAGTTAATCGTCAATCAGATCCGAGGTTCATATAAAGTTCGCCATGAAGATATGATCCCCTATCACCAAATAGCGATTAACATCATTTTGTCATTTGAAGGGTTCTTCATAGAACATGTTCCCAGACTCTAAAATATCGAAGTCGACGCCCTAGCAGGTCTTGCTGCTTCCCTAGCGGTCCCAAAATATGCTCATCATTTGGTGGACGTAATAGGCCACGAATTGGTCTGTCCTAAAAATAACGTTCAATTTGTAGCGAGTCATTCCGTTCAGAAGATCGACGAAGCACTAGACTAGAGACAGCCATTCATAGACTTCGTAGTCTATGGCATCTTGCCCGAGAATCCAAAGGAATCCACTTCTATCAGAAGACGTTCCCTCGGATTCTTCTACGATACAGAGATAAAAATGCTGTATCGGCGATCATACGATGGATTACTGCTTCGGTGTCTATCAAATACAGAAGCTAAAGAATCTGTACGCGAAGCTCACGACGGCGTCTGCGAGGCCCATCAGCCTGGCCCAAAATTACAAGATCGCCTTCGTCGAATGGGCTATTACTGGACTACGATGGTTGTAGATGCGATAGACTATGCAAGAAAGTGCAAAGCCAATCAAGTCCACGCAGATTTCATCCACCATCCATCCGAGTTTCTACATCCGATAGTGGCATCCTGGCCATTCGAAGCATGGGGAATGGACATCATTGGTCTGATCACTCTGCCTTCGTCCCGAGGGCATCGCTTCATACTTGCAATCACAGATTACTTTTCCAAATGGGCGGAGGCTGTTCCGCTGGCAGAAGTGAAGACTTTAAACGTGATCAACTTCCTCAAGCATCACATCATCTATCGCTTCGGACTGCCTCGAAGGATCATCCATGACAACGGTCCACAGTTCGCAAGCCACGCCTTCTATCGATTCTTCGACAAACACCGAATCCAGAATATTGCTTCAACGATGTACAATCTGGTAGCGAATGGGTTGGCAGAAGCATTCAATAAAACTATAATCAAGCTACTCAAGAAGTTCGTGTCTTCCAACAAACGTGACTGGAATGAGAAGCTCAACGAATGCTTATGGGCATACCGTACTACAGTTCGGACGGCCACTGGAAACACACCATTCTTCTTGGTATATGGGTGTGAGTCAGTTCTCCCACTGGAGACTCAAATCCCCTCGCTCCGTGTCGCCCTCACTTACCAATTGACAACGGATGATAATCACCATCGTCGATTACAAGAGTTTGAGGCTTTAGATGAGAAGCGGCTGTTAGCTCAACAACGAATCGAGCTGTACCAAGCACGTATCTCGGGAGCTTTTAACAAGAAGGTTAAAATCAGAACATTCCAAGTAGGCGATCTCGTTCTGGCAGTTCGGAGGCGGATGGTTATGACTCACAGAACCGCCGGCAAATTCCAGCCAAAGTGGAAGGCCCATTTGTCATCGGGGCTATATTCTCCAATGGTACTTACCGCCTCGCAAAACAAAACGGAGACTTGATCATATTGCCCATCAACGACAAGTTCCTGAAGAAGTATTATGTCTGAAACGACATCCTCCAAATCCTCGATGATTGAGTTATGTACCCTCTGGTACCGCTGAACTTACATTCTGACTCCGAATCTCCCAGATTGTTGAGTTATGTACCCGCAGGTACAGCTAAACTTACACTTTGGTCACTCCAGATGAATCTATATCGCATCTTCTAGGTAGTAAGTCATGTATGATCATACCTCTGAACTTTCTTCCTAAAAGAGCTCCTTCTTCATGATCCACTACCCACACTTTCATTGTATAAAAAGGGTAGCAGATCCACAAATTTCCCGAAACAACCACGTCGATGTTACCTCTGAGTTGTTTCACTTCCATCAAAAACAAACCACCCCTCACATAGAACTTCCACATCCTCATTACCTCTGAGTTGTTCTATGTACCCTTCATGTAGCCCACTCATGCCACGTCCTCATTACCTCTGAGTAGGAAGGCTCCATTGAAAAAACCCTCATATTTACCACGTTCTCATTACCTCTGAGTAAGTATGTTGGTTTTTCTTTCGACTTATTATCCGTACCCAAGACCGGAGTACGCCAAGGATAACAGGCCCACAAATGTCCTCTGTTGACCACAAATGTCCTCTGTTGACCGCAAATGTTGTACTAAGTTTCCTAGTACATGCGCCTCATTTTTCATCATGCCCCGGGAGCCCAGCTTCTCCATGGCATTCTTTCTCCCGATACCAGGAACTTCTATGGCCACCTTACTGTGGAATTGTTCTAAGTATCCCCATCAAACTTGTTATCCGTACCTAAAACCACGGTATACCAAGGATAACAAGTCCACAAACAGTCCCCCAGTGGGGCAAATACCACAACACCACAAACGCAGTAAGCAATACAAATAAAAGGTAAAATAAAACATACCATTTTATTTGAAAGTCAAAAGTACTACATGTTCTGGAACCATGTCCCTCTCAAAAAAAAAGAAAAGAACACAAACAAAAGAAGGAAAAGGCTGACTATGGTTCGGCGATACATAATTCCATGAGACGGTCCCTCAGCAAGACAGTCGACCGCTTAAACCTCTGCTTGGTCCGGCGCTCAGCCTCCTGAGTCGGCCGCTACGCATCCTCCAGATGCGCATGAGCCCGCCAGCCATCCTCAAGCTTCTTCAGAGCACGCTCCAGGCCAGCAGAAGCTCGGGTGACCTTTTCGGCCTCCTGAACAATCAACTATTTATCTGCACGGGAAGCTTCAAGCTCAGATTCTAAGAAAGCCAGCTTCCTCTGGAGCTCGAGGATCTGATCCCTTGTATCTATTATTCTGCGAGAGGCGGTCGCTTCCCGAGCCATACAATCCTCGCTCCTACGACTCAGCTGGTCATATTGGAGAGATAGGTCGTCGAGGTCCTTCATTATAACCGGCTTAGACGCATCTCGTGTAGCCCTTACCTTCTCCAGGACAGTGGTGAGGAAGTCACGCTCTTGATCTATTGCTGCAGACAGATCAACTTGTCGCAGCACTTGAAACTGGGCCACGAGATGATCAGCCTCTAGCAATTTGGGCTCCAAAAGTGCAACTATCCCTGCCCCACCAGGGAGGGTTTTAAGAATTTCAATTTAGCCACGGGCGCATTATCGGGCCAAGGCAAAGGGGGTCTCCCGCTCCACAGCAGCTTTAACCCCTCTCTTCAGGTGGCGGTAGAAACTGTCAACCACATCCTGTGACGCTTCATCCAGAACTTCCGTAGAGGACGGCGTCAAAGGAAGTGTAGCTGGCAGTATCGAGGGAGACGTGCCGGAACTTGCCACCCCTGCCACCAGGGAAACAAATTGCGAGCGAAAAGACGCGTGGATAGCAGCTAACTCCTCCTCCGCAGTCCAAAGAACCTGGATACTCGGCAGGACGAAAAGGTCGACCCCCGAAGCCACATGAGCAGAGGAGAACGCAGCGACCATTGCTCCCCGCCCCGGCTGTGCCGCCATTTGATCTCCCGAACTCGATCCAGCGGAAGGCCCCTCAATATAAGTCGAAAGGGGAGGAGGCTCACTCCCTTCCCCCGGATCCCCTTTGGCAAAGCCTACCCTGACAATGTCCGTCATGGGCAGTAAAGGGGCAGGACCTGTACGTGCAGAGCAACCATCAATCAGCCTAACCCAAAGGATATGATGATAGAGCAAATGGGCCTCCTCACTAAGTCAAGATTTGGCTTATCTTACCAGAGGAGGGTTGTGGAGGCTGAGGTTCGCTCATAGCCGCCGTAGTCCCCTCACCAGCGACCTCCAAGCCAAATTCAGCTGGTTCCTCTGCCCCAGCCGCCCCGGAAGGAGATACGACTGGATCAGCGTCACCCTGTTAAAATTCAGCAGTCTCGGGGACTAGTTCAGCGGAGCCCCCGTCGCCCTGGGACGAGACCTCAGCAACGTGAGACCCCTCAGCCGCCGTCGAGAGAACCCCGACAGAAATAATCTTGGCACACATGTCACTAATCAAAGTGGTCTGGGCCGAATTGACTTCAGAAACAGCAGCCGATTCTCGAGAGTCCGACTCTTCTGATGCCTACAGAGAAAAGAAAAAAATTAGAACATAGTTCAAGAAAAGCTAAAGAAAGAGAGGGTTGTGATTCTATTCACCTCCGAAATGGCGCCCATATTCTCGCCTCTCTCCTTAATGAGCAGTCGGCGAGGCCTAACCGCAGCCCGTTTCATGGAGTAGGTTCTGTCGCCTCTAGCAGACTCAGGCCTGCTTCACTTTCGGGAAGGACTCGGTTCAACAGACAGCTGATTCGCCACCACCTCATCTAGCACAATAGACGGCTGATCCGCCACCACCTCTTCTGCAGGAGAGAGAGAGTTATCGGCATCATGATCGTCATCCTCTTCGCCCACATTGGTGGACTCCGAGATCAGCACAGAAACCGTGTTCGCCCTTTTCTTCCTCGTTTTGGACCCATTGGGCTTCTCTGCCAAGCCAGTACCCACAATGAAGCTGGTACTCGGGTCAAAATCAACGGGAGGCTTGCTCGCAGTAACATGGTATAGGGCCGCCATATACAAAATCTCTCCTAGCGCCTCAGCATCAGGAATCGAGAAGCTGGTTCGGGTATGAACCGTGTCATAATAATGCCAGGCCCTGATACCGTCGAGGATGCTACCTACAAAGCCCAGGCAAGGGCTGGGACTGTCAAAGAATAGCTGGCTATACCCGAACTGGCGGAAGAACCTGCTGGGCAAGTAGGGCTCCAGGTAGACATTGTTGCGGTTACGGTATACTAGGTACGCTGGACGGATATTACGCAACCAAAGGAGCATCTTCTCAGGCAAGAGGTGAGGAGGTCCGGTACCATCAATATGTACGCCCCTCACTTGTCACGACCCGCACTCGCTTTTCGGACGCGAGCTCGTGAGCAAGCCAGCTACGTATCAAGCGGACTCCAGCCCAACTCGAATACGTATAAGCTGTCCAGAATAGGGTATTATGTCTAATATAATCTATATCTCAATCCACAAGAATCATGTAAAATAAGAATGAACAAGTATGGGTCGTGGTCTGCAGCCCACTAGCATAATTGTCCGATAAGACTCAAAGAATAAAACTAGAGTCTCTAAAGTTAATCAATAAACAGGATAACTCGCGATAAGAAATGTAAAGCACGAAAGGATAACAAACGTAATAATGATACTTGAATCCCACAAGAATCGAAAATCCTCCGCCATTCAGAAACTACTAGCTAACTCCATGCAATCGCTAAACCTGAAGAGATCATCAGGTCCTCAGAGGACGTTGCAAGATACATAATATACACGCCTATCTAACAGTTTTATCATGTACAAGAAAATAAACAAGAAAATAGGAACACGATAACTGACTACGAATACGAACACACGAACACTAGAACAACTACGCGTAAATGAACTGCCGAAGCGAACAATGAACACAAGATCAATGGAAGAACCAAACCCTCATCCCGAGTGTGGACTCACGGTTTGAACTAGACACTAACCCTCGTCCCGAATGTGGACTCTCTGGTTAGTACTAACCCTTGTCCTGAGTGTGGACTCTCTAGTTAGTTCACGGCAAGGCACCCTCGTCCCGAGTGTGGACTCTCTGGTGCAAGTATAACATCCTCGTCCCGAGTGTGGACTCTCTGATGTAAACACCCTCGTCCCGAGTGTTGACTCTCTGGTGCAAGTCAAGTCAAGTCAAGTCAACACCCTCGTCCCGAGTGTGGACCCTCTGGTGCAAATAAATCGATATCCTCGTCCCGAGTGTGGACTCACGGATGTAAACAGATCAAGAAAAACACCCTCGTCCCGAGTGTGGACTCTCTGGTGTCAAGGAAACAATACCAAGGATTTAGCAGTTCAATTACACATACTTGTTCTATGACATGACTCTAGCAAGGTACTGACAAGAAACTCCAAGTGTGAACCACAAGACCAAACATGAACATGGCTATATGTAATAAAAATAACTTAGAAGAATATAATACGAAAAGCACATGTCCATAAACAATAAAAACTGAGAAATAAAATACAATGCATGTAAATAAAACTGTAGAGGAAGGCAAGGTATACTTGCCTGTGGTCCTTGCACAAACTGTAGTCACAAGTCGAGGATGAGCGGATGCCGATCTAGGAGCTGTCAACCTCAATACATATCGCACCATGAACCGTGCACGAAAACTATAAATCAATTCTAATGTTCTAGTTCTAAATTCATGGAATAGTGGCTAGTTGGGTTACTAATCTAATAATAATTAATTCTAGAATAATTCACTTAAAAACCTAATTTAACCTAACAATAATCTGAATATAATCTAAACATTCAAGTTTGGCCATCAAAAGTCATGTTTCCAATTTTGGAAACCATGGCACGCAAATCGAGGCGTACCGTTGACTATTTAGTCAAATGCTGTGAACTTTAGATTTTGAAAGTGTACCTTAGTAAATTTCAGCGCCACGAGTGCACTGGAATCAACCGTGCCACAAAATCACGCTTTGGTCAAAAGATATTGCCGTTATGGCTAATCGTGACCAAAACGGTGATCAATCGATCAATTCTGAGTTCAACAGAATAAATAAAATACTAAATGAATGAAATAATTACTGAGAGAAATTTATTCGTAGAGCTCTGTGTTAGCTTTCCAAAACTTCAAACGGTTCATGATTTCGATTTCTGGTTCTCCCGGAATCTCGAAAACACCGAAACGTGTCAAGTTTCGGACAATCGACACTCTACGAATTTTCCAGAAATTTAGGTATAATATCTACGAAAATAAATTACATATTCAGAAATTTTACCTCAATACGAATCCAACAAAAAAAACGGCGCGCAAAAATCACGTCGGAGTTGACGGCAATCGCTTCGGGAAGTCGGAAACCCTAGATGAGTTCTCCCACAAAAAGCTGCTGAAATTTCTAAGTTTAGCGAATATAATAATATATATATATAGGAGAGAGAGTCAGTGGGCTGCTGGACGCCGACAGGTGGGCCCAGTGCTGACTGTACAGCTGACTGTGCAGATGACTGTGTAATTAGTTAATTTAAATGCAGAAATCGTTAAAAACTGATTTTAACTCCAAATAAATATCAAAAAAATCCATAAAATTGTAGAAAATTATAGAAAATACATTTAACCTTCTAGAATATAAATAAAAATGTTTTACCTCATATTAGTCCCAAATGGCCTCATAATAAATATTGGAAGCCTTTAAAAATATATAAACCTTAATGAATAAATACTTAAATATTGCCAAAAATTATGAAAAAATTCTATAAAATATAAAATAGCATAATGAACCCTAGAAAAATATTTGGGGTCAATATATGCTCATAGGCTTGCACATTAAATTCTAGAAGTCTTAGAAAATAGGTTTTTTCTATATTTAATTATCTAAAAATCCCAAAAAATTGTAGAAAAATACAAAAAATATATTTAACCTAATAGAGCCTAAAGAAAAATACTGGGTCTCAAAATAGTCACAAATGGCCTCAAAATAAATTATGAAAGTCATTCATAAATATAAATCTTCATAGAATAAATATTTAAAAATATATAAAAATATCTAAAAATCATAATAAAATATAATATAGCTATAGAATGCATATAGACCCTATCTAGAGATCATGTGACCACAGGATGGTCATAACTCACTTGTGGGCTTAGTCACAACTCCAATGATCATAGAAAAATTAAATGTAAACTAATCAAATAAAAAATAAAAATATATCACAAAATTTCGGGAAGAGGTGTTACATCACTTCCTCATCGGTAAAACGAGGAACAGACACAAAAAAGTCGTATCCGTCCACTCTCGCCAGCGCCCTCCGACAAGCTGGCATAGTGCTGCACTCCCAGGGCTGATGGTGATATTGGAAAATGAAAGCATCATCAGCCGTAACGCCGTCTTCTGCTCCAGGCCTCATCAAAGACCGGTAGTGCATCAACAGCCACCCCATCAGATAATGGTAGGGCAACTCTATACGCTCAAAATCCATCGTCGTGTCAAGGGCGATGACCTTGGACGAAAAGGCACGAAGGCCATGGTGTATGCTGTACACCATGGCCGGAAGAAGGGCCAGTCTGACCCCAAAGACCAGCTTTACGGCAGGAAGGATAAAGTGGCGGCTGATCCTCTCAATGGAACCCGCCCCTCCTGAGACCATGCAGTTTCGTAGCCACACCATCAGGAATCCTGCCAAGAGTGCCTTCTTTGACAGCCGCTGAGTACCATGATAAAAATAACTAAAGGAGTCAGTTTGACTCCCAAATGTGTCGCCCGTGGCCCTCGATCTCTTGGCAGTCGACGCTAGTTTTTGTACCTCCTCCTGGGTTTGAGGATCTCGGGAAGAAACCCGGCCTGCGGTGTCTAGTGTAAAAAGGTATGAGACCCATGACATGGTGTGAGGAATGCTCCCTTCCGAGCTACCGTCTTTCTTGATGGACGACTGGTGATAGGTACTATCGTGACATAACAATTCTCGGTATACGGCAACAAAGCCCGGGAACTGCCGATCCAAATCCTCGAACTCTTCGTTCGTGGGGGTGTACACTTCAAAGACTTCTTCCCCCTAGGGCAGCTTGGAAATAACGTACATCTCGTGGAGAGCGAGTCCCAGCTCCCCTCCAGGCGTGAAGAAGGTTCCCATCCGCTGGTTGTACATCTCCAGGAGAGCCATGAACAACGGATTATTTATGGGTAGACCATGACAGGTGCTCCGAGTGGCGTGGTAGAGGCCGATCTCACGCAGGGGAGTCTCATACTTTCGCAGAATCTACGTGGTCAATTTGGCCCACGCAGGGATAGGGTTTATCCAGTTCAGCAGTGCCAACCGGCCGACGGGATAGGACCCCTTCCGAGCAAGCTGATTCAAGAAGGTGTCATCTTGAGAGAACGTGAAATTGGGACCCGATACATTTATGAAGGTACCCGGGGCCAGTCCCATCACGTACCGACTGACCGATTCCCTTCCCGCATACGCTGACCCCAAATTCCTGTTATAATAGATGTTACCCACAATCATCCCCGACTTGCTTGGAGTCAAGGAGCCAACCATCTTTTTGTCCATCGGTAACATGTTGAACCATGACAGAGGAAAATGATGCTCCATCGGAGGAATATGGATCGCCACCCCGTCAAGAGTAAAGTCCCAACTCTCGGATATATCCAGCACTCGGGGGTTCTTCACAGTCAAGGTATCCCCAAAGAGGAATGCCGGCTTCAGGTATTTTCCCTCCAATTGCCCCGAGTTGATCATGGCACAAAAAAATTAGAAGGGCTGGTTCCTGATAGCATTCAGTCTCTCCATAAGCTCATTTGTGGGAAGCTGGTGCACCACATATTGGACTAAGTGGTCGAATCGTACACCCACAGCAGATTAGGCCGAACCCACCAGGGGTTCTTCCGCTGGATTGACTGGCAGATTCACTGGTGAAAGACAAAAGAAACAAGTTAAAAGATGGCTAAACAAAGCCTCTTAGTGTTTCTAGGCTTATGCAACCTAGTCTACATGAGCTTATGCGGCTCTGATTTGGTGGGGGTCCCATGCGGCCCATTTCAGATGAGCTTATGCGGCTTTGTGTAAACACGAGCTTATGCGGCTCTATTTAGCGTGAGCTTATGCGGTTCTGTTTAAAAGAACTTATGCGGCTCTGTTTGAACATGAGCTTATGCGGCACTGATTAGCGTAAGCTTATGCGGCTCTGTTCAGCGTGAGCTTATGCAGTTCTGTTTAAAAGAGCTTATACAGCTCCGTTTGAACATGATCTTATGCGGCACTGATTAGCATAAGCTTATGCGGCTCTATTTAGCGTGAGCTTATGCGGTTCTGATTTGATGAGGCCTTATACGGCACAGTTCGAGGGAGCTTATGCGGTCCTATCTGTTGGAATTTCATGCGGCCCAGTTCTGCGAAGTGCTTATGCGGCTCAGACATGGAGGATACCCCGATGCGGCTCGGACATGAGATGTACATACAGCACATACAGCATGTTATGTGGATTCACCCCAATGAACTTGAACAGTTCAATGGAGACGAAGAAGGCTCGCGCATAAAAAACATACGACGTAGCCCTGACGGTTAGGATTTTGAGTTCATGTAACTTCTTCTAAATATCCTTACCCTCAATGGTGGGGTGAATGTCGGGATGAACCGTAGGCGCCGCAGTCGACGAAGAGGCCGCTCTTTTGCCATTCGACACAGAAGAGGAAGCCTTGGAATTCTTGGGAGCCATTGATGAACAAAGAGGAAGAAGACGGCAGCTAGGGCAAGAGAGGTTCGAATAAAAGAAGAAAGTAAAGAGTTTTTCTTTAAAAGTTACTCTTATTTATAGGCGGACAGGGGGCTCATAGACCGATGGACGCTTCGATCCGTGTGCCGCCTAAAGTATAAAATTAACTCTTCGGTCATCGAGGCAAATCTGGATATTTAAAACTGACCCTTGGGATCCTACCCCAAAAGGCGGCTTTAAATCCAAAACAAATCAAGGACAATTAAATGAGACGCATACGTTGCAGAAAGGACAACATGCGGTCAGAATAGTCCATGCAGCTAGGAAGTCCATGCGGCTCGAAAGTCCATGCGGCCAGGCAGTCCATACGGCCAGGCAGTCCATGCGGCTAGGAAGTCCATACGGCTAGAAAGTTCATGCGGCCAGAACATCCTATGCGGCCAGAAGAGCTTATGTGGACATAACCATGCTTCTTATTCAAAGTATTTCAATTCTACAAATTGAAAACTTTGAAGGGGGTCTTGTAGAAGCATGAAAAAGAACAGAAAAGTCCATGTGGCTCAAAATAGAGGGAGTCTCATGCGGTTCAAAGAATCTTGTAGAGCTTCATGCAGCTCAAAAGTCCTTCAGAGCTTCATGCGGCTCAGAAATCCCCAATAGCTCCATGCGGCTCGGATAAAGGCCACGTGGCCCTATGCGGTTCGCCTCTACAGCTGGCCATCAAGCAGCGGCCTGATTTAATGCTCTGACGCAACACGACAACTCTGACATAAAGGTGAATTGACAGCTCTGACATAAAGCTGCAATGATGACTTTGACATAATGGCGCGCTCCTAGAGAAACGAAGGAAATCTTTATAGCTTACATGATCCGCCAATTCTGAAGCTCACTATGCGGCTACCTACTTTAATATGGCTACCTCTCTTATGCGGCTGCTACCTTCATGCGGCTGTCATCTCCGTGCGACTGCCACCTTCATGCGGCTGTCATCTTCATGTGGCTGCCACCCTCATGCGGTTGCCACCTCATGCGGCTCAGTTGTAAGGACTTCCATGCGGCTCAGATTAATGGATTTCCATGCGGCTCAGTTGTAAGGACTTTCATGCGGCTCGGTTAAAGGCCACACTCATGCGGCTCAACGATGACAGTCCTCCACGTGGCTCGCAGCAGTTGGAACATATGGCAGGAGTTGATCAAATCCCAATAATCTAGATTTATGGCAATCAACATAACAGGCTGTTGGGACACGTGGCAGGAGATTGACCAAGATTTATTCACTCGGATTTGATGATATCCATAAATCATCACGATGCAGATTTGTTGCAATCAACATTAACTTCCCATACAGATTTGGTGCAATCAACATTAACAGCCCATGTTACAATCAACATTAACAGGCTGGATTGATTTCAAACAAATAAGATCAAGGCAAATCTTCACCAAATCCTTAACCACCCACTTTTCAAGGAGCAATCATTGCAAATCCTACTTATCACACCCCACTCCTATAAATAGCAAGGTGCCATTCCCTTGCAAGTAGGGATAGAGACACGCACAGAGAGAGCAGCGGCACACAGAAGAATCTCCCCACATATCCCGAGAGCATTTCTTCATCAGAGCCAAGGCTACGTCCGATCGTCCAAGGAGTAAGACAGAGTTGATAGCACTCTCCCGAGCCTCTACCGTCACCCCCCAGAAAAAACTAAATAATTGTACTTAGATTGCTGTACCTAGGTTTTCATCCCTAGGCTTTCTTTGTACGAGCGAGTTTGTGTTGTGAAGTAAAAGCCAGTCCTCCCATCAAACTGTTCTATTCTTTTACAATCAATGGCAAACAAAACTCAGCGAAATCTTAATCCAATGCATGCTGTTTTCTCGTTCGAATCAACTCACCAAAACTTTAAGATTACAACTTACTCAATGATACTCATTCTAAGGCTTTGCATACTACGATGCTTGCTGATAGACTCATTGGTACCTCGTATCCTCAATCATTCGACATCCTCGAGGCTATCCCATACACCATTCAGGGATGAAGTCATTCGATAAATTCTCGAAACAATCATTCGATTTATAGTCGATTACTTTGAATCTCCATTCGAACCATTCCTTAAGTTTCAAGCACGTACATTTATATCACATTAACGATATCATCGTTCGATAGCACCTGTATCACAACTATCCAATATTTTATGAATCAAGTCTAACTCATTCTTGTCCGACACAATTTGAATCCCGCACAAAATTTTGCCAACATCGATGCAATTTGTTGTATATTCCCAGCCCGACTTAGCTAATCGTGCCTTACGTGAAACCATCTTTATTCAAATAAAATTTTCTTCGTGAGAGATTTTTAAAATATGACATATTGTATGTAACATCCCATGGAACTTTGAGAGAGAGCACACCAACAATATCAATTTATGAAAACGACATTTACGATGAAGACAACATCAGGTTAAAGAATTTAATCGAAAGTCCAAGGACGTAAAGCCGTGCTTTGATACCATTTTGTCACATCCCGCTCCCGAAGGAGTGATCATCCTCGCTAAAGCGTGATGCCTCATGAACCTAGGTTAAACTCATATAAGGCGGATTCCATAATGGCCAATTACAGCAGCTTGCGACGGGGTCGTCGCACAGAAGTCCCAAAGCAAAAATATTGAATAAACAATATGTAACCAACAGAAAGTTAAAACAACATAAGTCATACAAATATCTCTTTATTGACTCTGAAACAAAGATTACAAATAGGGCACGATTCCAAGATTACAAGTCACTCAAGCTCACATTCTCTTAATACAAAAGTTCTAGACTGCAACTTGCGGATGCTTCAGAAGGCGATGCCCATACATTACGTCCTGTACAGGTGAAGACTTCAATGCGGCCGCACGCCTCAAAAGGCCAAGAAACTCTATGCCTCAGTGTGTCCAAGCGAGCTCCGCCTTGACAATCAAGTACCTGTAACCTATGTATAAAAACTGTTGGATGGTCAGTACCAAATGCACTAGTGGCGTGAGCTCCTCGTCCACCCATATAAAATCAACACGTTCATTTAGTTTGTGCAGCATATTCTTTTTTTATTGTCTTTCCAATCTTGCCTTAGGATTAGATTTTAGGACATAGAAGCCTGGCCTATTTTGTGCCTCTAGACTATGACTGTGCCATCGTACTGATAACTTTCTTTTCCTTGTGCCTCTAGACCATTCTCGTGCCAACAACATCAACTTATCAACTCGTGCTTGCCTTTCGGCCCATATTTGAAATGCAACAACTAGGTTCTGCCATAAACTCTGTACGTGCTTCAATATCGAGGTTGTGCCTCACAACTTAACATGACTTAACAAAACTTGCCTTACCGCCTTTCTTAACTTAACTCGAAACGACTCAAATCCTAACTTATGCAACTTTGAGTAGACAACTCAATACTCGATGACATATCTCGTGCCAAAGCACGTGTCTTTACTTGTAACCAAATCTTAGGCTCCATACTAGTTTTGCAACCGTTCATACCTTTTTGACTTAATTCATGTTGTGCTTATACTTCCTTATAACGACCGACACCGTGCATGCAGATTGCCATCCAATACGCTAACTTATCTATATGAAAGGCCACTTACAATTCAAGCCATCTTGGACATGTAGGTGGTGTAGACGACCCTTACAGCCAAGGATAGCTAGCCCTGCTCAAGTCCTCAAATCACCATGACGTGTTCTTGCTTAACTACCTTGCTTCCCTCCTAGGTCGATACGGTCCTGTGGCCCCAGGCTACCAAATCGAGGGTACGAAACCTTGTGCATAAGTTGTCCATGACCATGCACCTATGAGAACTTCTAGACTCAACGTAAATGCATGGCCTAACCGTCACAACTTACTTGTCACGACCCGCACCCTAGAGTAAGGACACGAGAAGTGGGTACGTCCAGCCTACGTCGCAGTGTCGGCGGTATAACGTTGTCCTAGGTTAATCATCTAATAATAGATAAGGTACCTGTACAGTATATACACTCTGAATGGAGGTGTCATAGAAATACAGTCTCAATCACATCTAAGGTAGAGCATGATAAAAGATAGATAGATAAGAACAGAATAAATCCACAGAAAAAACAATCCAGATAAAGTCTAAGTGTCTAAGATAGATACATATCCAGAAACATCAGATAAAACAAACTCCCAGTATATACAATAATGTATCAATGAGAAGACAAGGTAAGAATCTAAGCTAACAATCTAAACCACTGGTGGTAGATCCTCTACTGCAAGTGGGTCCAAGTCACAAGTGTTGTCTAAAGCTGCACCATAATGGATAGACACCAGAGCCTCATCATTCACTGTAAAATTTTCAACAGGTCCAGTCAGGACAGGAGCCAGCACAGTATATCTCACGCAGTTCATATAATAACAGGAATAAAATACAGGCAACAGAGTAAAATACATAAAACGTTGAAGAGTATACATGAGTAAAAAAAAGACCGTAATGAAATATCTACTATAAGTAAAGAGCTATAGTGAACTAGTGATTTAGAATACAAGCTAGACATGTGAACGGCTTGATAATAAACATGAGAGGTCGTACATGGCTATACTACTTTGGAAATTGTCCACATGACTATTTATACTCCCCCCGTACCCCAATCAATACACAAGGATCTAGACAAGTTATGTTATTGCATGATATTCATATGGGGGCCCATATAAGGGTACACGTGAATATAAACATGGGGGCTCCGTGTTCATGAGAGTACATGAATCACGAGAGTGCACATGTAAGGTGAAAGCACAAGAGTACATGAAGAAAGTAAAACGCACATGACATGATGTATCTGATGCTCCCGAGGGGGGATAACATCGTATGAAAAGATCCATATAGTACTAATCCGTGTTTCCATCGTGTCAGCATCAATTAAGATAATCTAGAGCGAGAAAGTACTCCTAACAAGAATGAAACGGTCAGAGAATGTACTCGCCTGATACCCTGGATGTCCGGAAGAAAAATAATGCCTGAGGAATGGTGTCTGTCTCCTAATCAGAGCAACACAAGTTACAATATGTCCAGATAATAAAGTATGATACTATGATGCAGTCTACATAATGTTAGGTCAATTCTAGACTAAAGTCAACCCTGGTCAACTTTAGTCAACTATCTAGTCAAAGCTAGGTCAACTGGGTCAAATTGGTCTATATTAGTCTACACTAGGATACCATGGTGTCCACTTCCTAGTTAACTCATTAGCTTATAGTATAGGAATACTTAAGTCCTAACTTGAATCTTAGCTATCTACCCCAAGGTTTTTATCCCTCACTTACCCCATCTATTTTCTATAATACACATTACAAATAGATTGAACAATGGAAGACAACTGAACATAGAAGGATATCATGCAAGAGCTGCCCTTGTGTATGGGGAGTGAATTAAGGATACCAAAACAGTCCCATTGTCAATACAAATACTTCTATTAAAGTCCAATGAGGACTGAACAATGGTTTCAAAGGGAATGGCTCACTTGATATGAACTGAACCATAAACCTTCCCTAAATGAGCTGGACTGATACATTACCTTCAAAAGGGACTGGACAATGAACCACTAAGGCAAATCACATGTCCATATGTGGACAGATCCATTAATATCAGATGGACTACACAGGGGAAAATCTGAACTTAAATGAAGGCATGGCCATTTGGAATGACTGAACTGTTAACACCCAAAGGACTGAACAATATAGGATAGGTAAAACTGATACTTAGGTGGACTGACACAACATGGCTCATAGGCTGCACACATCAAACAAATACAGTATAAATACCATAGTGTGTGTGTATGTGTGCATGAGAGTATGGTGAGGAAAAGCAGTGTGACAGGGATTGGGAGTGTGTGTGTGAATGTGTAAGCATGTGTGTGTGTATATGGGGCTGTAGGCTAGTGTCACATGTGTGTGTTAAGATGTGGCACATGTTAAGTGTCAAGTGACAGTGTCCATCTACATGTTCTCAGAAATCAGTGAACTAACCGTGTATATATATCAAAACCATTTCAGTTTTCACATAGGTAATGTATCAAAACAATTTCAGTTTTCCCCACATGATTTCAACCTCAGTTATCTCATTCAACTGAACTTAGTAAACTACATTAAATTTCAGAATTTAAAACCCAATCAATACATAATGAACTCTCATTTTTGTTTCAACAAGGAATCATTGACAGTTTATAAACAAACTCAATTTCGAATTCCCAACTCTCAACAGGTAACTAGAAGTATATGAACAATACCAATATCTCTGGGATTGAGCATAAATCAAAAATAAAACTAAAATCACTTCAAAATCATCCTAACTTTCACAAAAGGAAAATCAATCACAGTTTTGCAAATAACAGTTTAATCAATGAAATCAATAGACAGTTTAATAATCTTAATCGAATCCCATGAATCAATGTCAGTACTAACACACAGGTGCAAGAAATTAACATGGTAATCAACTTTCGAGATCAACTTAAATCAGGAAATTAAATATTTAGGAATTACAAAACAGCGTGTAGTGTGAAAATGACAGTTTATAACCAATCGAATTCGAATACTCTACTACAATGCAACCTAGGTTATCATCACATGTATTCACAGGTAATTTATCATTCAAAACCTATTAAATGTATTCGAACTAAATTAATCAGCAGTGAATTAATGTATCAGAGAGAGAGAGAGGAAATTGAAACCATTTTTTCCAATTCAAACTCGAAAACCCAAATAAACCTTCAATTCTAATGTGCAGTCATAAAAACATAGTTAAACATGCAATTGGGATGAGTTCGTGTCCATAAAGTTGGACACGAAGTGTCCCAAGTAACAGATACTTGCACAGAGCACCCGAGTTCACTGTCTCGTGCGGCCAGTCCCCAAAGGATTGGACACGACACGGAGCATCGGACACCTCGTGCACTTGGACACGGGTAGCCCAACTATTGTGCTACCAGGTCGACACAACACGATGTGTCCTAGTTGTGTCTACACGCGACACGAAGGCCGTATAAGAGGGCCCTATCCGTGCGTGTACAGTGCGTGTGCACACAGTGCGCGATCCGTGCACGTGTGATTGCTCCCTAATCACTAAACAAAATCTCATGAAAATTTGTGAGCCTCGTGTCAGTCACCCTAGCAGTGTCCACACAAAATTTGGTGTCAAGAGATGGCATGTCCGGTGAGATATATGACACGGGCAGCAGGGCATGTGCACAAGGCTGTGCGCGTGTGTGCGTGTCCAATTTCTGACACGAATATGATACGAAATCTATATCAGTCTTCACAAAATATATTATACACACATAGATCTATAATTCCATGTAATTAGTTTTTCGAAAATTGAAAATAAAATCCTTAGAGGCATTTCGTCGAACACCTATACATACACTATGACACGTGTCCGATACGAACACCAAACAGACACGAAATCCATCCAAATTCTAGGGACAGCTGTTTGCCATGAAATATAAAAGAACAGAATAATTATTGGAGGACTGGACTTTTACTTCATAATACAAACTCGCTTGTACAAAAAAAGCCTAGGGACGAAAACCTAGGTACAGCAATCTAAGTACAATTGTTTATTTTAGATCGGATACAGCCTTAGCTCCGGGGAAGATCTACTTGGCGTTAATGAAGAAATGCTCTCCTTGTTCTCTCTGTGCCTGCCTTTGTCTCTCCAAGTGCTCTGGTGCTCTTCGAAAAAAAGTTCTCCTCGCAAGGGAATGGCACCTTGCTATTTATAGGAATGGAATGCAATATTAGGGTTTGCAATGATTGCCTCCTTGATATGTCGGCGGTTAAGGACCAATTAATCTGGGCCCTTCATTCTGATTGTAGCAAATCTAGGTAATTAATGTAGATTGCATCAAATCTCTATGGGCAATTAATGTTGATTGCCATGAATATTCGTGACTTGTGATGGCTTGCCACGTGTCTAATTTGCTCGATTTGACTTGATCTGGGCAATTATGGTGATTGTAACAAATCTAATTTTGTTAGAATTTATTAGCACCCATAATTCCAGGAAGATAAGACTGCCACGTGTCTCAATTATCGTGACAAGCGCTACATGTCCTCCATTGGGTCATCTTGGCAGAGCCGCATATGAGTGGGCCGCATGAGGATGAACGGCTGCATGAAGATAGGCAGCCGCATGGGAATAGGCATCCGCATGCTGACGGGTGGCTGCATAAAGGATACAGCCGCATGAAGATGGGTGGCCGCATGAAGGGGGCAGCCGCATAAAGTGGGTGGCCGCATAAATACAGCAGCCGCATGCCTCGGAACTCGGTGGATTCAGCCAGCTGTGAAAAAATTTTCTTCTCTTCCCTAGAAATACGCCTTTATGTCAGTCATTATTGCGCCTTTATGTCAGAGCTATCATTTGTCAGAGCTGTCAGCCGTCAGGTCATTAAATGCAGCAAAAGACGAAGGAAAGAGCTGTTGAAGGCCATGTGGCCCCTCTCTGGGCCTCATGGAATTTTTTGAGCCGCATAGACTTTTGAGCCGCATGGTCCCCTGAGCCGTATGGGCTCTCTGAGCCGCATGGAATCCTTGGCCGCATGGATCTTTCTTTATTCTTTTCCATGCTTCTACAAGACCCCTTCAAAGTTTTTAATTTGCAAAATTGAAATACTTTGAATAAGAAGCATGGCTATGTATGAACTCCTCTGGCCGCATAGGATGTTCTGGCCGCATGGATGTCCTAGCCGCATAGCCTCCTCAGCCGCATGGCCATCTGAGCCGCATTGGCAAACCAGCCGTATGGACTTCCTGGCCGCATAGGTTGTCTGGCCGCATGAGCTCCTTGCCACGTCATCCTGCCATATTTGTAAATCTTTTGCATTAATTGCCTTTGATTTGCTCTCAGATTTTAAAGCCGCTTTTCGGGGCAGGATCCCAAGAGTTTGGCCTTTATTTAGTCGGTTCGTCTCGATAATCGAAGAGTCGATTTTCATGCTGCACGTGGATCGAAGCGCCCTTCTTTTGCCTGTAAAAATGAACGTGTTTAGTCGGAGAGACTTCTTTACTCCCTCTCTCTCTCGTCTTCAACTCTTGCTGCCCTAATTTTCTTCTTTTGTCTTCCTTCTCCGACCGTCGGACGATAATGGCCCCCAAGTCTTCCAAGGCTGCATCTGCTGCTGCGAAGGGCAAGAAAGCGGCTTTCTCGTCGGTCACTACGCCTGAAGTGCACCCTGACGTCCACCCTGCTTTTAAGGGTAAGGATTGGATGAAATATTGAATGCTTTGAACCCTAAAAACCATGGCTCTGTTGCATAATTTATGCACAAGCCTTCATCCTTCATCTTTATTGAACTGCCCAAGTTCAACATGATGAAACCGCATACGTTGTATGGGCCGCATGACCTTCTCATATCCGAGCCACATGGGGCATGCCCTGTGTTTGAGCCGCATGAGAAGGGCTTGAGCCGCAGGAGCACTTCTGGATTTGAACCGCACAAAGTCCCATTGAACGGGACCGCATGAGCTCCTGATGAACTGGACCGCATAAAGCTTCGCTAAGTCGTGCCGCATAAGCTCATCTGCTGAATAGAACCGCATAAGCTCAACCGAACCACATAGGCTCTATCGTAGCAGTGTCGCATGAAACCTAACTGAATTGGGCCGTATAAGGCTACGTTGAACTGAGCCGCATAGGCTCTATCGAAGCAGTGCCGCATGAAACCCAACTGCATTGGGCCGCATAAGGCTACATCGAACCGAGCCACATAGGCTCATAGGAGCTTTTTTTAACAAACTTCAAGTGGTTTCGTTTAAACCATCTTTTAATCCTGTTTTTTTTGTTCTTTCTTCAGTGGATCTGCCAATCAATCCAGCAGGCGAGCTTTTGGTGGGTTCAGCCCAATATGCCATGGGTGTGCAGCTCGATGACTTGGTTCGACGTGTGTCAGATCAGCTTCCCGCCGATGAGCCTTTGGAGAGGGTGAGCGCCATCAATAGCCAGCCTTTCCACTTTCTTTGTACTATGATGAACTCGGGAAGGCTGGAAGGAGAGTATCTGAAACCAGCCTTTCTCTTCGGGGATGCTCTATCCATAAAGAACCCCCGAGTGCTGGACATTTCTGAGAGCTGGGACTTTACTGTGGACGGGGTGGAGATCCATATTCCCGAAATGGAACGTCATTTTCCCCTTTCGTTGTTTAATATGGTACCGTTGAGCAGAAAGATGGTGGGCTCCCTAACTCCAACCCAATCGGGGATGTTCGTTGGCAACATCTATTATAATAAGAATATTGGGTCAGCATATGCGAGCAGGGACTCAGTCAGTCGGAGCGTGATAGGACTGATTCCGGGTACCTTCATAAACGTATCTGGTCCCAACTTCACGATTACTCTAGCCGATACCTTCCTGAATCAACTCGCTCGTAAGGGGTCTTATCCTGTTGGCAGGTTGTCGCTGCTGAACTGGATAAACCCCATCCCTACGTGGGCCAACCTGACCTCATGGATCCTGAGAAAATACGAGGCATTCCTTCGGGAGATTGACCTCTATTATGCCATCCGGGGCACCTGTTACGGGTTACCCATCAACAAGCCATTGTTCATGGCTCTTTTGGAAATGTATAACCGGCGGACGGGAACTTTCTTCGCGCCCGGAGGGGAGTTGGGACCTGCTCTCCATGAAATATATGCTGTTTCTAAGCTGCCATGGGGGGACGAGGCCTTTGAAGTATACATCCCGACAAATGAGGAATTCGAGGATCTGGATCGATGATTCCCGGGTTTCGTTGCCGTGTACCGGGAACTGCTATGCCACCACAGTATCTGTCACCAAACGGCTATCAAGAAGAACAATAGCTCAGAAGGGAACGCTCCCCATACTACGTCCTGGGTCTCGTATCTTTTCAAATTAAGTCCCTCTGGCCGAGTTTCTTCCCGAGGTCCTCAAACCCAGGAGGAGATAAAAAACCTGATGTCGAATGCCAAGAGGTCGAGGTCCACCAGTGACAAATTTGGGAGTCGCACTGACTCCTTCAGCTATTTCTACCACGGTACCCGGTAGATGTCTAAAAAAGCGCTCTTGGCCGGATTCTTGATGGTGTGGCTACAGAACTGCGTAGTCTCGGGAGGGGCAGGTTCCATTGAAAGGATCAGCCGCCACTTCATCCTCTCGGCCGTGAAGCTGGTCTTCAGAGTCAGGCTGGCCCTTCTTCCGGCCATGGTGTGTAGCATACACCACGGCCTCCGCGCCTTTTCGTCCAAAGTCATTGCCCGCGAGACGACACTGGACTTTAAGCGAATAGAGCTACCCTACCATTATCTAATGGGGTGGCTATTGATGCATTATCGGTCGTTGATGAGGCCCGGAGCAGAAGATGGCATTACCGCTGATGACGCTTTCCTTTTTCGATACCATCGTCAGCGTTGGGAATACGACACCATGCCAGCCTGTCGGAGGGCGTTGGCGAGAGTAGACAGACACAACTTCTTTGTGCCTGTTCCTCAATTTACCGCTAGAGAAGTGAAGGGTGTACATGTTCATGGCATTGAACCTCCCCTCCTTTTATCTGAGAAAATGCTCCTTTAGCTGCGCAATATTCGTCCAGCACACCTAGTATATCGTTACCGCAAAAACGTATACCTGGAGCCCTACTTCTCCAGCTGGTTCTCCCGCCAGTTCGGGTATAGCCAGCTGTTCCTTGATTGTCCCAGTGCTTGTCTAGGCTTTGAGGGCAGTGTCCTTGATGGTATCAGGGCTTGGCATTATTACAATGCGGTTCATACCCGAGCTAGCTTCTCGGTCCCCGATGCTAATACATCAGGGAAAATTTTGTACATGGCGGCCCTCTATCATGTTACGACGAACAAGCCTCCCGTTAATTTTGACATGAGTACCAGCTTTATTGTCGGTACTGGCTTGGCAGAGAAGCCCGAGGGGTCCAAAAAGAGAAAGAAAAAGGCGAATATGGTTTCTGTGCCGGACTCGGAGTCTACGACGGCGGGTGAAGAGGATTATGAGCAGGATGCCGATGATTCGTACCATCCCTCGGACGAGAAGGTGGGGGATCAGCCACCTATTGTTCCGGATGACATGGTGGCGGGGCATCCGCCTGCTGTACCTGGTCCTTCGTGCAAGCGAAGCAGGCGTATGTTCACTGATGATGGCAGAACCTACTCCACGAAGCGAGCTGCGGTAAGATGCCGCAGGCTGTTTATTGAGGATGTTGACGTTGTTTCTGAGGTAATTTGAATTTCAACTACCTTTTCCTTCTTTTTCTAAACTATGGCCTAATCATTTTCTTTTGCTCTTTGTAGGCGTCAGAGGAGTCGGTTTCTCGGGACCCGATCGCTGAGGTCGATCCGGCCCTGACCACTTTGGTCAATGATATGTGCACCGCTATCATTTCTGCTGGGGTTCTTTCGGAGGCGGTCGAGGAGTCCCACCTTGCTGAGACCTCAACCCATGGGGACGGGGGCTCTACTGCATCTGTCCCTGAGACAGTTAAATTTCAACGGGGTGACGCTGAACTGGCTGGCTCCCTTTCAGGGGTGGCTGGGGCAGAGAAACTAGTTGAATTCAACTTGGAGGTCGCAGGTGAGGAGACTATGTCAGCTGCGAGTGAGCTGCGGCCTCCATGCTCCTCCCCTGGTAAGATAAGTCGAATCTTAACTTGTGAGGAGGCCTATCTGCTCTATCATCACATCCTTCGGGTTACGTTGATTGATGGTTGCTTTGGACGTACAGGTCCCACCACTTCATTGCCGGTGACGGACATTGTCGGGGCGAACTCTTCCGAAGGGGATCTGATGGAAGCACATGTGCCTCCTTCTCTTTCGACCTATATTGAAGGGCCCCCAGCTGGATCGAGTTTGGGGGCTCAAGTGGCGGCACAGCCGGGGCGGGGGACAATGCTTCCTGCGTCCTACTCTGCTAATATGGTTTCGGGGGTTGACCTTTCTGCCTTGTCGAGTATCCAAGCTCTTCGGGCGGCGGAAGAGGAGCTAGCCGCTCTTCATGCGTCTTTTCGCTCAGAATTTATTTTCCTGGTGGCAGGGATGGCAAGTTCCGATGCTACTCCTTCGACACTGCCAGCCACACTTCCTTTGACGTCGTCCTCTACAGAAGTTTTGGATGAAGTGTCACAGGATGTGGTTGACAGCTTTTACTGCCACCTGAAGAGAGGGGTCGAAGCAGCTGTGGAGAGAGGGACTCCCTTTGCTATGGCCCGTCAGTGCGCCGGTGGCCAAATCGATATCCTTAGAATACTTCTCGGTGGGGCGGGGCTAGCTGCGCTTTTGGAGCCCAAACTGCTAGAGGATGATCGACTTGTGACCCAGTTTTACGTGCTGCGGCAAGCTGATCTGTCTGCGGCAATAGATCAAGAGCGCACTTTCCTCATAATCGCGGTGTAGAAGGTGAGGCTTGCTCGGGATTCGATCAAGCCAACCATACTGAAGGACCGCCGCGATCTGTCTCAGTTATACGATCAATTGAGCCGTAGAAATAAAGATTGCATGGATCGGAAAGCGACCGCCTCCCGCGGGGTAATCGACACCAGGGAGCAGATCCTCGAGCTCCAGAAAAAGCTGGTCTTTTTGGAGTCTGAGCTCGAAGTCGCCCGTACCGAAAAGGAACTTGTTATCCAGGAGGCTGACAGACTTAGTCGAGCTTCTGCCAATCTGTAGCTCGCCCTAAAGAAGATGGAGGATGGCTGGCGGGCACACATGTATTTTGATGATGCGGACCGGTTGTCCCAGGAAGAGGAGCACCGAGCTAAACAGCGGCTTGAACAGGGGGGCACTTTGGTGAAGAACCGCCTCCTGGAATTATGTAATGCCGAACCATAGTCGGCCTTTTCTTCTTTTGTTATGTTCTTTTTGAGGGGGACATGGTCCCAGAACATGTAATGCTTTTTGGCTTCCAAATAAAAGAGTATGCTTTATTCTACCCTTTACCTGTACTGCTTATTGTGCTTCTGGTGTTATGGTGGCGTTTGCCCCGCATGGAGGACTTGGTTGTGGACCTGTTACCCTTGGCATACCTTGGTTTTAGGTATGGATAACAATTTTGATGGGGATACCTAGAGCAATTCCACGGCAAGGTGGTCATGGACGTTCCGGGTATCGGGAGAATGAATGCCATGGAGCAGCTGGGCTCCTGGGGCATGATGAGAAATGATGTGCATGTACTAGGAAACTTGGTACAGCATTTGTGGTCAGCAGAGGACATTTGTGAGCCTATTATCCTTGGCGTACCCTGGTTCAGGATACGGATAATAGGATGAAAGAGAACCAACATACTTACTCAGAGGTAATGAGGACATGGAAAGTATGGGGGTTTTACCGCGGAGTCTTCCTACTCAGAGGTAATGAGGACATGGCAGGAGTGGACTCGACGGAGAATATTTGTGGTCAACAGAGGATATTTGTGAGCCTATTATCCTTGGCGTACCCTGGTTCAGGATACGGATAATAGGATGAAAGAGAACCAATATACTTACTCAGAGGTAATGAGGACATGGCAAGTATGGGGGTTTTACCGCGGAGTCTTCCTACTCAGAGATAGGCAGGAGTGGACTCGACGGAGGATATTTGTGGACCAATTATCCTTGGCATACCCTGGGTTTTTTTTTGGTACAGATAATAAGTCGAGGGAGAACCAACATATTTACTCAGAGGTAATAAGGACATGGCAAATATGAGGGTTTCTTCGATGGAGCCTTCCCACTCAGAGGTAATAAGGATATGACAGGAGTGGGCTCCATGAAGGGGTACATAGGACGACTCAGAGGTAATGAGGACATGGAAGTTCTATGTAGAGGGGTGATTTGTTTTTGGCGGAAGTAAAACGACTCAGAGGTAACATCGACGTGGTCGTTTTGAAAATTTGTGGATCTGTTACCCTTTTTTTGCACTAAGAGTGCGGGTAGTGGATCATGAGAGAGGAGCTCTTTCAGAGAAATAAGTTCAGAGGTATGATCATACATGACTTACTATCTGAAAGAGTGACCGGAGTGTGAGTTCAGAGGCAACTGCGGGTACATAACTCGATAATCTGGGAGATTGTGAATGTGAGTTCAACGGTACCGGAGGGTACATGACTCAATAATCTAGAATTTGGAATATGAGTTCAGCGGTACCAGCGGGTACATAACTCAATAATCTGGAATTTGGAATATGAGTTCAGCGGTACCAGCGGGTACATAACTTAATAATCTGGAATTTTGTGAATATGAGTTCAGCGTTACCAGCGGGTACATGACTCGATAATCTGGAAAATGTCATTTAGACATAATATTTCGTCAGGAACTTGTCGTTGACGGGCAGCATGAGCAAGTCTCCGTTTTGTTTTTGCGAGGCGGTAAGCACCGTTGGAGAATACAGCCTCAATGATAAATGGACCTTCCCATTTTGGCTGAAATTTGCCGGCAATTTTGTGAGTCATGACCATCGGCCTCCGAACTGCCAGAACGAGATCACCCACTTGGAATGTTCTGATTTTAACATTCTTGTTGAAGGCTCCGGAGATGCGTGCTTGGTATAGCTCGATCCGTTGCTGAGCCAGTAAGCGTTTTTCATCTAAGGCCTCCAACTCTCGTAGCCGGCGACGATAGTTATCGTCTATCGTCAATTGGTAAGTAAGAGCGATGCGGAGCGACGTGGAGCGAGGGTATTTGAGTCTCCAATGGAAGAACGGCCTCACTCCCGTACACCAGGGAGAATGGTGTGTTCCCTGTGGCTGTTCGGACTGTGGTACGGTACGCCCATAAGCATTCACCAAGCTTCTCGTTCTAGTCGTACTTGTTGGACGATACCAACTTCTTGAAAAGTTTGATAATTGTTTTGTTGAATGCTTCTGCCAACCCATTCGCTGCTGGGTTGTATGGCGTTGAAGAAATATTTTGGATACGGTGCTTGTCGCAGAACCGACAGAAGGCGTGACTTGCGAACTGCGGACCATTATCGTGGATGATCCTTCAGGGCAGTCCAAAGCGATAGATGACATGATGCTTGAGGAAGCTGATCATGTTTGAAGTCTTTACTTCTATAAGCAAAACATCTTCCGCCCATTTGGAGAAGTAATCTGTGATTGCGAGTATGAAGCGATGTCCTCGGAAGGAAGGTGGAGTAATCGGACCGATGATATCTATTCTCCATGCTTCAAATGGCCAGGATGCTACCGTCGGATGTAGAAATTCGGATGGTTGGTGGATGAAGTCTGCGTGGACTTGGCAGGCTTTGTATTTTTTTTGTATAGTCTATCGCATCTGCTACCATCGTGGGCTAGTAGTAGCCCATTCGACGAAGACGGTCTTGCAATTTTTGGCCAGGCTGATGGGCCCCGCAGACACCATCATGGGCTTCGCGTACGACTTCTTTGGCTTCTGCGCTTGACAGACATCAAAGAAGTAATCCATCGTAGGATCGGCGGTACAGCATTTTCGTCTCTGTATCATAGAAGAATCTGAGAGAACGCCTTCTGATGGAAGTGGCTTCCTTTGGGTTCTTGGGCAGGATGTCGTAGACTACAAAGTCTATGAATGGTTGTCTCCAGTCTAGCGCTTCGTCGATCGTCTGAGCGAAATAACTCGCCACGAATTGAACGTTGTTCTTGGGACAGATCAGTTTGTGGCCTATCACATCTACCGAATGATGAGTATGGTTTGGCACTGCTAAGGAAGCGGCAAGGCCTGCTAGGGCATCGACTTCGATGTTTTGGAGTCTGGGAACGTGTTAGATGAAGAATCCCTCAAATGATGAGATGATGTCGATCGCTATTTAGTGATAGGGGATCATGTCTTCATGGCGGACTTCGTATGAACCCCGGATCTGATTGACGATTAACTGCGAATCGCCGTATACTTCAAGATATTCTACCCCCAGCTCTCTTGCAAGTTGGAGGCCAATGACCAAAGCGTTGTACTCGGCCACATTGTTAGAGCAGGGTTCTGTGAGGGAGTAAGCGCGATTGATCACCAACCCGGAAGGATAAACCAGCACCACCCCGACTCCGATGACGATGTTGCCCTTAGGTCCGGTCCTTGAGGCGTCGTCGAAGAATATTCGCCATATATCATCGTGAGAGGTTGCATGCGAGTCGGCGACCTCATCTAGGATTCCTTCATATATTCTGGACGACTTTGAGCCTGGGTGGGCTGCTAAAAAGTCTGCTAGGGCTTGACCTTTAACAGCCTTTTACGGGACGAAGATCATATGGTAGGGGTACAGTAATATTGCCCATATATCGAGGTGAGAGCTGAGTGCTCCTGGTTTCGTCATGAGGACCCTGAGAGGATTGACTCGTGAGATCACATGTATGGTTTGTCCTGTGACATAGTGTCGCGTCTTTTGAATGGCGAACACCAGGGCGAGGCATTCCTTCTCCACGGCGGTGTATCGGTGTTCTGGCCCAATCATCATTCGGCTGAGGTAATATATAGCTTGTTCATGGCCTGCATCGTTGTCTTGTGCTAGCAGAGCGTCGAGGGAATGCTCTATTTCTCGTACATAGAGCAGGAATGGTTTTCCAGCAACCGGGGCTACCAGGACTGGAGGGTTCGACAAATATTCTTTGATGCTGTCGAAGGCACGCTGACATTCTTCGTCCCATACGGATGAGACGCCCTTCTTCATGAGATGGGTGAATGGCTGACAACGCCTGGAGAGGTTATAAATGAACCTCATGATGTAAGCTAGCCTCCGTTGAAGGCCTCTGAGTTCGCGAAGATTTCTCGGGGGACCCATCTCCATAATTGCCTTCGTCTTCTCGGGATCTACGTGGATTCCCTGGGCAGTAATAATAAAACCCAGGAATTTTTCGCTGGATACGCCCAAGAAGGATTTTGTGGGATTCAACTTCAGGTTGTGCGCTCGCATCAGGTCGAATATCGTCCTCAGATCCTACAGATGGTCTCCCTTATAGCAACTCTTGACGGCGATGTCATCAACATAGCACTCCACAGTCTTGCGTAAGTGGTCCCTGAAGATGATACTCATGGCTCTTTGATTTGTGGTGCCAGCATTCTTTAAACCGAAAGGCATGACTGTGTAGCAGTATGTGCCAATCGATGTTCGGAACGATGTATGCTTTTTGTCGTCAGGAGACATCTTGATTTGGTTGTACCCTGAGAAGCCATCCATGAATGACATGCGTTCGAAGCCGCATGTGTTGTCGATCATGATGTCTGTGATAGGGAGGGGGAATTCATCTTTGGGACATGCCTCGTTCAGATTGCGGAAGTCGATGCAGATTCGAATCTTCCCATTCTTGTTGAGGACTGGTACTATGTTGGCAACCCAATCCGGATGTTGTTCCTCACGAATGAAGCCGATGTCTATCAGTTTGTTGACTTCGGCTTTGATCGCGTCCATGATGCCTGGGCAGAAGCGTCGCTGTTGTTGTTTGACCGGCTTTGCATCTGGCCGAATGTTGAGCTTGTAAAGGGCAACCTCGGGGTTTAGTCCTGGCATGTCTTCATAGCTCCAGGTGAACACATCAATGTATTCTTTGATGAGTTCCAGTAGCGATTCTTCCTCTTCGTCTGTCAGGCTTTTACTGACAAAGATTGGTTTCGGAGAAGATTCGCTGTCGAGGTCGACCTGTATAACCACATCTTCAGTAGGAGGTTCTCTCTGCTCGAACCGCTTTTCCCATTGTGCATCCAGCTGTTGGGCCCACGGCTCTAACTCGAGGATTTCAGGAATGTCTTCATCTTCTTCGTAAGCGTCGGCGAATGCCATATTGACTGACAGGACTTGTCTGAATACGTCTCCGATGCTGGTATCTGAATCAGAAGTTGGTGGTCCGGTTGAGTGTGAATGCCAGTCGCATTCCTCATCTGAGCTTTCAGGGGTCGTTACAAGTGTAACATATCCCAGTCCACATCGGGTCTTGCTGTAGTAGTCCCGTGGTTTACCAACCGGGACTGGCGGCTTTAAAGGTAATCGTCGACCAGTGCCGTAGTTCAAGCCTGGCATAGTCTCCAGATCATACACCTATTTTTGCATGAGATATTTGGATTGGGGGCTATACAGATAAAGAGGCAGTCTCCTTGCATCTGATTCGAGATCGACCTTATGGTGAAGGGTTGTGGGTCATCCTTCCGGCCGAAGATGATTGGATGGTCCCCTCTCTCGATTATGCGATAAGCGTCTTCCACTGGAGTAAGCTGGTTTGCGGTGTAAATATTTGTCACCTGTGTGTGTAGGTGAGTGCCTATACCGTGTTCCATCATCTGCGGAGGGAACATCAGTGTGGGCAGCCACATACTTGGCTAGTTCCGGTTCTTCTTCGTCCACCCCCTGTATAAATGAAGACTGAGAGGATGACTTGGGCAGCTTGATCATCAGGGGTTCTGTTGAAGGAGCCGAACGTGGAGTTGTTGGCAAACTAGCGATACCCAGTTTGGTACTCGATGTTGGGCGGGGAGTTGTTGGCTCGCTAGAAGCCCCAGACTTTGCATCGGGGTGACGATTCTTCTTGGGAAGACGTATCGTCATTGGCTTATCAGAGGGATTGAGCTTCTCTGTTTGTGGCTGGCCGGCTCTTGGTAGTCTGATTGTCAGTGGCTCCGTTGTGGGTCTTGGCGCTTGGCCGGACCTTGGCAGCCGGATTATCATTTGCCCTTCTTGTGTCGAGAGGCTGATTGCGTCCTTACGCAGAACGGCCATAAGGGGTACGGACATGCCAAGTTTGCGAGCTTGGAGGTGGATCGTTAGAGGTTCTTCTGATCCTGTGGCCGTCTCAGTTCGAGTTTGTACATCTTCATCTAGGTGCCTCTTCGACTTCTCGTATAGACAGGAATCCGAGTAGTAGGATTCGACCCCTTTGAAAGGATCAATGTCGGCAAATTCTGTCCTCACGAAGCCGTGTTTGTCGACATACTTGAAACACTGGTGCAGCGTGGAAGGCACGATCATGTAATCATGTATCCAAGGGCGCCCCAAGAGGATGTTGTAGGAAGTGTTCGCATCTATGACATAACAGGTTACTTCTGACTGGAGATCGTCAATTTGGCACTTCAAGCGAATCTTTCCGATCGGATAGCTCCTGCCCGAATTGAAACCGCTGATGGCGGTACTTGTTGGCGTCAGGCGATGCATAGGAATGCGGAGATGATGTAACAGACCCTTCGAGATGATGCTTATGGAAGAACCAGGATCAATGTGCATCCGGTCCACCTTTACGTCGCTGATGTATCCAGTGTAATATAACGGTCGATCGTGCAGGTTGGTTTTGATGAGCATATCTTGCGGAGTGAAGACAATATTGGGCATCGCTCCTGTGCAAGCGCTGTCTTGGAGATTTGCAGGCGGGCTCTCTCCTGTAAGGTTGACCTGAGCCAGATAGGCGTCGGCATTCTGGAGTGCATCGCTCAAAGCCGCGCAAACATCCTTTGAGAGTCTCAGGAGCTCGTATAATGACAATTTGGCCGGTGTGTTGGCCAATTGCGCCTAGATGTCAAAGTTGTAGGGCCTCTCCAGCCCCTGCGGTGCCTCTTTTCGGAAGGATTTATCAAAGCGAGTCTCCTTCGGCCTAGGCTTGTCGGTCGTCAGAGGCTGAGAAGGTCCTGGAGCGTCAGCAGTAGCTGGCTGATGATCTTCAGCCGAGTTATCAGCCATAGGTTGGGATTGTGCCCCAGATCGGGTGACAACAGTCGTGACTTCTTCGACATCTACCGAGATTGTGCGGCAGGATCTGACTTTTTTACCAGGTCCGGATGGACCCACATGATCTCCCCCCGTAATATGGTGAGAGGCACTAGACCAGGAGCCTGATCCCGAGGAGGTAGAAGATTAGCAATCTCCATTATCGCCAGAGGGACCAGTACCACGCCGTCTTGAGTCTTCGTTGGAGGAAAGCTGCCGAACTGTACGGACACCATGTTGGCTGCCACGGTTACCTCCTCGAAATCGATGGCCAGAGCCTTCGAATCGATGAGATGTTGGATGTATCGCTTCAGTTGGTAGCAGTCGTGTGTAGCATGGTGGACGTAGCGGTGGTAATGGCAGTACTTTAGGCTCTCCATTTCTGCCGGCCGAGGTTCCCGTCTTAGTGGAGGGAGCTGAATTCTGTCTCCTTGTATGAGCATGTCCAAGATGGGCTTGACGTGGCCGTCTTCGAAGGAGTAGGTCATTTGCGGCCATTGTTTGTCTGCCGATTTTGACTCAGGTTGCTGGGCTGTGTCATCCACCATAGCCTGCTTGCCCTTGCTGTCCCGATTGTTGGAGGAGTTACCACCATTGTTGTTGTTGGAATTGGGGCGCTTGCCCTTGTCCTCTCCCTCCGAGATGTGCAATCCCAGTTGGCGAGCTTTCTTCAACCTTTCTTCAGCGCTAGTGGCACTGATGATAAACGTCTTCCAATCCTTAAATTGACTTTCGCCCATCCAGAGACTGATTGTTGGAAGCAATCCCTTTTGGCAAATTTCAATCAAGGGGGAATCTGGGTTACCATATGGCAATTTTATTGCGGCTTGGCGAAACTGCTCAATATAGTTCCTTGTCAGCTCTTTCTCCCCTTAGACGACGTCCATGAGGGTGGACATTTTGACGTCCTGTTCTACTTCGTAAAATCTCTCCATGAATATGCGCTTGAAGCTGGCGAAGGAGTGGATGTAGTTGTCTGGCAGGTTACGATACCAGTCGAAGGCGACCCCTTCCAATGCCCCCAATGAATAATCGTGTAAGGATGGCATCGTCATGGGGCAGATGGTCGGTGGTGACCTCGAAGTAAGTGATGTACCGACTTGCGGAGGTCTTGCCATCATAAGGATTAATGTTGAACGGCTTATATCTTGGTGGGAAGGGGACTTCCCTCCATACAGCAGGGTATGGTTGCCGTATTCTGAGGTCTTGGGAGTTTTCTCGAGCGTGAAACACGGCTCCGAGCTCCTGGACCTCCCTTCTTGCTTCTCTGGCCTCATCCGCAGCGGTGGGAGCCGACGTTTCAGGAGGATTATTGCCCGGGTTTGGTGCCGCCGAATTTGAGTCCGCATTGACCGCGGGACCCGCGCTTGTTTGGCCAGGCGTCCCTCCTTGCAGATTTGGAAGAGCCGCTTTGATCTCGTCTACAGACTTGACCAAGGCATGCAGTATGGCCTCCAGAGTGTCGATGCGTTGGCGATCACTGGAACCACCTTGATTGCTGTCCGTCATGAACACCGTCCTTACATGAGGAGGGATGGAAGGAACGGTGGAGGACGTGCCCTCCGAGTCATACCCCTGTACAGAGAAGTCATCGGGGTATGTGGGAATGTTCTCCTCTGGTTCGGACTCAGAAGGAATAGTACCCCCAGCTTCAGAGCTTGCTTCATCTTGAGAGTCGTGGACGTCCTCGGGGACGTCGGCACCTGCTGTATCTTATGGGAGAGTTGTTTCCCCGGGCTCATCTCCTTGGAACATCGGATTATCGTGGATGCTCTGAGGAGTGCTACCCCCAGTTTCAGTAACCTCCAGCGGTGTGGATGATGAATCTCCTAGTGTAGTAGATTTCGTCTTCGAACGGGTACCTTAGAAAACTCCGGTGGTGGACAACCGTTTAGACGACAGTTTCTTAGTTACAGTGGTTGAAATCTTCGGGCTGGGGACGTTTATCTTCTTCCCTCTCCCATCGGCGGGGATTTTCTGAGTAGAGTTGCAAGAGACGACGGGAGGCGCTTCGTCCTCTGAGCTTGGTCGTTGCAGCCTTTGGAAAATAGACTGCCAGTCTTTTCTTGCTGTCGTGTTGTTGCAACAGCAGTTGATAATGACCTGGGTGCAATGATGTCCATGTGAGGACTCTTTGCATACCGAGGCCTCTTTTCTTTCCTTGCGCATGTGGAGGATAACCTCACGCAGGTCAGATGAGTCTCGAACACCCATGTTTGCTTCCTGGATTTTGGAAGACTTTTTGGAACCATTCTGTCTGTTTGCCGTCGGGGGCGGAACTCGAGTGGTTCTGTACAACTTCCCATCAGAGGCCCGCATAATGGTATGTGGAGCGCTCGGATGGTCAGAGATTGGGACAGCCGACTGAGCTCGCCAAGCTCGTGCTGCCCTTGACTTCTTCACTCTAGCGCCCGAAGGCGCATAGTAGGAAGAGTCAAAGTGATGCTGCAGAGAGTCAGACATATTCTCTTGGGCACATGAGAAATCAGGACCATAAGAGAGGCGATCGAAGACTGAGCCTGAGCTGTGTGGAGCAGGCAGTATGCGGCTGGAGTCAACAGTCTTCATGCGGCTGGCAGTTGTGGCCGCATCGACGTTCTTCATGCGGCTGGAAGTTCTGGCCGCATGGATATTATTCATGCGGCTGCCAGTTTCGGCCGCATGAGCATCATGCATGCGGCTGGCAGTCTTGGCCGCATGAGTGTTCGACTTCTTTCTGGAGCACATAGAATCACTCTTTGTCGCTGCAAGTCCAGCATCGTAGTGCTTTCCTCTGTCGGACATGGGGACAGCAGAGTCCTCTATGGCTTGAAGTGGGGCCGCATGAGAGTCGCCTTCGCCGTCTTGGGCAGCAGCGAGTACTCCGTCGAGGGCCTGGGAGGAGCAAATGATTTTGGCCTCTACTCCCTGCGAGCCTTCTTTGTGCGGATTTGCTTCTGGGCCGGGCCAGCGCTCCCGTCGGATAGCATTTCTTCAAACGCCTGTTGGTCGAAGCGGACGACCATCTTCTGTTGCATGGAGCCAAGTTTGGCTGCATCCGATTGCATCACCAACTTCTCAGTCGTGGAGAAGTTTGTCCCCAGCAGAGTCGCCATCGTATTTGCCATGAAATATAAAAGAACAGAACAATTATCGGAGGACTGGACTTTTACTTCACAATACAAACTCGCTTGTACAAAGAAAGCCTAGGGACGAAAACCTAGGTACAGCAATCTAAGTACAATTGTTTATTTTAGATTATGGGGGGTGATGGTAGAGGCTCGGGAAAGCGACGGCAGCTCTGCCTTACTCCTTGGACGATCGGATGCAGCCTTGGCTCCGGGGAAGATCTGCTTGGCGTTAATGAAGAAATGCTCTCCTTGTTCTCTCTGTGCCTGCCTTTGTCTCTCCAAGTGCTCTGGTGCTCTTCGAAAAAAAGTCCTCTTCGCAAGGGAATGGCACCTTGCTATTTATAGGAATGGGATGCAATCATTAGGGTTTACAATAATTGCCTCCTTGATATGTCGACGGTTAAGGACCAATTAATCTGGGCCCTTCATTCTGATTGTAGCAAATCTAGGTAATTAATGTAGATTGCATCAAATCTCTATGGGCAATTAATGTTGATTGCCCTGAATATTCGCGACTTGTGATGGCTTGCCACGTGTCTAATTTGCTCGATTTGACTTGATCTGGGCAATTATGGTGATTGCAACAAATCTGATTTTGTTAGGCTTTGTTAGCACCCATAATTCCAGGAAGATAAGACTGCCACGTGTCTCAATCGTCGTGACAAGCGCCACGTGTCCTCTATTGGGTCATCTTGGCAGAGCCGCATATGAGTGGGTCGCATGAGGATGAACGGCCGCATGAAGATGGGCGGCCGCATGGGGATAGGCAGCCGCATACTGACGGGAGGCCGCATAAAGGATGTAGCCGCATGAAGATGGGTGGCCGCATGAAGGGGGCGGCCGCATAAAGTGGGTGGCCGCATAAATACAGCAGCCGCATGCCTCGGGACTCGGTAGATTCTGCCAGCTGTGAAAAGATTTTCTCCTCTTCCCTAGAAACACGCCTTTATGTCAGTCAATATTGCGCCTTTATGTCAGAGCTGGCATTTGTCAGAGCTGTCAGCCGTCAGGTCATTAAATGCAGCAAAAGACGAAGGAAAAAGTTGTTGAAGGCCACGTGGCCCCTCTCTGGGCCTCATAGAATTTTTCGAGCCGCATAGACTTTTGAGCCGCATGGTCCCCTGAGCCGCATGGGCTCTCTGAGCCGCATGGGAATCCTTGGCCGCATGGACCTTTCTTTATTCTTTTCCATGCTTCTACAACAGCTAGGGGACTCCTAGATCTAGCCCTAAATGCAATAAAAATAGAATATTAGATCAATTTGTGGAGTTTTACGTATAGGTGCAAAAGCTTGAAAAAGCTCCAAATGGGGGATTCTTCCTTGCTAGCCAAATGCTCCCAAATTGTCCCAAATCTGGGATTAAACTCCAAAATCAAAAAATAGGAGAGTATTAGGCTCTAATGCAAGAAACTAGAGTGGAAAAGGATTTAAAATGGAGAATCTATGGAATGGGGAAGAATGGACAAACCTTTCTTTTCCTATGTGTTGAAATGCAATAAAAGAGGCAAGAACTAATGAATAAATGTTTATATAGGGTGGGGATCCCTATGTGGCTGGTCACATAGGGTTTGGTTAGGGTTAGGGCTTCTAGTTATAGGCCATGGGCCAAGTCACAAGTCATTAAGTCCTTAAATCACAAGTCATTTCATTAAACCATAAACCATGAAATAATTTCACTAAACCTAATCCCCTCATTCTAAAACCAATCTCTAATGACTAAAATGGGTTAACTCAAGTTAGACTAGGGTTACCATAGCTAGGGTTAGGTTCTAGGCTAGTCCACTAGGTCTCAACAAGTCAAAGTCAAACTAGAATTCACCAATTCAATAAATAATCAAATAATTCAAATAAGTCAAAATAACCAAATTACCCCTAGGCTAAAAATGATAATTAAATATCCTAATGACATGGTTAGGCTCTAGGTCATATGGTCACTAGGGTTTCACTAGCAGCACATCAAAATCACAAGTCATGACTTAAAACCATATTAAATTGATTAAAAATCACCAAAATTCATAATGTGATATAAATATCAATAAATAATAATATAATTATAAAATTTCAAAATTACCCTCATCTGGAAAACTGGGTGTTACAATCATACCCCCCTAGAAAAATTTCGTCCTCGAAATTAAAATGTTTATACACCTTCTATGTCAAACCCCCGCAATCAAAGTCTCAGAACTTAAACAATCATACGATTTAAAAGGACGACATACATGGTCATGGCATACGGTGGTAGTGAAAGTCTCATCTAGGTATACTAGTCATGCTAAACCAAAACGGTCATAGGGTATCAAAACATACAAGCAATCAGGGGTGTTAAATTGGAAAAAGATGTAGAAATAACAAATCATCAAAATTGTAAGGCAGTCCACCATCCTATATGAAAACTGGTACTTATCAAAAAATAAATAAGATAACTACCAATTATCTATAAAGGGGTACTATTCAAAGAAAAATCAAAATCAAAAGTTAAAGAATGAAAGTCAATTGCATTAAAATCCAATCACAATATATATATAAAGAGAGAGCGTTAGAGAGGGAAAAGCTAGCATTATGTAAAGGTTATGTGGTTCGTGTGTGTATGGGTGTATGTGGACATGTTCATATGGTTAGATAGTAGGCATGTGTGTATGTGAAATATACATGAAAGTGTATAGGAGGATTTGGGTTTCAAACAATAGCTATCAAGTTACACTACTCATGGCATATTGTTTAAACAATCTACAATGCACAACCTATTTACTCATGACATGCATAGCTAACCATATACATATATATATAAGAGGTATAGATTTAGTTATGTATCTATACACATTATAACATGTATGCATAAACTCTATATATATCTATATAGATATATAAACATAACATAGAGAGGAAGGGTTAGGTTTACATGGCAGTGTATACTAAGTTAGGGTACGCGTATCCTTGTACAAGGTTATAGCTTTAGTATTGAAAGGTTAAACCTAGTTTTAGTTCAGCATTTACATACAAAATCTGAAAATAAGCTAACATTTAAACCAGTGTAATATTAACATAATGCAGTTTCAGATTTGACAAGTTCAAACACAAAACTCAACCAATTTCTTTAAGAATTGTAACCTTGTGTATAAGATACATGTGAGTGATGTAACCAAACTAATAACATAAAATTTATATTTAATTTACGAATTTAAACTGGAAAAAGCAGAGAACCAGTCTCTGAACCTGTACTGTATCAGAAATATTAGGATTTTGAGAACTTATACATCAACAACATATTAATATGTATTTAGATGGGTTGGTAATCAAAGTGTAGCATGCATACGTGTCAAACAAAGTGTCTGTGTCCACTATATATATTCTCATGTCCCAATATAAAAATCAAATTCTATATCAAGACCAACATTTAGATTCCTACCAAGATTGCAAGCAGATGATTGATGTAATCAAGACAGTTTTATTATTATTATTATTTAATACAAGAAAAATAGCAAGAAGGAAATAACGATAAAATCTGTTCTGCTTATCTATTTAAAAGAAGGAACCATTTTGAAACCAGAGCTATAATATCAAATCCAAGATAAGGTCTAGCAAAATTATCGATTCATTATTTTAAGAAGAGATTCATAGTAAGAAGTTACGCAAAGGTTTATAATACAGCTAAAGCTACTCCTACTCCTAAGTTAAATAATGAGAAACAAAACAAACAAAACATTTTTTTTGAAAGACTGAACAAAAGTAGAGAAAACCTGTTCAAGAGCATTTAAGGTACAATCTGATAATCATATGCGTCTATCCATAATCATGGTACTCTAAATCCTAGTCATACTAGTAAGCATGGCTACGATAATCACAGAGTCCTCGACTAAGGCACATACCTCTAGAATCATGGTATTTAAAATTTTCGTATTGCCGCATACGACGGCGAAAACCTTAAATTTCCACACCCGAGAAATACGTCCAAAATCTGACTATATGTCCTCACTATGCCAGCTAACATGACTATTGAAGATTTTAGATCCCATAACTGAGGTGACCTAGCCCATATGATTTTCTTAGAAGAAAAACAAACATAACAAAAGAGCAACATGACAAAATTAATCAATCAGCAAGGAACAGATGGAATCGAATTTCAAGGTAGTTATAAAAGACAATTGCAGGAATGGAATCGAAAAGAACGAAACTTGCAGTAAGATCTCCAATGGTCTGTGCATCATTGACTGTCCTGACGATAGCTCGCCCTGCTGGTTTTCCCTGGTCTGCTGCTGATTTTGCATGAACCGCTGCTGCTGAGAGAAATTAGGAATGACGGGAAAAAGTCTCTGTACAGACAGAAGTGCACCTCCAATGTAGCAGAAATGCCAACCTGAGTCGGCACAACAGGAGCTGCGGTCTCGAGGCCCTGATGAACAGGACGAGAGGTGGCCAGCCTATCGATAGTATCCCCCGAACCGAAGCGATGAGATCATTTCTCCATAACTATTATGAAGATAGATCAAAACAACAAGCAATTACTGAGAATGAAGCGAGAAATCAAAGGAAGACAGTTAATATTCAAGGGAAAACAATAAGCAGCAAATTTAGATAAAAGGGATCTGATAAGGAGTTTTTTCTAGTGTGATTTAGTACCTTCAAAATATCCTAATCCTACTGCAGGCTGTAGTGATACTCTAGTTCGAGTACCACTACACAAACTCGACCTGCATGGGCTACCACTAAAAATGTGTCATGACCCGCACCCAAGAGTAAGGGCACGAGACGTGGGTACGTCCAGCCTACGCCGCAGTGTCGGCGGTAGAACGCTGTCCTAGGTCAATCATCTAACAATATATAAGGTACATGTACAGTATATACACTCCGAATGGAGGTGACATAGCAATACAGTCTCAATCACATCTAAGGTAGAGCAGGATAAAAGATAGATAGATAAGAACAGAATGAATCCACAGAGAAAACAATCCAGATAAAGTCTAAGTGTCTAAGATAGATACATATCCAGAAACATCAGATAAAACAAACTCCCAGTATATACAATAATGTGTCAATGAGAAGACAAGGTAAGAATCTAAGCTAACAGTCTAAACCACTGGTGGTAGATCCTCTACTGCAAGTGGGTCCAAGTCACAAGTGTTGTCTAAAGCTGCACCATAATGGGTAGACACCAGAGCCTCATCATTCACTGTAAAATTTTCAACATGTCCAGTCAGGACAGGAGTGAGCACAGTACATCTCACGCAGTTCATATAATGACAGGAATAAAATACAGGCAATAGAGTAAAATACATGAAACGCTGAAGAGTATACATGAGTAAAAAGAAGACTATAATAAAATATCTACTATAAGTAAAGAGCTATAGTGAACTAGTGATTTAGAGTACAAGCTAGACATGTGAACGGTTTGATAATAAACATGAGAGGTCGTACATGGCTACACTACTTTGGAAATTGTCCATATGACTATTTATACTCCCCCCGTACCCCAATCAATACACAAGGATCTAGACAAGTTATGTTATTGCATGATATTCACATGGGAGCCCATATAAGGGTGCACGTGAATATAAACATGGGGGCTCCGTGTTCATGAGAGTACATGAATCACGAGAGTGCACATGTAAGGTGAAAGCACAAGTGTACATGATGAAAGTGAAACACACATGACATGATGTATCTGATGCTCCCGAGGGGGGATAACATCGTATGAAAAGATCCATATAGTACTAATCCGTGTTTCCATCGTGTCAGTATCAAGTAAGATAATCTAGAGCAAGAAAGTACTCCTAGCAAGAATGAAACGGTTAAAGAATGTACTCGCCTGATACCCTGGATGTCCGGGAGAAAAATACTGCCTGAGGAGTGGTGTTTGTCTCCTAATCAGAGCAACACAAGTTACAACATGTCCAGATAATAAAGTATGATACTATGATGCAGTCTACATAATGTTGGGTCAATTCTAGACTAAAGTCAACCCTGGTCAACTTCAGTCAACTATCTAGTCAAAGCTAGGTCAACTGGGTCAAATTGGTCTATATTAGTCAACACTAGGATACCATGGTGTCCACTTCCTAGTTAACTCATTAGCTTATAGTATAGGAATACTTAAGTCCTAACTTGAATCTTAGCTATCTACCCCAAGGGTTTTATCCCTCACTTACCCCATCTATTTTCTATAATACACATTACAAATAGATTGAACAATGGAAGACAACTAAACATAGAAGGATATCATGCAAGAGCTGCCCTTGTGTATGGGGAGTGAATTAAGGATACCAAAACAGTCCCATTGTCAATACAAATACTGCTATTAAAGTCCAATGAGGACTGAACAATGGTTTCAAAGGGAATGGCTCACTTGATATGAACTGAACCATAAACCTTCCCTAAATGAGCTGGACTGATACATTACCTTCAAAAGGGACTAGACAGTGAACCACTAAGGCAAATCACATGTCCATATGTGGACAGATCCATTAATATCAGATGGACTGCACAGGGGAAAATCTGAACTTAAATGAAGGCATGGTCATTTGGAATGACTGAACTATTAACACCCAAAGGACTGAACAATATAGGATAGGTAAAACTGATACTTAGGTGGACTGATACAACATGGCTCATAGGCTGCACACATCAAACAAATACAGTGTAAATACCATAGTATGTGTGTGTGCATGAGAGTATGGTGAAGAAAAACAGTGTGACAGGGATTGGGAGTATGTGTGTGAATGTGTAAGCATGTGTTTGTGTATATGGGGCTGTAGGCTAGTGTCACATGTGTGTGTTAAGATGTGGCACATGTGTAAGTGTCAAGTGACAGTGTCCATCTACATGTTCTCAGAAATCAGTGAACTAACAGTGTATATATATCAAAACCATTTCAGTTTTCACATAGGTAATGTATCAAAACAATTTCAGTCTTCCCCACATAATTTCAGCCTCAGTTATCTCATTCAACTGAACTTAGTAAACTACATTAAATTTCAGAATTCAAAACCCAATCAATACATAATGAACTCTCAGTTTGGTTTCAACAAGGAATCATTGACAGTTTAAAAACAAACTCAATTTCGAATTCCCAACTCTCAACAAGTAACTAGAAGTATATGAATAATACCAATATCTCTGGGATTAAGCATAAATCAAAAATAAAACTAAAATCACTTCAAAATCATCCCAACTTTCACAAAAGGAAAATCAATCACAGTTTTGCAAATGACAGTTTAATCAATGAAATCAATAGACAGTTTAATAATCTTAATCGAATCCCATGAATCAATGTCAGTACTAACACACAGGTGCAAGAAATTAACATGGTAATCAACTTTCGAAATCAACTTAAATCAGGAAATTAAATATTCAGGAATTACAAAACAGCGTGTAGTGTACAAATGACAGTTTATAACCAATCGAATTTGAATACTCTACTACAATGCAACCCAGGTTATCATCACATGTATTCACAGTTAATTTATCATTCAAAACCTGTTAAATGTATTCGAACTAAATTAATCAGCAGTGAATTAATGTATCAGAGAGAGAGAGGAAATTGAAACCATTTTTTCCAATTCAAACTCAAAAACCCAAATAAACCTTCAATTCTAATGTGCAGTCATAAAAACATAGTTAAACATGCAATTGGGATGAGTTCGTGTCCATAAAGTTGGACACGAAGTGTCCCAAGCAACAGACACTTGCACAGAGCATCCGAGTGCACTGTCTCGTGCGGCCAGTCCCCAAAGGATTGGACACGACACGGAGCATCGAACACCTCGTGCACTTGTACACGGGTAGCCCAACTATAGTGCTACCAGGTCGACACAACACGACGTATCCTAGTTGTGTCTACACGTGACACGAAGGCCGTATCAGAAGGCCCTGTCCGTGCGTGTACAGTGCGTGTACACACAATGCGCGATCCGTGCGCGTGTGATTGCTCCCTAATCACTAAACAAAATCTCATAGAAATTTATGAGCCTCGTGTCAGTCACCCTAGCATTTTCCACACAAAATTTGGTGTCAAGAGATGGCGTGTCCAGTGAGATATAGGACACGGGCAGCAGTGCATGTGCACGGGGCTGTGTGCGTGTGTGCGTGTCCAATTTCTGACACGAATACGACACGAAATCCATATCAGTCTTCACAAAATATATTATACACACATAGATCTATAATTCCATGTAATTAGTCTTTCAAAAATCAAAAATAAAATCCTTAGAGGTATTTCGTCGAATACCTATACATACACTATGACACGTGTCCGATACGGACACCAAACGGACACAAAATCCACCCAAATTCTAGGGACAGCTAGGGGACTCCTAGATCTAGTCCTAAATATAATGAAAACAGAATATTAGATCAATTTGTGGAGTTTTACCTATAGGTGCAAAAGCTTGAAAAAGCTCCAAATGGAGGATTCCTCCTTGCCAGCCAAATGCTCCCAAATTGTCCCAAAGCTGGGATTAAACTCCAAAATCAAAAAATAGGAGAGTATTATGCTCTAATGCAAGAAACTATAGTGGAAAAGGATTTAAAATGGAGAATCTATGGAATGAGGAAGAATGGACAAACCTTTCTTTTTCTATGTGTTGAAATGCAATAAAAGAGGCAAGAACTAATGAATAAGTGTTTATATAGGGTGGGGATCCCTATGTTGCTGGTCACTTAGGGTTTGGTTAGGGTTAGGGCTTCTAGTTATGGGCCATGGGCCAAGTCACAAGTCATTAAGTCCTTAAATCATAAGTCATTTTATTAAACCACAAACCATGAAATAATTTCACTAAACCTAATCCCCTCATTCTAAAACCAATCTCTAATGACTAAAATGTGTTAACTTAAGTTAGACTAGGGTTACCATAGCTAGGGTTAGGTTCTAGGCTAGTCCACTAGGTCTCAACAAGTCAAAGTAAAACTAGAATTCACCAATTCAATAAATAATCAAATAATTCAAATAAGTCAAAATGACCAAATTATTCCTAGGCTAAAAATAATAATTAAATATCCTAATGACATAATTAGGCTCTAGGTCATAAAGTCACTAGGGTTTCACTACCAGCACATTAAAATCATAAGTCATGACTTAAAACCATATTAAATTGATTAAAAATCACCAAAATTCATAATGTGATATAAATATCAATAAATAATTATATAATTACAAAATTTCAAAATTACCCTCATCTGGAAAACTGGGTGTTACATTACTTCCTTTGCTTCACTTTTTTACTTTTCATTCTTCTTTGCAGAGCCCAAACCAGGGATTGCCTCGGTGACTGACCTACAGTCCTGACATCTTTCTCCTCGACGACTGGCCTAGAGTCCCAACTTATTTTTCAGTATTTACATACTCTTATTGACTCAAACTCATAAATGACTAATTGATAGCCTTCCAGCATAACTTGAACAAAATATGTTTCATACGTGCCATAGACCGTAGCATACTTTTTATTGAACCAACTGTGGTTCGTGCCTTAATTCCATTATGTTATATGCGACACTACTGCCCAAGTCATATTCCATATGACGAGCCTTGAGGCTGGGGAAGGATGTGGCTATATCAAGCCGTAGAAACGTGGTATCGTGACATGCTCAACTCGAACAACCATGTTCCTTGAGCCCCTTAACCCGTGGCATCTTTTATAGCACTAAATATGAGGCTGTGGGACATTTTTTCTTATGACAAGCAATTGGGATCATGGGGACAAGTGTGTTATGACTTAGATAGCCTGCGACATAACTTTGCCTCACTCAATCGTACAGTTGAAAGATCCAGTGCCATCTTTGAAAACCATCGTAGAGAACATATAAGCAACATTTGACACTTTTTCTTTGTTCTACACACATACTTGACTCCATGGGATTATTCCCTTCGCTATGTGAATTTGTCTCATTTATTCAAGCCTATTCAATATAATAAAAACTTTTGCTTTATTAATGTGAAGGCCAAGCAGAAGCAAGTTCACCGAAGCCACCAACCTGAGCGAGGAATTGCCTCAGCCAAACAGGACTTCGAACAAGCCGTTGCATGGCTATGTCCAAACGTCGTTGGTATTTTGATTCCTTCGGTTGAACTGAGCGAGAGGGGCATTACAGTGCTTGCATGGACGTAGTATCGTACGAGCCTAAGTTATCCCCGTAAAATGCAAATACCAAAATGGTCGATTGAAAAGCTAAATGGCATAGTTGCACAGAATTCCTAAGCATAAAAGTCAAATTAACACAAATGTATAAAGAAAAAAATTATCTTTATTGATATTGAAACAGAAGATTTACAACCACACAAAGTCAAGATTACAATCACTTCAGCTTTTTCTCTCACATCTCTTAATTGTAATAGATCATACCCTGAGGCTTACAACTTGAAGAAGATTTCAATAGGCGATGTCCATACATAATGTACCGTACAGGTGAACACTCCAACGCGGTTGCGTGACTCAAAATACCAAGGAACTCCATGTCTCAGTGTGACCAAGTGAGCTTCGTACCAAACGAGTTACCACCTAAAACCACCAAGCTATATGGTACGATATCAGTACATAGAATGCACTAGTGGGAAGGCCTTGCGTCCATCCATACAAAACCAACATGTTATTTTAGTGAGTTCACACTATAATTTTTGTGCTCTTTTTTTCTTGTCTTAGGATCATTTTTATGGCATAATTTGTGTCCCGACTATCATAATCAGGCTACGCAACAATATTTGAAACGTACATGTGAGACTCGTCTCACAGTATTCGTATTTGTATACGGATACATATTTTATATTGTATTATGCATTTTCTTGGATTCTAAAGAACCAGAGAAAAACTTAACTTTTGAGACTTTTCTGTGACACCGGCATACCGCCGGCATACCGGTCTATACCGACGGTATACCGACCGGGCAGATTTTATACTTTATAGATATTCAATTCAAGATATTTTCATGAATAGTTTTCAGATATTTTTGTGAATAGTGTTTAGATATTTTGATGAATAGTGATGATATATTCTATTATCCAGTGGTTTTTTGGTTTTCTTTTGGACGATAGAGATTAATCCTGATCGAGTCGCGGATCACGATCGGACGGTTACGATTAATTCACCTCCTCTATATATACGATTATGTTTCTTTTCAATTTTCTTTTTTACTTTCTCTCTCCACACTTCATTCCTTCTCGTTTTCACTCGGTAGAGCTTGGACCTTGGTTCTGAGACCTCAAAGTGTGGTTTTTGAACCTCTCTTGGTAGCGGATTTGAAGAGTTAGGCTGGGAGATTTATTAGGAAAGTACATCTTGCCAAACTACTACACATATTATTATTTTACTGTGGTTTTTGTTTTCCTACTGTCTTGGTAGTCCAATATTTTCTAGTACTTGCTTTACTAAATATGTTCCCCTCATGATTATTGCCATTTTTCCCGTCTCGAATTTGGTTTGAGCTAGATTTTCGTTATCTTGTAATGTCCCATTATTTTCTTAAGCAGGAAACTCCGTATCAGGAACGATAATGGGGTGATTTACATGAGACTTAGTATACATGTTATATACAACCTCCCTCTACTATTATTTTCATGGTTATACGGATTTTAGCAACTTTCAGGATGAGATTTGGTTTTCGAAGCTTGTTTCAAGCCTTTAGTATAATTTCTCGGGCACAAACAGCATATCGCCTTCTTACCAATGTATACCGATGGCATACTGGTTTTGTGGTTCCTTTTAAGTGCGAAAAGCTATTATGACACTTTTTGTCTTACCGACGGTGTACTTGTCCATACCTGTGGTACACCAATGCGACAGATGATTTGACATAGAGTTTTTGCTTACCTTGAATCGACATACCGCCGGTGTATCGGTGTGTACCTGATTTTTTCTTGTTTACTGCTTTACTGTCTTGTCTTGCCCAGTCTACTGTCCTACCCTGTCATACTTGTCTCGAGGCGGTACTTGAATTTGTCTTATCTTGATAGTAGCATGTCATGGCGCAATCGTGATTCCCGTACATGTATAGCTTACCAGATATAGTTGCCTGTCATGGCGTGGTCCTGATTCCTGTACATGTCTAGCTTGATATAGTGGCTCATCGTAGCGCACTTCTGTCTCGATAGTTGTCTTATCTTGTAGTATCTTATTATAGTGCACTTTCTTGCTCTCCATGTCCAGTCTTGCATGTCTTATGTCTAGGACAGATTCTTCAGAATACTACACCCAGAATCCTGAATAAAAATATAAGAAACTATACAACTAGCTTGATTATTTAGATCATTGGAATGCGCAATTTTTCTAGTTACCTGCATGCCATTTGTTCTGGCCCCATTCTTGTACATAGGATTTGGAGCTATCTGTCATGATGAGCACACTTCTAGCGCACCGTGAGTGTTGTACTACATTAGGACACACGTAACTTATTACAGTGTGTCTGTTATACTTGCTTTCTTTTAGCATGGATGAGTTGGGTAGTCTACGTGGCAGGTAACTACATTAGATTTCTCAACTTGCATTTGTTAGTAACTAGGATGGTGATAACCTTTGTTAGCTAATGTATCAAGTCGTACTCTTGCTTGGCCGTGATTGATGGATGGAGTCTTGTCTTCTCTAGTCCAGCTTGTTTATTTCAGTTTTCTAGATTCACATCTGTACTTGCACATGATTTTCTTGCTATGCTTACTTGCTCAGTTTCTTTTATATGTTACTACTCATGTTCACATGTTTGATTTCACTACTCTTCTTATATGCTCGACTTCATTAGATGCTTACATGCTCAATTTCACCCTTACATGTTCACATGCTATTTTTTCTTACACGTTTCCAATTTTCTTTCATATACACTACAATACCATTTGCACTATTCATGTCTCATTTACCGTCTTACTTTAGTGTGTTACAATTTTTTTGCTGGTTTTAGTTTATAGTTTGGCTTCCTTTGTGGTACTTGCTATTGGCGGTCTGATCCTACTGGATTTTTTTAGCAGATTTGGTTGAGGACCCCGAGAATCTTCTGGATCTTCCACTCGATGGTGACCACACGGAGCACCAGGGTGTCTGAGTGGGTGTTCTTCCTCTTACCCACTCATTTCTGTATATTCTTTTGCGGTTTTTAGCCACCGAGCAGGTATTTAGCTACTGTTTTAGACTTGCATTTGGCCTACCTGCTTAGACATGATTGTATATTTTTTAGACTACAGCTAAAGCTGATCATGTATCACTTACACTCTTGCTAGTTCTTTATTTTGTATTATTAGCTTCATGATCATCTATATATTATAGTTTGGGACAGTTTACTGTCTTATATGCCTGATAATCATATTCTTGTACTTTACTTATTACTTGTGATTGAGATATCTAGGAATAATTTGACCTAGAATTGACTATTGGCTTGTAGCAGTGACCCCCATCTATACAGCATATACGTTATCTCGGAGTACTTTGTCATACATAGATGACCTGGTCCGTCCCTACTTGCTAGTATTCTGGTTCTGGAGGGTGAAATAGGTTTTAGTGGTGGCCCATGCAGGTCTGATTTATCATATATATAGGGGTTACTGGTAGTTATCTCAGTCACAATTCTTCTTCGTTGATATCCTTCATATTACACTTTATCTCTAATCTTTTGACCTGATATCTGCATTGATCGTTGATCTTTCCTATTCCTCGATTTTGATCTGTGTGTCCTTTAACTTTAGGGGCACTGTTCTCGGCCCGTCTGATCAGCTTTTTCTAATCCCACCGATGGCGGGTCAACTTTCGTCTGTTCCACTAGTTCTAGAGGCTGAGTCTCTGCATTCGAGAGCAGAGTCTCGAGTTGACCCGAGGGCTAAGGATCCAGTATAACTCGATCAGCCAGCAGTGCTAGTCCAGCCATAATAGCCAGAGGCTGTTGTTCGTGCACTGGTATATGTACTCAGAGGATTCATGGTGATGCAGCAACGTCAGAGTGACGTTCTTATCCAGTCTATGCAGACGGCTTTGGAGAGGGGTGGCGCCCAGGTTTTCAATTCTGCGAGCAGCTTCGGTATCTCCATCCCTCGTACTTCTATGGTACAGTGGATTTGATAGCGTCTGATGTGAGGCTTCAGGATATTGAGGCCATTCTAGTGGCGGCAAGGATTCTGGCTAGGGAGCGGGTGACCGTGGTCAGGCTTCAGCTCTTAGATTTAACTGCGACTAGTGGGCGGCTCTTGACGTTTCTCTCATATCATATATTGCTTACACAAACTTCAGTGAGAGGTTTCAGACCTGGTACTTCAACGCAGTTTCGTATTATGATTTGCAGCAAAGATTTGATAATCTCAGGCAGATAACCAGGACCATCAACGCTATGCAGCAGAGTTTAGAAGACTTAGTTGGTTTGCCCTTTCATTAATGGCGACCGAGTTGGACCGGGTGAGGACCTTCCAGCAGGAACTTCATCTGGAGATTATACTGGCAGTCCAGCAGCATGAGTTCTAGACTTTTGATAAGTAATGAAGGCGTCAAGGAGGCATGAGTACACCTCGCAGGGGATCATTGATATAGTCGGAGGCCAGAAGAGGCCTCACATTCAGAGGAGATCTTCTTCCTAGTCGTCAGCACCGGCTTCAGCAGTTCGAGCCTTGACGTTGGATCTCCGAGGGGACCGGCTCCGGCAGCTTCCTTTCAGCAGTCGTCCCAGCCGCATCCTCAGTAGCAGAGACAGTCTTCCACTGTAGGTTATTCTCATTACGGGAAGACAGGGCATGTCTTGTCAGAATGTCATTGGGCACAGGCCTTGTGTCTGTTATGTGGAGCACTAGACCACATGGTAGGGACTTATCCTCTAAGGAGTTTGGCTGGACCATTATCTTTCTAGCCAATAGTTCAGGGCACCAACGCCAGTTCAGGACGCCAAGGCCAGTTCAGGGAGCTAAGTCCAGTTCAGCAGCAGCATGCACATAAGCCATTACCGACACTATCCAAGCATCAGCGGCCTTAGCAGTATGCTCAGGCTCAGGTTCAGAGGCAGAAAGGCCAGCAGCAGAGGGGTCCAATACCCAGAGGTCAGGGTCAGGAATTCACACTTTTTATTGAGGAGGCACTAGCAGTAGGAGAGGAGGTCGCAAGTACCATTCTCGTTCACACTCATTCAGCTTCAGCTTTATTTGATTTTGGTACTTTGCATTCGTTTATATATGCACGATTTGCGATACGAGTTGGTTTGGAGCCAGAATCATTACCAGTAAGGTTGAATATACTTACTGGTAGCGGTCTCGTAGGAGTAGATCGAGTCTATGCCTTGTGTAGAGTCATAGTGTGTGGGAGAGAGTTTCCTACGAGGCTGATTTTCTATGGATGATTATGATGTATTCCTAGGTATGGATTGTTTGAGTGCTCGACACGCTACAATGGATTGCCGTGCCGGCCTATCATGTCCCAAATGAGAAGGAATTATCATTCTCTATAGGCGAGGTGGAGTCTTCATTGGTGGTCATATGGATGATGGTAGTCGAGGAGGTACAATTTACCAGAGTGTTTGCAAGGTTCCTAATGTTTTTACTGAGGAGCTTCCGGGTAGGCCTCCACTTTGGAAGATTAAGTATTATATTGATTTGATTTTGGGAGTAGAGCCAGTATCAATAAGAGTCTACAAGATGTCTCCTTCAGAGTTGTTGGTGATATATCATTCCATTAAGGAGCTTAGGACCAAGGGTTTCATTCGTCCTAGTGGATTACCTTGGGGAACTCTGGCCCTTCTTGTAAGAAGAAGGATGGTTCATTGCGTATGGTCATTGACTCTCGTCATCTTAAAGCGGTGACCATAAAGAACAAGTATTCCTTGCCCAGGATAGATGACTTATTCGACAAACTTAGTGGAGCAGTTGTGTTTTTGAAGATCAATTTGCGGTCTGGGTACCATTAGATCAGAGTCAAAGAGCAGGATATACCCAAGATGGCATTTAGATCTCGATATGGCTATTGGGAGTTCCTTGTTATGCCTTTCGGAGCGACCAATGCGCCTGTAATTTTTATTGATTCATGTCCCACTAAGACCAGTTTGTGATAGTGTTCATTGATAATATCTTGGTCTATAGTTAGACTGAGGTAGAGCACGAGCAGTATCTTCGTGTGGTTCTTTAGATTCTTATGGACCATCAGCTTTACACGAAGTTCAGCAAGTGCGACTTATGGCTCGATTGAGTCTCTTTGTTGGTCAAATTATTGTCGGAGGTGGTGTTTAGGTGGACACCAAAAAGTTAGAGGCTATCAAGTGTTGGCCAGTACCTCGTACAGCTTCAGATGTACGCAGCTTTTTTGGATTTGTAGGTTACTATAGACAATTTGTAGCATACATTGCTAGGATCTTCGTACCCTTGACACTGATGACGTGTAAAAATGTATGCTTTGAGTGGTCAGATGCTAGTCAGGTTTCTTTTGAGAAACTCAAGCAGAGTTTGATTTTAGCTCCTATTTCGACATTACCGGTCGGTCCAGGTGGGTTTATGGTGTATTGTGATGCATCAGGCCGAGGACTTGGTAGTGTCCTTATGCAGCACGGCCGGGTGATAGCTTATGTGTCTCGACAGCTTCGGGACCATGAGAAAATCTATCTGACGCATGATCTTGAGTTGGTCGTGGTTGTTTTTGCCTTCAAGCTCTGGAGATATTATTTGTATGGTGATTGAGTGGAGATATTCACTGACCATAAAAGCTTGAGGTATGTGTTCACCCAGAGGGATCTGAACATGCGGTAAAGGAGGTAGCTTGAGTTACTGAAGGACTATGATGTTGATCTTTAGTATCATCCGGGGAAGGCAAACGTCATTGCAGATGCTTTGAGTAGGAGACCTGGAGTCTACTTCTTGATGGAGCAGCATCAGCATCATCTTCAGGAGGATCTTCAAGAGATGGGCATTGAGGTAGTGCTACCTGGCGAGGTAGCTATAATGGAAGGCTTGCAGTTTCAGTCTACTATTATGGTAATGATTAGAGCAACGCAGTAAGGAGATGCCAAGCTTCAGCGACTTAGAGCAAAGTATGTTACAGGGCGCAGAGTAGAGTTATACATCCATGAGGATGGGATACTTCGGTTTGGCAGTCATGTTTGTGTGCCGAACGGAGATATATGGTACGAGATTATGTCAGAGGCCCACAGTTCTCAGTATTCTGTTCATCCGGGAGGGTCAAAGATGTACTGTGATATTTGTCGGCAATTCTGGTGGAATGGTATGAAGATGAAGATAGCTCGATTTGTCTCTCAAAGCCTAGTTTGTTAGTAGGTTAAGGATGAGCATCAGAGACCGGCCGGACTTCTTCAGCCTTTACTGGTTTCAAAATAGAATTGGGAGCATATTACTATAGACTTTGTGACTGGGCTTCCTAGATCACCAACTGGCAGAGATTCTATTTGGATTATAGTATACTGACTCACGAAGGTTGCCCACTTCCTACCTTTCAGAGTTGGCCAGTCCACAGAGCAGTTGGTTGAGATGTATATGAGACAGATTGTTAGGTTGCATGGAGTGCCAGTTAACATAATCTCATATCAAGATTCTTGATTCACTTCTAGCAGAGTCTTCAATAGAGTTTGGGTACCCGTTTGAGTTTCAGTTCAGTATTCCATCCTCAGACAGATGGTCAATCGGAGCGTACGATCCAGACTTTGGAGGATATGCTTCGATTATGCAATCTCGACTTCAGTGGTTCATGGAAGGATCACTTGTACCTAGTGGAGTTCTCTTACAACAATAGCTTCCAAGCGAGTATTCAGATGACACCCTTTGAGGCTTTGTATCGTAGGAGATGTAGGTCACCCTATCTTGGGATGGCAGATGCTTCATCCAGAGTTGATTGCTCGGTCAGTTGGAGTAGTCAGACAGATCAGAGAGAATCTCATAGTGGCTCGGGATCGACAGTGTCATTGGGTAGACCAGTATCGTAGTCATCTTGACTTCTCTGTCGGCGACCACGTATTTTTTTGGATTTTGCCTACCCGTAGATATATCAGGTTTGACGTATAGGGAAAGCTTAGTCCTAGATTTATTTGGACTGTTCGATATTCTCGAGCGAGTAGAAGATGTATCATATCGTCTTGCTCTTCCGTCATCGTTATGTGAGGTACATGACGTATTTTATGTATCTCAGTTGTGTCGGTATGTTCCAGATTCTAGCCATGTCCTAAATCATTCTGAGCTGGTTGTTGGTACAAACCTATCGTATAAGGAGAGGCCCATATCCATTTTGGACTGGAGGGAGAAGGTTTTCAAGAACCAGACTATCCGATTAGTTTGTTTTTCCTAGGATCATCACTCACCGGACGAGTTGACATGGGAGCGCAAGGATGGTATCCGAGCTCGTTACCCATATCTGTTTGATTAGTGAGGTATATTTATTCATGTACTTATACTCTACCCTTTTCTTTGAGTGTAATTGTTGGAATATATGATATTGATGTTGTATATTTATTGCTTTTACATTCTTGATACATTTGCTCTAGTTGGATTTCATAACATATGAGTTTCCTTTCTTGATCTTAATTGCATGTTTTTATAGATTTCTTGCCTATTTTCGATGGCCTTATGGAGATTCTGAGGACGAAATTTTTCTAAGGAGGGAAGAGTTGTGAGACTCGTCTCACAGAAGTCATATTCGTATATAAATATGTATTTATACTATATTTTGCATTTTCTTAGATTCTGGAGAACCGGAGAAAACTTAATTTTTGAGGCTTTTCTATGACACGGGCATACCACCAGCATACCGGTCTATACCGACGGTATACCGACTGGACAGATTTTTTATTTGTTAGATACAATCTTTAAAGTTTTATTCTAAATCTTAGACTGGTGGGGTACTACACCTTCGTCCAAGACTGGAGGTTGCATGGTCCACTTAGAATATCATATTTATTTGTTAGATACAATCTTTAAAGTTTTATTCTAAATCTTAGACCTAATAACCTTTAGGACCTTGATCCAAAATATTATGAAGACCTTAGTCTAAATTAAGGAAGTTTTACTTGTAGGAATATCTAGAAACCATTAAATATTAAGTTCCAACAAATTCTTGTAATTAGTTTAATTATCATTATTTATAGGCCAAAACTAGCCCAACCTTCTTTACAACTGAATTTTACTCATCCTAGGCCAAATCAAGCCCACAATGATTTATTAATAATGTTATTCAAGTTACTAGGCCCAATAATTTATTCCAATTATTATCTACTATTTACCCAACATACAAGAACCCATACTTAATTTATAAGCCCAAATAGCATCTCTTATTCCTCTTCTACTCTTTTTATGGCCTACTCCAAGTAGGACAGACTCGGTCAAGAACTCATATTGATATTATAGCCAAATTCTAAGCTTAGCTAATGAAGTTTGATTAATCACCATTATATTTAGAAATAAATAGGTCAAAGAATCTCGTGTACCCTGGAGCTAAATCATAGACGTATTGCTAACGCTGTCGACACACGAGTACACATATGTGATAAGGATCGATTTCCTAATGCAAATACCCAATAAAGTTCACCTGACCCATAGATCAGGCGCGTTAACTCGTCGACCGACAACAATCGATCTCGTGCCTCCTATTGTCAAATGATTCCAGTTTGACAAGATATGGTTCAATTCTTTGCCATATCCTTAAATTAAGAAACACAAAAACTAAAAAAGAAGGTAGGATTCGACAGCTCACCATGAATCGATTGTTGTCGAGGAATACTTTGATCCATCTTCCCGAAGCTATGTCGTCGCCATTGAGAGAATATATTATTTGGATTGATGAGGGAATCATAATATATAAATCAAAGAGTTATTCTGTCACATGCTACCGATCCAAAAAATTGGAGAAAATCAGAAGAAATTTGATCAGAGAATACTCATGTAGGCGACGCGATCGAGGTGGTGTGAAGAGTCGGCCCGCCGAAGAAATTAACAACAGAGGCGTTGTGAATCCGCGCCTGGCATAATAGATTACTTTTGGCCGAAGACTAATGAAGGTTAGTAGTTCATTGGAGGAAGGTCGTCGTTGTCAACTCTCTACTGCTGGCTTCAATCCATACGGCCACCGACAACTAATCGTCGGCCATCGGCGTACCCAACTCCCCACCGCTGATTCATCGGAAGGATGGCCGTCGACACGCCTGGAAGTCCACTTGAGTACTGGTGGTGGTCTAGAGACGACCGACATCGTCGCTCGTAATGGTGTCGCACAATCACAAGAGAGATCGACAGATCTACACTGGCGTACGATGATAATGTCGACCGGAGAAGGAAGTTGAAGGCATCTTGTGCTCAATAGAGCTCCGCTTGAGCGTCATCGATCACTGGAGGTAGGAGAGGAGCTCGGCTCCTAAGCTTTTCGAGTTAGATGAAAGTGACATCTAACCGTTTCTTGAAAACCGACCCAGGAGTAAAAATTGAATGGAAATTAGTTGAGAATTTTCACTAAAATGAAAAGAAGGGGAGTTTGGGCCAAATGTTGAGATGATTTTTCATTTGTGTGGACAACAGTAATGGGCTCAGCCCTTTATATTGGTTTTTAGAAAATATTTTGTGAATTACAAATTTAATTATTCGTTAGTTTTTTTAATTGCGCACATGCCTTAATTAAGGAGTTAGTTAGGGTTTAATTAGGGTTGTTACAACCACTTAATATCTAAAACGTTTCCACCAATATTATGGTTTAATATTTACTAATCCTTCCACCAATTCATTAATTGTTCAATTTGTTTTAACAAAATTATTAATTTTTGTTTTTTTCCAAAATATTTTAAGCTAAGAAATTATTTACTCAATATTTTGTTGGCATTTTAATTTGGAGATTTTGATCGTGAAACTTGTATTTGAATTAGAAAATAATTTTATTCAATTTTTCAGGAAATAGGGATTACAAATCTACACTCCTTAAAAAAATTGTGTCCTTGAAATTTCATTAATGTTGATGCACAAGGAAAGGAATCAAAGAAGAAAACTATATCAAATTTCAAATAGGTGAGGATTTTATTCTCTCAGGTAGATTCTCCTGGAGAGTAATTCCTCCATGCAACTCTGACTAGTGGGACTATTTGATCACGTATCTTCTCCCTACAGTGGTTCTGGTAGTCCTCATGGTCCTTTTCGAGTTGGAGCTGGTCCTTTGGCTAGACGAGGAGGCGCTGTAGGTCATTCCCTTATCTAGTATAGCTGGTCCACAGAATAAGCAAACTTCAAGTTTCTTCCTGCAGACTTTCCAATTATGCCCTGGCTTCGTGCAATATCCCCAAGGAATATATCGTAGTAGTGGTCTCTAATTTTGTTGATGTTGAACTGGTGGTTATGCTGGAGGAGAATGTTGGGCTTGGTATTGAAAGTCTTTTATCGCTTTGCTGGCCCCATTGTTGCCACCTCCATAAGCATCTAGGTCTCATTTCAGATGATTGTCTAGATCAACTTCAACTTCTAGTGCTATCGACACGATATCTCCATAAGTCTTCGCTCCGTTCGCGGTAACATGCACTCGGATCTCCTTAACCAACCCCTGAAGAAACCTCGGAGCTCGGTCTCTGGCTTGTTAACCATCTAGTTTGTAAACCTGCTAAGTCGGCTGAACTCTGCTGCATACTCGTCTATTGTGTGGTTTTTCTGCTCTAGATTCTGAAATTGGTTCCCCAGAACTTCTTTGGCCACATCGGGGAAGAACATTCTCTTGAATAAGTCCCTGAATGTCTCCCAGGTGAGTCTCGTTACCGCAAGCTTAGGTTCATTTTGGAACCAAGTCCTCGCGATGTCCTGCAGTCCTGCGACTTCGATCTTCAAGTCTTCCCAAAGCCGTGTGACGCGAAGAAGCCTCTTAATGTCTTCGAGCCACTCACGTACATAAAGGATTCTTTTTGTAACATTAAAATCTCGGCGGTTAAGCTTCTTGAAGTCCAAGATATTTCCTGCTTAGTTTAGGTAGATTGTTGAGCGGCCACGTTCTCCAAGGCTGCTAATGCTATAAGATAGGCATTTTCTATGATTTTCTTTATGATGACGGTCTACACCTTCTATGCTTTAGCTTGCATCTGTTTGGCTTCCATCATGAACAACTCAAATGGTTGTTCTTCATCCAATGGTAAAGATCCGGTGATAGGTGGGTTTCTTGAGCTGGAAGAGGTGGGGGATGTGGAAGAGTCTTGGTCGTCTCCTAAACCGTTGGTCGGGAGGAAGACAACCCCTCAGAAGACATAAGGTTGGAATTACTGCCTCGTATATCTTTATTTCCTTTAACTCTTCTTTAGAATAGAGGAAGAAAATATCAGATCTAAGGAGTTGCGGTGAATTTTAACTAATAAAAGGTAGTAAAAATTTGTAATAATAGAACGACCTAAGCTCTGATGAGTATTCCTATACTTGTAGGTCCCAATAGTACTCTAATTCCTAAGTACCATTAGGTTGAGACCTTCATGGGTTACCATAAAAACGTGTCACGGCCTGCGTCAGGATGTTCGGGTACTAGTGCGTGAGCACGTCCAGCGTACGCCACAAAATCGATGATAATACATTGTCTAAACCTTATGAGTCACCATATCACGATATAATCGATTTACTCATCACAGTAACTAGAAATGAGCCACAAACACACATACGATCAAATAATCCATTGTCATTTTTTGAGTACATCAAACATATCAATTCTCTGAAGACAAATCCGATAAAATATCCACAAAGAATAACTATACATCTTATACATATGATATATATACAAAGTCTATACTAAGTCCTCAAGGGTCCTCCAGAATCATCCTTTGATTCAAGTGCTAATCTCTATGTCAATCTAATATGTCAACTATCTAGTTAGGATGGAGCAAAGTACAATACACAATGCAGAACTTATAATAAAGTAAGTAAATAATGCTGATAAATATAATCTGAAATAACTGCAACAATCTGCAAAAATACTTTAATTAAAATGCAACAAGTAGCTAAGTGTATGAAATACATATTTCAACATGTGGACGACTAGGGGTAATGTCAAACGCATAGCACGTGTAATGCGCGACAAGTATCGGTCACATAAGACCATGGAATAGTTTGGTGTAGTACACATGTCTACTAGAGTATTTTCTCCCACCCGACACGTACTCATGGAATCCAGACATGACACAAAAAAATCATGAAGTAATAACCCATGAATACTAGTCAAATATCGTGTAAACTATCGTGTCATGATTATGCAAATAATAATGAACTGCAAATGATAAAGTACTTGCCTCCGTCTAAGAGTGGATGTTGTACTAGGTCCACCTAAAATACAAAATTTATATATTAGATACAATCTTAGAAATTTTATTCTAAATCTTAGATCTAATGACTTTTAAGACCTTGATCTAAAATATTATAAAGACCTTAGTCTAAATTCAGAAAGTTTTACTGAGAAGAATATTATAGAAACCATTAAATATGAAGTTCCAAAAAAATCTTGTAATTAATTTAATTATCCTTACTTATATGCCAAAACTGTCCCAACCGTCTTTACTACTGAATTTTACTCGTCCTAGGCAAAATATGGCCCACAATGATTTACGACTACTGTTATTCAAGTTACTGTGCCCAATAATTAATTATAATTATTGTCTACTATTTACCAAATATACAAGAACCCATACTAACTTTATAGGCCCAAATAGTATCTCTTATTCCTCTACTGCTCTTTTACTGGCCTACTCCAACTAGGACTTAGACTCGGTCAAGAACTTAGATTTATCTTATAGTCAAAACCCTAAGCTTAGCTAATGAAGTTTGATTAACCACCAATATGCTTAAAAATATACAAGGTCAAAGAATCGTCATTCTTGCGTCCTGTCACGACCCGCACCCATAAATTGGGCATGAGTCATAGGTACGTCCAGCCTACGCCGCATCATCGGCGGTAGAAAGTTGTCTAAACACAAACATAGTATTTCCTTCCACACAGTAATGCATGATCAACTCAAACATAATGATATAGATCCAGATTTGAGAATAAGATGATATATATATAACTCAATCACAACAGCTAAGATAGAAGAGTTCTAAATAAGTGCATAAATCACAATCTAGAGTCAAGACATAATCCATAAAATGCAAAGAATCACCAAATCCCCAACATATAAATATGCAACCCAAATATATAATAACGGAGACAAATCCGGATCAGAATCTATGAATGTAAACTATGCTATGACTAAACATCCTTTGCTGGGATCATGGCCTCCGCAAGTACCTGGTCATCCAGAAAGCCCGAATCAATCCCAGGTATTAGGTCCTCTGTCTGTCCATAATAGGTGGGCAAAGTGCCTCTAACTCATCGCCTAAAAATGTGTTTATCTATTCAGGATTTGAGCATGTGCAAACACTGACATTTCATAACATGATAATAACTATATAACAAGATTTAGAATATATGAAACATGGTAATGAAGTAAGAATGTAAGACTAAACTAGCAATTTAATGGAAACAGACAAAAACAATCAATATGGAAAGAACAAGTAAATATGGCAATAAGTAGATAAAGAACTGTAAACCCCCTAAATTTTACAATAGAATTTTTATATTGGTATTTGTACGACGAGTACGAATACGTATATACGAAGAATTTAATACAAAAGTTTTATCATAAGTTTTCAATAAATATCGAAAACAAATAATTTTGTTTCGAAATACATATATGATAGTTTTATTTTTATATAAAATGTGTCATACCGCATTTTAATCAAACTTTATATTTTCATAAATGTTATTTTATTTATACAAGTATAGATAATGATTTAGAAAATAATCTCTTTCGTGTGTATTATTTTGCATGCGATGTACATGAAAATAAATTCAGGGATATTTTGATTTTCAAAATTTATTAAAAAATTAATTAAAATTATAAAATGATATTTTTTTTTGTAGTCCAAATTGGGATTAGATTTTTATTGGATTAAATTTTAAATAGTTTTAAATTAAAGTTTAGATTTATATAGTTTTAATTTAGATTAGATTTTATTGAAATGGTTTTAAATAAATTTAAATTAATGTGAGATTTATCTATTGGTGGTTTAAAACGGTCCTAATATATATCTAAATAGAATTCCATTTATCTATTGGGGGTTTAAAATGGTTCTAATCCATATCTAAATAGAATTCCTCCACCCTATTTATTGGGGAGTATCCTCATTGTTTCTCTCCACAAATTTTCTTTACAAATTTTGTCCACCACCATTATGTGTGCACCTTGTCCGTGTCCACTTCTTATGTCTCCGCCGTGACGGCCTCAGGTCCGACCCATATATCTTTCCACTATTTTTCATTATAATTACAGCATCTTCGTGTCCGGCAAATCCGGATACGAATCTCAATTTTTCCCCTGCCATGTCCGACACCCCGGACACGATACAAACATACAAACCCTAATTTTTTCGGCTACCCACTGCCATCAACTGTCGACCCTCCTCCATGTCTCAATGGCCAACTGGCCTGACCACAGTCGGCCACCCTCAATCGTAATAGACACCATCACCACCATCGTAGATAGGGGTGTGCATCGGTCGGTGGTCGACCTATTTGTTCACAACTGTCACGACCCGGTCCCAATTGCTTGGGTCGAATCGGATCATGCCCAGCCTGCACCGTTGTTGAGACGGCGGCAGTAAGCTGTTCAGTAGCAGGTAACCATACAACAACACTATATTTGTCACAACTCAACATTCGAAAATTTAAAACTTTATTAAACTTTTACATGAAATAAAAGATACAACTTAAACCATTTTTTTATACATCATGAATAAAAGAAAACTCTAGGCAAACAGCTCAGCAATCTCGAATTCCTCGTCTTGGGATCGCGTAACAAAGCCTCATCAGTGATACCTAAAATGTTGGGTCTCCAGTCAGGAGGGAGCAAAGTACAATTACGAATATCCAATAATTCAAATAATAATTTGAAATTTGCAATGTTAAACAATTTAAAATACTTTAATAATATTTTTCACAATTCTACAATTGAAAACAATGTGATTTGAGTAGGTAACAAACTATGACCGGCTTGGGATGATTCAATTATATCCTAATGATACGGTCCGGCCTATCCTCGTGTATAGGAGGAATCAGCTCACACAATCAATGATGCAATATAGGGGTATTGGTCATAGACGCTACACTACTCCCCCAATATCCCGAGTCAATCAGATTCAATCAATGAGTCAATATTCGAACTCTATGAGAGAGTTCCGTGTAGCAATGTGGTTTAAAATTGCAATAAAACAATTACTAGATAAATTACCAAATAGACATAACTGCACTTGCCTTTGTTTTAGAATGACTGGATAGACGAGTCGGTACCGAAGAGGAACGTCAGTTGTAACTTCGAGTTCCTACAGTTGAGAACTCGACTTAGATCCTTGAATAACCAGACTAAGTGTGCTAGTTGCAATCTCTAGTAGACCTGTCCTAGTCAGGTTTTAAGTTGTATTTATTTACAACTAACGATTACGTCGCAACTACGTGCGTTGATTAACCGGTTAATTGGATTATTTGGAAAATCACGAGAATCGATTACAATTTTGGAAAACTTTGTGTTTTCATAATATGTATATAAAATACAGTTTCTTTTAGTGACAAACAGTAAATTAATAATATTTTATTTATTTTAGCTAAACTCGTATTTAAGCCGTAAATTACGTCCTAACTACGAATATGAAATCAATCCAAACCACCCAAATTTACATCCACCAGAAAAGAAAAGAAAACAAACTACGTTACACCAATACATGGGCACAGCTACTGGTCCTAGGGTGGGCTTATGCCCGATACATCTTTCTTTTACATTAAATAAGAAAATGACTGAATTATTAAATAAAATGCAGAATTTAAATGACTATAATATTTAGCCTAAAAAAAATAAAATAATAATTTAAAGGAAGCTAGGAGTCTCAGACTCGGTCCATTTCCTCAAATTCGGTTTATGCCTCAACGTCCGGTCGGACCGGTGCGTTTGCATTTCGCCGGGGCCCACAGACCGGTACGGTCGTCGCCCGAAAATCGGTTTTATAAATCATTTTCGAAAGCCGGTTTTGAAATCAATAAAAATATAATTTTGTAAAAATTGGGCAGCACTTCCTCTATTCCGGGACAAACCCAAGAACTGGGAAGTGCGCCAACAACTCCTGCAAAATGTCCCAAACCAGGGAAACCCATTTCCAACCCAAAATAGTCCACAGAAATATCCGCCAAAATAATTCCAACACCACAGAATTAATTCCAATCCACCGAATAATTTCCGAAATATCCGGGAATTCCAATACCAACCAATTCACGCCAACCCAGCAAGTAAAACACAGGAAATCAAACTAACGCAGCTAATCGAAATATAAAACGCAGCTATCCGAATTCCCGAGAGGGAACCGGGGGACCGATCTATCATCATTGACTCACGGGAGGGACGAACTACTCTGATTATCAGAAATTACCAGTTTCCGTTGGCGGGGAGCCGCGGGAAAAACTCGGGAAAGGAATCCGAACTAAGTCGGCAGCAGGACGAAGATCCGAACCGCGGGAAAGTCCACGGACAGCGGGGAAATCCACAGAAAGGGTGCTGGACAGCGACGGGGTCGGGTTCTGACAGCGGGGCGCGGAGGGGATCGCGGAGATGACAGCGTGCGCCGGAGGGCGCGGGGACGACGAGAAGGGCGCGCGGGGGTGCGCGCCGAAGATTGGCTCGGCGAGGAGCCGGCGCAGAGGGGGCAGCGCGCGAAGGCTGACCCGCGGGGGAGCCGGCGAGTGGCGGTCGGAGTAGGCCGGGGCGGTCGCGGGCTCGGGGATGAGCGCCTCGGGTCGCGGACGCGGCGCGGTGACGTCGCGCGCGGGAAGTCGGCGCGAGGAGCTGGCGGCGGGGAGAGGGGCTCGGGTCCGGCCGGAGAGGCGCCGGCGACGGGACGGCTCGGCTAGGGCTTGGGTTTCGGGGAAAGTTTGGGTTCTCTCCAGGAGAGAAAATCTGAGAGTGGAAGAGAGAGGGAAGAAGTAGAGTGGTTGGTTTTTTTTGTGTGTGGGAAAGGAGACTACTCTCTGTTGAGAGTTGTTTAGGGAGCTTCTGTTGTGAGATTTATGAGGAAGAGAAAAGCATACGTGGGAGAATAAAAAGGAGGTGGGGATGTGAATCGTTGGGTATGCAAAGAATACGTGTGTGGACAGGAGTGAATATAGGAGAGAGAGTTAAGGGGAAAGGTTGTAAGGAGTAAAGAAGGTGTAGTGCTGTGGGGGTTACGAGTGAAAGAAGAGAAAGGGTTGTTCTCTGTGAATGGGAGTGGGGAAAGTAGGAATTTATTAAGGGGAGTTGGTTGAGCTCGTGTGGTCCAGAGAAGTTGAGGGTGAGTAAGAAATAGGAATGGGAGAGGGAGTCATCACACGAAAATGCTGGTCCTTCGGGACCAGCTCACCAACGTACAAAAATATATATATATATATATATATATATATATATATATATATATTTATATATATATATATATATATATATATATATTTTTTAATTGGTAAACCAAGTCAGATTAAATTGGAAAGAAATGAAAAGATATGGGTTTGGCTCAGGCTCGGGTCTGGGTTCGGACTCGGGTCTGGGTTAGCAACCAAAAGCCCAATTTTATTATTTAAAAATAGTTTCAGCCCAATAATAATAATATTAATAATTATAACCTTACTAATAATAACAATATTAATACTTATAATTTATTTAACCAAAGTTTTATCAAATTAATTTTCCAAGGACAATCAAGATTAAAATAAAAATGCATTTAAATTAATTATTCTAATTAATCAAGATTACGGGTTTCACAACCTTCCCTCCTTAGAAAATTTCATCCTCAAAATTTAAAGTAAGGGTAGGAGAATCAAACGGCTACGGGTACCACGCCCGTAACTCAGGTCCAACAATAAGAATTTTCAAGGCAGTCGTGGATGAGACGGTTTAGGGACAAGTTTTATGATATAATCTACGTAGAAGAAAAAAAAATACAAAAGCGAACCAAAGTACACGAGGTTGATCAGACCATCATGCACCGGTCCTGATTAGACAATATATTAGTGGGTGCACCCAATAAAATACCGTCATGATCAAGCTTGACAAAAAATAGCTTGCAAAACTAGGCTAACTTCGTCAGCATCAGTCAAGTTTAGAACGAAAAGATAAGAAAATAAGTGATGACTCGAATTCTGATCTTCTTCTTACCTCTGACTAGGCTTGCAACTGGTTTCTCTGGCACTGAAAGGTTAAGTCCAAACTTGAACTCTGAATTATCCAAAATGTGACTCGGATCCGAAATGTAACGTCTGAGCTGTGACGTAGAAAACGTTGCACACTCCCAAGATTAGCTGGTAGAGCTAACTGGTATGCTACTTCCAACTTGTCTTAAACTTCAAATGGCCTGATGTTCCTGGCCTCAATTTCCAGCTCCGTCAAAACTGATTGTTCCTCTGGTAGGAGAAAACTTCACCAAAAGCAATTTGGTCTTCCCAAGACATACCAAATTCCGAGACGCAAAATCTCAATACATCTTCAAGCGTCTGGATTGACCTCTCTGATTGCTCGTCCCGCGGTACTCCATGAATCCGGTAGATGTGCTTTCCGTACAATGATGCCCACTTCTTAGTGGATAAACCAACTTGAAGGAAAAAAAAATGTGCTGACTTAGTCAGTCGGTTTATAATAATCCAATTGGTGCCCTTTCCTCCTTGGGAATAAGGCAATCCTTACTCAAAGTTCATTGTTATATACTTCTACTTCCACTCCGAATTGTCCAGCGGCTTCAACAAGCTTGTTGTCCTCTTGCTAAATTCTTCATGTTGACAAATTCACATCTAATCCCATACTTGGAATTGTTCTTCTTTATTCCATATCACCAATCAAATGGAGGCATATTCCGATACATCTTATTAACTCCTGAATATATGAAATACTGCGACTGGTGCATTTCTTTCATCAACTCGTTCCTCCGTTTGTCAGCCGATACGCAAAGTCTCGTACCATTCTTCAGAGTTCCAATGCTGATTAATTTAGAAACCCTCAGGTGTTCCTGCCAACACTTGAGCTCTAAGCCTGCAAAGTGCCTCGTTTTGAAACTACGTTCTCTTGATTTTTATCCCTCAGCCTCGAACTTCATCAATACTGAATCAGCATCCAGCTCCGTCCTTCTATCTCCAGGTAGTATAATCTCCAGTACAAACTTCTCGACGTCTTCTAGTAGGTGCCACTCCTTGGTTAAGAACATTGCCACTGGGTATCGACTAAGTGTATCAGCGATTCACATTAGCCCTACCCGGGTGGTGTAGCGGGTCGATGTTGGAAATCCTTCATCAGCTTCAGCCATCTTCTTAGTCTAACATTCAGCCCTTTCTGAGTGAAGACATATTTCAGACTTTTGTAGTCCGTATAAGTTTTCACTCCCTTTCCATAAAAATCATGTTTCCATAGTTTCAAAGTAAAGATAATTGCAGCAAATTCCAAATTAGGCGTGGGATGATTCTTCTCATGAGTCTGTAGTTGCTTACACGTGTAAGCAATTACTTTCCCATGTTGTTGAAGAACGCAACCCAGTCCTCTTCTAGAGGTATTACAGTAAATTGAGAACCCACCGGTTCCTGCGGGTAGCGCGAGGATTGGTGTAGTGGTAAGTCTCTTCTTCAGCTCCTCAATGCCGCTTGGCAAACTTTCGTTCAGATGAATTCTTCATTCTTCCAAGTGAGCTTCGTCATCGGCTCAGCAATCTTGGCGAAATCCTTCACGAACTTCTGATAGTAGCCAGCCAAGTTCAAGAAACTTCTGAATTGAACTTGGGATATACCACTCTTCAACAACAACTATCTTCCATCGAAATTTCTCTCTTGACCACATGGCCAAAAGTCCACCTTGTCAACAATCCACGTTCAGATAACTTACCAAACTTCTTTTTCCTCAAAGTTTCCAAAACTTCCTCAGGTGTTCTTCATGTTCTTCTTCAGTCTTCAAATTATATCAGAATGTTATCTATGGAGAAGATAAACTGATTCAAATACTCATAAAAATCTCTGTTCATGAGATTCATGAACACAGCAGAAGCATTTGTCAGTCTAACGTCCTGACCAAAGAAAACTACCCATACTTGGTGTTTGAACGCCGTCTTGGAAATGTCCTCTTTCCTGACTTTGATTTGATGGTAGTCAAATCTTAAGTCAAACTTCGAAACATCCTATCTCCACATAACCAGATCAAACAGATCCTCGACCCGGACAGAAAGTACTTGTTTCTTTAGTGTCTGGTAATCGATGCACATCCGTTGTTCCATCCTTCTTGGACATAAACAAGATAGGTACTCCCTAAGGTAGAGTTCCATTCTGCATAAATCCTAGAGCCTTCATTGATCTGGTCCTTCATCTTCTATGAACTTCGAGTCTGCATCATGCCTTTGTAGGAGGCAAGGTCTGCTAGATAGGAAGAGAGTCCCTAGATTGTGGCCTAACAGGCGTTGCTGGAATAGGTATTCTGGTATGATGAAAAGATAAGGGGCAATCTTTTACCCGATGTTTAACAGATCCATATGCCAAACATTGTCCCAAACTCTTGCGGCAACTAACGGTCTGATGACCAGGCCTCTTGCAGTAGTTACAAGCCCATAGCTTCTTACGACAAGGCTGCCGAAAGTAGAGTACTTGATGGGACCCAAATATCTTCTAGTTTCAAGGGTATCCTTCCTAGGACAAAAGTTCTGCTCTAACTTGGTTGGAGATAACTAAGGTTACATCATGACGTTCTTCATGTCTTCTCTCGTGATATTCTTCTGTTCCTGCTGGGCTTCAACTTGTGCTTTCTGGATCTCCATGATTTCTTAAAATAGGGTAACCATTTGGAAGGTGTTTGCTGGTACTGGTGGAGCAACAAAAATGAATACTCCACCAAGGAAATGCAATTCAGTTTGAGATGAGGTAGAATTCGCCAGTGTAGAAAAAACTTCACTGGATGTATTATGAGGACGGTCAAACAGCCGCGAGGGGAAAGACCCTGGGCTTTGGTTGAGGAGATGGGGTATGATCCGGAGATAACACCTCATCGCCAGCAGTATTTGGTCAACGGTCATTCTCTGGAAGGTTTAGGACGCACACATAAGCAAGGTAGCCTACCGGTCTATAATCAAGCAAAAATATTTATTTATAATATATTTCGGTCCTATGTTGTGACAAATTGATGTTCTAGTGTTCTAATTGTTTCTAGGTATGTTTTCCTAAGTTGTTGTTCAGACCTGCATGGGCCACCACTAAAAACATGTCACGACCCGGTCCCAATTGCTTGGGTCGAATCGGATCATGCCCAGCCTGCACCGTTATTGAGACGACGGCAGTAAGCTGTTCAGTAGCAGGTAACCATACAACAACACTATATTTGTCACAACTCAACATTCGAAAATTTAAAACTTTATTAAACTTTTACATGAAATAAAAGATACAACTTAAACCATTTTTTTTATACATCATGAATAAAAGAAAACTCTAGGCAAACAGCTCAGCAATCTCGAATTCCTCGTCTTGGGATCGCGTAACAAAGCCTCATCAGTGATACCTAAAATGTTGGGTCTCCAGTCAGGAGGGAGCAAAGTACAATTACGAATATCCAATAATTCAAATAATAATTTGAAATTTGCAATGTTAAACAATTTGAAATACTTTAACAATATTTTTCACAATTCTACAATTGAAAACAATGTGATTTGAGTAGGTAACGAACTATGACCGGCTTGGGATGATTCAATTATATCCTAATGATACGGTCCGGCCTATCCTCGTGTATAGGAGGAATCAGCTCGCACAATCAATGATGCAATATAGGGGTATTGGTCATAGACGCTACACTACTCCCCCAATATCCCGAGTCAATCAGATTCAATCAATGAGTCAATATTCGAACTCTATGAGAGAGTTCCGTGTAGCAATGTGGTTTAAAATTGCAATAAAACAATTACTAGATAAATTACCAAATAGACATAACTGCACTTGCCTTTGTTTTAGAATGACTGGATAGACGAGTCGGTACCGAAGAGGAACGTCAGTTGTAACTTCGAGTTCCTACAGTTGAGAACTCGACTTAGATCCTTGAATAACCAGACTAAGTGTGCTAGTTGCAATCTCTAGTAGACCTGTCCTAGTCAGGTTTTAAGTTGTATTTATTTACAACTAACGATTACGTCGCAACTACGTGCGTTGATTAACCGGTTAATTGGATTATTTGGAAAATCACGAGAATCGATTACAATTTTGGAAAACTTTGTGTTTTCATAATATGTATATAAAATACAATTTCTTTTAGTGACAAACAGTGAATTAATAATATTTTATTTATTTTAGCTAAACTCGTATTTAAGCCGTAAATTACGTCCTAACTACGAATATGAAATCAATCCAAACCACCCAAATTTACATCCACCAGAAAAGAAAAGAAAACAAACTACGCTACACCAATACATGGGCACAGCTACTGGTCCTAGGGTGGGCTTATGCCCGATACATCTTTCTTTTACATTAAATAAGAAAATGACTGAATTATTAAATAAAATACAGAATTTAAATGACTATAATATTTAGCCTAAAAAAATAAAATAATAATTTAAAGGAAGCTAGGAGTCTCAGACTCGGTCCATTTCCTCAAATTCGGTTTATGCCTCAACGTCCGGTCGGACCGGTGCGTTTGCATTTCGCCGGGGCCCACAGACCGGTACGGTCGTCGCCCGAAAATCGGTTTTATAAATCATTTTCGAAAGCCGGTTTTGAAATCAATAAAAATATAATTTTGTAAAAATTGGGCAGCACTTCCTCTATTCCGGGACAAACCCAAGAACTGGGAAGTGCGCCAACAACTCCTGCAAAATGTCCCAAACCAGGGAAACCCATTTCCAACCCAAAATAGTCCACAGAAATATCCGCCAAAATAATTCCAACACCACAGAATTAATTCCAATCCACCGAATAATTTCCGAAATATCCGGGAATTCCAATACCAACCAATTCACGCCAACCCAGCAAGTAAAACACAGGAAATCAAACTAACGCAGCTAATCGAAATATAAAACGCAGCTATCCGGATTCCCGAGAGGGAACCGGGGGACCGATCTATCATCATTGACTCACGGGAGGGACGAACTACTCTGATTATCAGAAATTACCAGTTTCCGTTGGCGGGGAGCCGCGGGAAAAACTCGGGAAAGGAATCCGAACTAAGTCGGCAGCAGGACGAAGATCCGAACCGCGAGAAAGTCCACGGACAGCGGGGAAATCCACAGAAAGGGTGCTGGACAGCGACGGGGTCGGGTTCTGACAGCGGGGCACGGAGGGGATCGCGGAGATGGCAGCGTGCGCCGGAGGGCGCGGGGACGACGAGAAGGGCGCGCGGGGGTGCGCGCCGGAGATTGGCTCGGTGAGGAGCCGGCGCAGAGGGGGCAGCGCGCGAAGGCTGACCCGCGGGGGAGCCGGCGAGTGGCGGCCGGAGTAGGCTGGGGCGGTCGCGGGCTCGGGGAGGAGCACCTCGGGTCGCGGACGCGGCGCGGTGACGTCGCGCGCGGGAAGTCGGCGCGAGGAGCTGGCGGCGGGGAGAGGGGCTCGGGTCCGGCCGGAGAGGCGCCGGCGACGGGACGGCTCGGCTAGGGCTTGGGTTTCGGGGAAAGTTTGGGTTCTCTCCAGGAGAGGAAATCTGAGAGTGGAAGAGAGAGAGAAGAAGTAGAGTGGTTGGTTTTTTTTGTGTGTGGGAAAGGAGACTACTCTCTGTTGAGAGTTGTTTAGGGAGCTTCTGTTGTGAGATTTATGAGGAAGAGAAAAGCATACGTGGGAGAATAAAAAGGAGGTGGGGATGTGAATTGTTGGGTATGCAAAGAATACGTGTGTGGACAGGAGTGAATATAGGAGAGAGAGTTAAGGGGAAAGGTTGTAAGGAGTCAAGAAGGTGTAGTGCTGTGGGGGTTACGAGTGAAAGAAGAGAAAGGGTTGTTCTCTGTGAATGGGAGTGGGGAAAGTAGGAATTTATTAAGGGGAGTTGGTTGAGCTCGTGTGGTCCAGAGAAGTTGAGGGTGAGTAAGAAATAGGAATGGGAGAGGGAGTCATCACACGAAAATGCTGGTCCTTCGGGACCAGCTCACCAACGTACAAATATATATATATATATATATATATATTTTTTTTTAATTGGTAAACCAAGTCAGATTAAATTGGAAAGAAATGAAAAGATATGGGTTTGGCTCAGGCTCGGGTCTGGGTTCGGAGTCGGGTCTGGGTCAGCAACCAAAAGCCCAATTTTATTATTTAAAAATAGTTTCAGCCCAATAATAATAATATTAATAATTATAACCTTACTAATAATAACAATATTAATACTTATAATTTATTTAACCAAAGTTTTATCAAATTAATTTTCCAAGGACAATCAAGATTAAAATAAAAATGCATTTAAATTAATTATTCTAATTAATCAAGATTACGGGTTTCACAACAACCGAAGTCGAACCGAAGTTAATCGATTTTGAAATAATCAAAGTCGAACCAAACCAACCAATTGGTCGGTTCGGTTTTGAAACCGACCGACTTGGTTCAGTTTGGCTCGGTTCGGTTGATCGGTTTTGGTAAGACAATTTTTTTAGAAAAATTAGAATCTCTGAAAAACCCAGCATAGAGAGCATAGTACAAACTACAAAGTATAACCACCTGAAGCAGAGAGTTAGAGACTCCAAAGAAATTATTTTTGAATGCTAGTATGCTACAGCTACCAAACACTAGTGAATGCTAATATGCTACAGCTGCCAAACCTTTGAAAGAATGGAACAAAGTGAAGTGAAGCTACTGAACAGAAGGCTACAGCTACCAAAGTCAAACATGCAAACATTGATAGAACATAGTATAAACTATAAAGCTTAAAGACATAGTTGAGATTGAGAAATATGCTGCAGCCTGCTACAGAAGGACGTATACTCCAGTCCAAACATAGAACAGATTCAACAGAACATATTGTCATATTGCTGCTATCCGATTCATACTAGTGAAAAACAATGAGACATCCACAAGAATATGCTGCAAAAAGAAACATCCACAAGAAAACCCATCACTAAGCCTCAAGAAGACCCATCACCCATGTTGTTCATGAAAGGAAACATCCATAGATCTGGAGAGAAATATCATTCGAGAAAAAATCCCTTACCATGACAGGAAAAAAAACCCTTACCATCATTTATAGATCTGGAAAAAAAATCTAACCCTAACTCGAAAATAAATAAATATCATTCTTCCATTCCATGACAGAAAAATACTAACCCTACATCATCTATAGATCTGGAGAGGAAAAAACCCCTTAGTCCCTTACCAGTCTTGATACTTTTAGTCTCGAGCGAAAGGAGATTGGAGATTCGAGATCCGAATGTATCACCGGAGAGAGGAAGAGACGGACGGAGCTCATTGGCCACCGGGGAGAGGAAGAGACGGGAGAGGGAGAGACCGAGAGTTAGGGGAAGAGAAAAAAACGTGAGTAGGAGAGAGAGAGAATAATGTCAAATAAGGATTGAGGAGAGCAGCTGCCCCTCTTCAAAATAATTTGAACCAGACCCCAACCCCAAGTCCTAACTCCTAACCCTAAATTTACACTGTAATGACCGATGTCCGCTTTGGTTCAGTTTTTATCGATTTTTTCGATTATCAAACCGTGAACTGAACCGAATTGGTCGATTTTTTGAAAGATTTAGTCGAACCAAACCGACTGGACCATTGGTTCGGTTAAAAATTGATCGGTTCGGTTTGACTTGGTTCAACTTGATCGGTTTGGTTCAAATATGCACACCCCTAATCGTGGACGTGCCGCTTCCGTGCGTCGCCACCTAAACTACCACCAATTTTACCAACACCCTCGTACCCCACAGCCCGGTCACCTGTAGTACTACATCGCTGCTGTCGACCTCTACCGGCACTCCGCCATAGGTCAACCTCCAACACCACCTACCTCCACCGTGGCCAGTGCCCTGGCCACCCAAACTACTGTCGTTCACCCCTCCGGCAGGTTGAACCCTGGCACAACATCCAGATCTGGCGTTCCGGTGACTCAGAGCAGCACCACCGAGACAAAATCGAGGTGAATCTCTCCCTCCGGTCGGTGCTCTGTCCGACGGTGCAGAGGCGAGCTACTTCCTCGCGGTCAGCTACCAGAGCCCGGTGAGCCGAATTCCTCATGTCGTGCTCCACTGTAGCAGCCCACAGCCACTCCCATGTTCAACCTTTCATTTTCCAGCTACGCCAAGCGGTCCCTTCTCTTGTAAGTGCTCCACCAGCACCGCTGGTCATCTCACCCCCGCGCCTGCTCTGTCGAACTCATGTGAGCGTTCCCCTTTCTTCCGCTCTCAAAACCCCTCTCTCTCTCGACTTTTCCCTCTTTCTTTCTTCCATCATTTTTTCTCCTTCTTTCAGAGAGAATGTCTTCTCTCTCTTTATCTGTTTTACTCTAAGTTTGACCTTTTTTTTACTAATTGGGCTGAGAACAGTGAGATTGGGCCATCATACTTTGGGCTCTTTGGGCCTTGAACTCAGGTTTTGGGCTTAGTAAATTAGATAGAGGTATATACAAAACTTTAGGCCAATATAATTTTTTTTATAATTTTGGGATAATATATATTTGAATATATATAAACACTATTGGGTTATATTGGCCTTTTTTATATATACAAAAATTCTTATGGTCTTGTATTTAATATTAATAGACTTTTGTACAAGATTAAATATGGGTTCTTTATATATCTAAAATAAGTTTTTAGTTTTAATAAATAGATAATATATTCTCTTGGAAATTATGGACTTTGATATTTATAAGTAAAGAATTTTATTTAAAATATAACTTGGGCTTTATGGCTTTCTATAAATAATAAGGTCTATGGACCTTGGACTTGGGTTCTGGAAAAAAATGTTGATATTAAAATTATTGTAGGCTTTTATAAATACAAACGATTTTGGGCTTAAGGTAATAAGTTTTATATACAAGGGTTGTAATACATTTATCAATATTTTCTAAATATATATTTTCTAATTTAGAATTACTTTTCCTAAATCAAATTTTCCTCCTAAATTAGATTCTTGACCGTGGCTAATCAAAATATTTTTTATTTCTTTTGTGAATTCTAGACTTCTTTATATCGACCCTAACTAATTGGACAATTCCGAACTCAGTGGAACTACCGGTGCTATAAATTTGGATCATCTATTAGAAGTATGGCATCCATATCTATTATGTGCCGCTATGATCAAACCACACGTGTCGACTCCAACAAACCATGCCAGACAAATATACCTTGCCAAATTGTACAGTACTTTCGTGCATTTCTATACTGCTATTTCTTTTCAGTCATGCTTGATTATATGCTGCATATGTTTATTTATTGTTGTTTTTCTTATTTTACATGCACATTCCTTATTTGTTCTTCATGTGTCCCTATTTATTTCATGTGAGTATTGTGACGATATTGATTAGTCTTCTACCTTCGCCCTTGAGTTTGATTTGACTTGACCTGTAGTCGTTATTGATCGTTGAACATTGGCCTTGTTACCTCTAGGACTGGGAGCGTCCCATGGAGTTACGGTGTTAGAGACTCATTATCGACTTGTTATTCTATCTCTAGGACCGAGAGATTTTTATGGCATTACGGTAGTAGAGACTTATCTTTTGTCTCGAGATTGGGAGCGTCTAATGGCTTTACGGTGTTGAGATTGTCCATACCAGGAGCATCCCATGGTGTTTTGGTTTATTGATTGATACATGTTTTATTTTTCGTCTTTTCATGCATGTTAATTACTGTTATTCTAGGCATGTTTATATGTATCTTGTTACGTCCCTCTGAGGACTTAGTGATCTATCTAGGCGTGTGTGTTTTCTCGACTTTTTACAGGAGTTTTTGCCAGGATCGTGATCTTCACCTTCCTATTAAAGATGACATGCTCTTGGATCATGCTTGTTGCTTGTATTCTTTATTATGCTATTTCATTTTTCCTAGTTTCATGCTAGTAGTAGATTTGTCTCCATCTAGCAACTTGTACAATGACATTCATTATTGGATTCTATCATATCATTATTTTATATTTTTGTGGATGAGATTAGTTAGCCTTGATCATACTGCATATACAGCTTACATATATTTATTATATGGCTGGCATGTTACGTACCTAGTCCTACGTATTTTGGGACTAAGCATTACAAGAACTATGTCAAGAATCCTAACTTCTAGGTGTTTTGAAATACCAAGTTCGACATGTGAATGGCTCAAATAATATGACAAATCACACACGAGAATATGCGATTGCTATCCACACGATACGACAAATCACACGTGAGATGTGTGATTGCTATCCACACGATTAGACACGGAGAACAGATAGGGTAGTTCACACGTCTACTGAGGTATTTCTCCCATCCTACACTAGTATTCATGGATGCAAGTCACGACGTGTAAGATACACGAATCACGGTAAAGATGATAAATATGATGCATGAAAATGACGAATCACGAATATCATGAATAGAATCCATAAAACACTAATCACGTGTAGCAAAAGAGACATGAACATGATAAGAATATCTAAATTATGAAATAGAGACAATATCAGAAAATGAAAAAAAAATCCTACATGTACTTGCCTGCAATCCAAGCCGAAAACTAGATCAAACCAGTGTCCAAGTCGATGCCCAGTGAACCTATACTAATTCAATCAATGGAATCAATATTTAAGATTAGAATCTGAACATCTAGCTTATTTCTAGGCTCTATCACTTTCTAGGTATTGGTTGTCCTATATGTTGGCCTATTTTAATCCTATAGTTAACCTTGAACCTAAGCAATTACCCTAGTCTAAAGGTAGATATTTACCTTTATACTATACACTATACCCATATATTATACATATATATGTACCAATAGGTTGTATATATATATATATATATATATATATATATATATATATATATATATATATATATATATAGTGTCTATTCCTACATATATACCATAAGTCTTAATTACATGTACCAATAGGTTGATATGGTATCCATATAATACTATATGCCTCTAACCAAAACCCTACACCATGCCAATACCTACCAGTCACTTACTAGTCTTGCCCTCATACATAAATAACTGATACATATTTATGTACATATAAACTATACATAGAAGTCACACACACACTCACTATTTTCTACTAGCTTCGTTGCACTTAAACACACACACACACATACTATAACCCCTAATACATGTTGTTGCCTCAAATGCAGTAACCAGGTGCAGTAAAGACTGCCACTGCTATAAACTGAACACTCTACTAGACACCTACACAAGCCTCTACACAAATTGGCCAAACTACTGTAATATATTCATTGATGTAGCAGTTGCTTGTGCAGCAACTACTGCTACTCTGTCCAATAGTTCATGTATACAGACTGCACACACTCAACCATGTTCCAGAGAATTTAAAAATCAAACGGCCACCAACTGAACTCTGGTCGAACTCTGGCCGAGTTCTGTCAGGGTTAGGTTAGGTTTTAAAAATTAGTTTTTGGGGATTTTTGAAAACCTTTTTGAAAACCTTTTTGAAGCTTTTGTTTAAAATAAATGTTTTTCAAAACAAAGGACATTTTTAAAAGTATTTTGAAAACATTTTAGAATAGCCTATTTGCCAGTACGACTCGGTGTACAACGTATTCCTAAACTCAATAAAATGAAAAATACATTGCTCAAAGAAATACAGACTCGAACAGGCAAACATAGCTTCGGTCTTGAACTGTGTAGATAGCTGTTCTTGTTCATGTCCAAGAGTCCGATACATCCTGACTAGCTTCACATAACGAGACAGAGTTTGATCAATTATTAAAATCAGGTTGACCATATGACCAATGGGCCAACAATCTTCCCCATTTTGATAATTGACAAACTATGAATGATATAACATTTAAGCTTGAAATAAAATCAAAAAAATTGTTCATGTCATACAATTTCTTAAAAGAATGTTAGATCTTTATTTTCTCCCCTGTTGTCATTTAGCAAAATAATTGCAAAAGAGTAAAAACTCTCCCGCAATCAATGCATAAATAACAAACAGTAAAGAAACACAAGAAAATAAACATGATAAATGATAGAAATAGTAAAGAAAAATTTGCATAACATCACAGGCATGTATTTGTATTCAAGCAGTTTATAATAAACAAAGAATTATATCACAGGCAGTTTATAGTTAAGAAGCAGATAAAATAAATGCTAAGTAAATAAACTGATGTGAATCATAAACCAATAAAGATGCAGATAAAGATTAACAAATCCAGTACAAGTCCTCAAAAAAAAAAAATACTGATAATAAAGTCTGAAAAATAGAAAAACTTGGAATGTCGGAGCATTTCCAAGTATACAGTAGATAATGTCTAAGTCGCAAATCAACTAACATATCACAAATCCTCCTCATCATCATCATCAGTATGATGACCAGCATGTCCAGAAGGACCAACTCCAGAGGTACCCGCGCCAGAAGGGTGAGGAGGAGCGCCAGTGTAAAACTCACCGACATAATCACGAGGAGGAGCACGGTCAGAACGGTACCAATCATATGCGTTACCGGGCTGGAAGTAGACATGAACAGCCTCATCCTCACTGCGGTAACCAGAGAAAGCTGGATCTCTAGGGATGGAACCGGCTGAATGTCCAGTCTGGGCGAAACGAAGATCAGCTAAGGAATTTGCAATCGCCTGATAACGGGTGACGTCGCGGAACTCACGTTCGCGGGCCATGTCCGTCATGGAGACGTGCAAATCTGAAAGGTGCTGGTGTATGCCCTCAAAAGTTATAGCATACTGCTGAGGAGGTGGAGGAGGTGGAGCAGTAGCAGGAGCAGTAGAAGGAGCAGATGCATTCATACTGCGACGAGATAACTTGAGAACCTTGGACTTAGGGTCTTGAGCACAAGTAGATAAGTCAATGTCGAAATGCTGGAAGATGTGTGGGAGAATCATCGCATAAGAGAGATTTCTATCTCTTGTACGACAACATCCCATCATCTGAATAATGGTCTTAGGGGTAGAAAATAGAATCCCCTTAAGAATGTGATATATAGCAGATAATTTAAGAGACGTGACATCATCCTTCGAAGTAGACTTTGGAAGGAGAGTAGAATAAATGATACGGTGCAATTCATAATTAAACAAGTTCAGGTTGTTTGCCTTGAACTTTCCAGAGCAAACTCTATCAGGTGCACAAAGTTCAGCTTTGAAACTGGTAAGTGTCGTGCCTTCGGGGAAATCAAACTCAGTGATGTCAACAAGCGGTTCACCTTCGTTGGGAATACCAAGGATCTCCGCTAAGAGAACATCATTGAAATTGATATCTAATCCTCCAACACGTGTGCTTACATCAAAAGTGTTTAATATGATATTGCAGTAAAACAGTCTAATGGCATTAGTTGCTACGGGAAAACAGAGTTTAACAAAATGCTGTAACCCTAATGCCTCAAAGAAATGGCGATGATCAGGAAATACAGTCCACTTGATGGGTGCGCCTGTGCATATGGATCTCATGGAGAAGTCTCCATACCACAGTAAGGCTTGGTCTAGGGTTTGAAAGTAAAACCCGTCGAACGCGCCGTCGCTAGATTGGACTGGCAAAAATAGGAAATTAGTGGGTGGATCCGAAGATGAACCTTCCTCACTTGGGTTGGTTGTCTTCTTCCTCTTAAAGGGGTTGAATCCCTTAGGTACCATTTGTGCAAATAGAAGTAAATATGCACTAATTGAAAAGTGGAGAAAGATGGAGTTATACCTCCCGAAATCAAAGTATGTCAAAGAGAACGACGAACTCCGCACGAATCCAAAGTTTGGATTGATTTCACCACTTGGATTAGAAGATAGAGGGTGGTGAAGAACTAGGGTTCGGGGCTCCTTTGCGGCTGCTGTTGCTGGTTATGATGTAGTTTAGAAGCAATGAGGAAGAAAGGCTCTCGGGTTTTGGTATATATAACCTGACACCCTCAACCGAACTCGGGCCGAATTCGGTCCGAAGTCTGGCCGAATTCGTCTGGGTTTGGTTTGAAGTACTTTCTTTTTCATTGGCTCATTTCAAATATTTAATTCAAAGATTAGTAATTTTGACATTAAAATAATATAATTAAAGTTATTTTATAAATTAAATTCCGTTACACATCGACTGTTTCAGATTAGCTGTAGGAGTACTGTCCCAGCTGGCGTAGGTTCACCGGGGAACTCTTAAGTACCGCTTCGCTTCAACCGTAGTTATGGTGACAGACAGACTCTTTATTGGCTTGTCTCTAACACAGTTTTTACATATTGAAATAAAATCATAAAACAAAATTAATTAATATTATTGACGTCCAAAATTCTTAATTCTCGACGTAAATAATTGAAACGATCTTTCGCTAGAGGTTTTATGAAAATGTCAGCTAATTGATTCTCAGTATCTATGTATACAAGGTCAATATCTCCATTTTGATGATGATCTCTAAGAAAATAATGTTGAATCTCGATATGTTTTGTACGAGAATGACATACAAGATTCTTAGTCAAATTAATAGTGCTCGTGTTATCACAGAAAATGGGAATATGTGTATAAAATAAATCATAGTCTTCTAAGGTTTGTTTCATCCACAAAATCTGAGCACAACAACGTCCTACGGCGATATACTCAGCCTCTGTTGTTGATAGGGCTACAGAATTTTGCTTTTTACTAAACCATGAGACTAAAGCCTTGCCTAAGAAATGACATGTGCCACTGGTACTTTTTCTATCAACTTTGCATCCAGCAAAATCTGCATCCGAATAACCAGTAAGGTCAAAGGACTTAGTTTTGGGATACCACAAGCCAACAGAAGAAGTGCCCTTAAGGTATCGAAAGATACGCTTAACTGCGCACAGATGTGATTCCTTTGGATTAGCTTGAAAACGTGCACACAGGCAAACACTAAACATAATATTTGGACGACTAGCAGTTAAATAAAGTAAACTACCGATCATACCTCGATACTTACGTGTGTCGACCGACTTGCCTTGTTCATTAATATCAAGCTTTGTTGAAGTTGCCATCGGAGTGCCAATAGGTTTGACATTGTCCAGATCGAACTTCTTTAGCAAATCTTTTGTGTACTTGGCTTGATTTATGAACGTCCCATTGTCAGTTTGTTTGATTTACAGTCCAAGAAAGAATTTCAGTTCTCCCATCATGCTCATCTCAAACTCATTCTGCATACACTTAGAAAATTCTTGACACAGAGATTCATCAGTAGATCCAAATATGATATCATCTACATAGACTTGTATTAAAAGAAGCTTACCATTAAAGGACTTAATAAAAAGTGTAGTGCCAACCTTGCCTTTTGAAAAACCGTTGTCAAGTAGGAAAGAGCTTAGACGATCATACCAAGCACGAGGGACTTGTTTCAAACCGTATAAAACTTTTTTCAACTTGAAAACATGATCAGGGTTTTTTAAAATCTGTGAAACCTGGAGGTTGTGCTACAAAAACTTCTTCTTTTATAAAACCATTTAAAAATGCACTCCTGATATCCATTTGAAATAATTTGAAATTATGAAAACTTGCAAATGCACATAACATGCGAATGGATTCTAATCTCGCAACTGGGGCATAAGTCTCATCGTAGTGGATACCTTCTTCCTGATTATATCCTTGAGCTACGAGTCGAGCCTTATTACGAGTCACTAAACCATTCTCATTAAGTTTATTTTGGAATACCAAATGGGTGCCAATGACCGGACGATCAATAGGCTTGGGAACAAGTTTCCAAACTTGATTCCGTTCAAATTGGTTTAATTCCTCTTGCATAGCATCTATCCAAAAACTATCACTACATGCTTCATCAATAGTTTTGGGTTCTAGCTGTGAAATAAATGCAACACTAGAAACAATATCTCTACTGGATGTACGAGTACTTACACCTTTGGTAATATCACCAATTACCAAATCCTTTGGATGATCAGCCGTAAATTTTAATCTTTTCGGCAGACTATGAAGGTAGATAGTTCCTGGATCTTCTCTAGGAGGATCAGCTAGTGCCGAGCTTGGTTGAGAATCAGCTGTTGTTGAGCTTGGTACAGTTGGATCTTCGTCATTGTCATCGATAGTCATTTGATTCAGTTCATCAAAAGTGACATTGATTGACTCTTCGATGATCATGGTTTGTTTGTTGAAGACTCTGTATCCTTTGCTCTTGGCCGCATAACCTAAAAATATACCTTCATCGGCCTTTTCGTCAAACTTTTCTAAATTGTCTTTTGTATTAAGAATAAAACATTTACAGCCAAATATTCTAAAATAAGAAACTGATGGAATTCTATCAAACCATAACTCATATGGAGTCTTCTTCGATTTGGGTCGAATTAGAACTCTATTGAGAACAAAACAAGCTGTATCGACAGCTTCAGCCCATAAATATTTGGGTAGACTAAACTGGTTTAACATTACTCTGGCCATTTCGGATAGAGTTCTGTTCTTACGTTCTACAACTCCATTTTGTTGTAGAGTCCTAGGGCAGGAGAACTTGTGAACAAAACCGTGTGTGTCACAAAATTGCTCAAACTCTGCATTCTCGAATTCGCCACCATGATCGCTTCTAATACGAGTGATCATGTAACCTTTTTCATTCTGAACTTTCTTGCAAAAGGCGACAAATTCGGATAATGCATCATTCTTGCGTGTCAAGAAGTATACCCACGTGTATCTAGAAAAATCATCAACAATTACAAAAGCATAAAGTTTACCTCCGAGGCTAGCAACTCTGCTAGGACCAAATAAGTCCATATAAAGCAATTGTAGAGGTCTAGTAGTACATACTGCGTTTACTGACTTGAATGTGGATCTGGTAGCTTTGTTCTTTTCACATTGGCTGCATACCGAATCCTTCTTGAATGTAATGTTCTGTAAACTGCGTACTAGCTTCTTTGTGGATAATCTTGATATTGTGTCCATATTTGTGTGACCGAGTCTCATATGCCACAGATGACTCTTATCGCTTTTAGCCATTAAGCATCTACCTGAAATGTTAGTTTCTTCCAACAAATAGAAAACATATATGTTGTCTTCCCTGATACCTTCAAAGATAGTATTACCAGTTGAGCTATCAACTATAATACATATGTCTTTGCCAAAGTTGATGCCATAACCGTGATCAGCCAAATGATTTATGCTGAGTAGATTATGTTTCAACTCGGTAACCAGACAGACATCTTTAATAACAAGATAGGGAGACTGACCAACATCACCGATACCAATAATATACCCTTTCAAGTTATTACCGAAGGAGACATAGCCTTCCTTCTTTTTCTTCGACAGTGTTGTAAATAATGTAGCGTCACCGGTCATATGTCGTGAACAACCACTGTCGAGGATCCATTTGCTTCTAGCATGTGAAAGGTGTTCCACCTATAAAACAGTTTGCAGATGAAACTTTTGGTACCCATTTCTTGTAGGGTCTTGAGATGTTAGCCTTTGGTATCCAAGCATAAATATTTAAATCAACAAGCTTTCTGATTCTACATGCAGATGAAATATGACCAATGAGGCCACAATAATGACATTTTGCATGTCGAGTGTTGAAAGCTGAGTGGTATGCATGGTTGGTAGGTTTAGGTTTTCTAGTATAGAAGAAAGCATACCTATAATCCTGTTTGGGCTTAACCTTTTGGGGTAAAGGTTTGATAGGGTTAGGTCTGACAGTGTTTGGCTTAGGAATGTTCTGATTTTTCGGTAAGTGACACGTGTTAGGGAAGGAAGCAGCAGTCTCAGGCTATTTTTCTAACCTAATTTCCAATCTTTTGGAAGTGTCATACAACTTAGTATAATCAGAAGTGAGTGTTTCCATTCTGATTTGTGCACTTTGAAGACTTTTCTTCTCTTCAGAAAGTTCTTCCTTGAGTTGGTCAATAACTTTGTCTTTCTCTTTAGATGACTTGGTAGTCTCGTGTAATAAGAGATTTATTGAAGAAAGCTCACCAGACTCACTAACATAATTTCTAACCTCAGCTAGTAGGTCGGTAAGTCTACCTATTTAACCTTTGTACTCTTTGAGTACTTTCTTAGAGGTCTGATACTTGCTACGCAGTTTCCTGTAATCAGTCATCAGTTCACTGAAGGCATCTCCTAATTTCTCAAAGGTGAAGTCATCATAAGTATCAACTACAGGTTCAGTAGGTACCTGATCGGATGCCATAAAGCATACGTTTGCAGCGTCTTCTGATTGTTCGTCTTCTGAGTCGCAGGCTTCACTTTCATGCCATATGCTGGTGTTGGCATATCTCCTAGATGTTGATCTCTTCAGGTTCCCTTTTTCATACCTGTTGCTTTTCTTGCTTGATAATGAGTTTGTAGGACAATCTTTCTTCATGTGTCCCTTCTTCTTGTAGCCATAGCAGACAACATCATATTGATACCAGTTGTTGCTGTTGTTTTCTTTGGCTCTCTTCTCATGTCTCATGAATCTCTTGAATTTCCTTGCTAGGAGTGCTTGATCTTCAGCATCAGATTTACTGCTGTCTGAGTCACCTTCAGCAGCTTTTCTGTGCTGAGCCTTGAAAGTGATCGTCTTCTCCTTTGGTGCAGGCTCTTCAAAATCTTGTAGCTCCAGTTAATGAGTGAGTAGCTTACCCTTGAGTACTTCGAAGGACATAGTTGTGAGGTCGTTCCCTTCAATGATTATAGTAGCCTTTGGAATCCAGTTCTTGGTAAGTGCTTGCAGGAGTTTGCGAATCTTTTCATGGTTACTGTACTCTTTGCCTAGGGAGGACAAAGGATTTACAATATCCAAGAACCTTTCGAACATCTGAGTAACTGTTTCGTTGGGCTTCATCTTGAACACCTCATACTCTTGAGTAAGTCTGCTAACTTTAGATTCTTTGACTTGAGTCGTGCCTTCATGTGTGACTTCAAGTAGCTTCCATACTTCATTAGCCGTTGTGCAGATAGACACCCTGTTAAATTCAGTTCTGTCTAAAGCACAAAATAGAGCGTTAATAGCACGTGCGTCAAGACTGGCCTTTTTTTTTTCCTCCTCTGTATATCTGCTATGGGGTTTTTCAACTAAAACTCCATCAACATTTATACGAGGTGGCTTTTGATAGCTATCAATAACAATAGACCATAAATCAAAGTCAAGAGATTTCAAGAAGAAACTCATCTGTGTTTTCCAATAGGTATAGTTCGTACCATCAAACAGTGGAGGTCTGTTTGTGGCCTGGCCTTCACTTGTGAATTTCACAGTTACCATGTGTTGTGTTGTGATCTATATAACAATTAATTAAATGAATAAATAATTGCAATGTTATTTTGCTTTACCTGTAACACCCGCTCTGATACCAATTGTAGGAACAATTGGGATCAGAATATAATACCTCTAGATGGAGAACCTGCTCTGATACCAATTGTAGAAACGAAATCGTAAAGCACAATACTCTAGAGGGGGGTGAATAGAATAGGCAGCGGAATATTGCTAATTAAAAAATGTTAGCAGCAAGATCACAGAATAATAATCACAACTAAGTAAAGTAAAGGCAGAGATAAGAAAGCAAACGCAAGGACAGCGATGTATACTGGTTTCTCTCTGTTGAGGACTAATCCAGTCGGTAGAACTCTTGCTACCAGTTGAATCCACTATTGGCAAAACTGCAAGTTTTCTTACGAAGTCCTTGCAACTTCTACAACGCGAGCTTTGATACGAAGAACTCGTCCAACTTCAGATGTGAAGAGGTATTCTTCAATCAATGCTTCTGATTACAATCTCTCAGAAACTTCTAGACCGTACCGCACTGGCAAATCGACTAGAGGATTGTAATTGGCTTGGGATCTGAAATTTAAAGCTCAAGAAAAACTCTTTGGAAGACTGAAAGCTTTAGATAGAAAGAAGATTGAAAGTGAATGAGTGAGTTGAAATGATCGAAATCCTTCCCTATTTATAGGAATTCCAAAGACAGAATTCGGGCAGAATTCGGACAGAATTCGATGAGAAAATCTCGGTCAAATCCGCAACTGCAGGAGGACCAAGTTCCCGAGAATTCACAAATCAAACGGCCACCAACCGAACTCTGGCCGAACTCTGGCCGAACTCTGGCTGAGTTCTGTCAGGGTTAGGTTAGGTTTTAAAAATTAGTTTTTGGGGATTTTTGAAAACCTTTTTGAAAACCTTTTTGAAGCTTTTGTTTAAAATGAATGTTTTTCAAAACAAAGGACATTTTTAAAAGTATTTTGAAAACATTTTGGAATAGCCTATTTGCCAGTACGACTCGGTGTACAACGTATTCCTAGACTCAATAAAATGAAAAATACATTGCTCAAAGAAATACAGACTCGAACAGGCAAACATAGCTTCGGTCTTGAACTGTGTAGATAGCTGTTCTTGTTCATGTCCAAGAGTCCGATACATCCTGACTAGCTTCACATAACGAGACAGAGTTTGATCAATTATTAAAATCAGGTTGACCATATGACCAATGGGCCAACAGATACACTTCTCCATTCCTATATTTATACGTAAATGTGACAATAGCTATTAATAAAACATTGAGCTCATTTAGAGACACATTTATATGTAAGAATTTGTCCAATTGGCCAAGTGTACCATATCGTATCATAACACAACCTTCGATACCATAATTAGGACACATGGACCAAACATACACCAAAGTATGTCACAATTTCCTCTGAGGGACTTGTATCAAACACTTGGTGGTCATAGATTCATAGTTACCTAAATTTTACCATTCTAAACTATAGATCTACTAGGAATGAGTCCTCTAACACCTATTTTACCACCTAGAGGTTAGATCTAGCCATTAGAGGGGTCTCCTACTAGTTTACTTGGAAATTTACCATGAAAATGAGAGAAAAGTGTTCAATACCTATGTAGAATTGCTCCTTCTCAAGGACCCACGAATTTGATGTTGAAGGAAGAAGAATTGGCTCCTAAAATCCTTGCTAAAACTCCCCACTAGGCCTCCTTGAGCTCCCAACTCCTTAGCACTCCATGAAGGAAGAGTTGAGAAGAATTTGGAAGAGTTAAGAAGCTTGTGGAGAATGGGAAGAATGAAGAGAGCTCCTCCCTATATGTGGCTAGCCATGGGTCTTTGGGTTGGGCATAATTAATGATTTAATTAGGTTCTAATCATTCCACACCATCTATCTAGAAAGGCTTGAAGGAATTGGGTGAGTTGGACTCTAAACTAATCCATGAGTCTATTCTAGCCATGACCAAAGTCCAACTCAAATTATAAATTCCTAGTCCAAGAAGTAAAATAAATAATATGATAATGGCACACTAATAGTAAATTTTAAATTGGTCAAAAATAACCCTATACGGAAATGTGGTGGTGACACGTCCCCAAGAGCTTGACTCATGAGCACAGCGAACACTGTCGACATACGAGTGCACATATGTGCTAAGGATTTATTTCTCAATGCAGAGACCCGACAAAGTTCACTAGACCCACATCTCAGGGGTTAACTCATCGATCGAGACACAATCAATCTCGTGCCACTACTATTAACTGGTTCTAGTTTGACAACACATTGTTCGATTCTTTGCCAAATCCTTAGATTAAGAAAGACAGAAACTGATAAAGAAGACAGGATCCAATAGCTCACCGTGAATCAAGCGTCGTCAAGGAAGACTTCGATCCACGAGTAAACATCCTTCACGAAGCAATGTTGTCATCACCGAGATAATGTATTATCGAGCTCGGCGAGGGAATTATAAGATCTAGATCAAAGAGCTACTCGATCACATATATCGATGTAAAAGAAATTTGGGAAAAATCAAAAGAAATTTGATCAAAGAATACTTACCTAGGCAACACGACCGAGGTGACGTGAAGAATTGGCCCGTCGGAGAAATTGACAACGGAGCCACTGTGGATCTGCGTCTGGCACATCAGCTTCATCTCGGCCAAAGACTGATGAAGGCGAGTATAGTTCATTGGAGGAAGGTCATTATTGTCAACTCTCCACTATCGACGTCAATCACACGGCCACCGACAACTACTCACCTGTTGTCGATGTACTCGACTCCCTACTACAGATTTGTCAGAAGGACGACTGTTGACACGACTGGAAATCTACCGGATTACTGGTGGTTGTGGTCGGTGAATCGACTTGTTCGGGTTGTCAGTGCTGGAGACATCGACGCGACGCTCGGAATGGTACCGCACAATCACCGACGAGATCGACAAATATGAGAAGGAACTTAAAGGCTTTTGGTGCTCAACGGAGCTCCGCGTGGACATCGTTGATCACCAAAGGAAGGAGATAAGTGTTAAAGCCGGGGCACAATTTTTCGATGGAAAACCGAGAATTCATAACAATTATAAAAAATAATCGTTATTACTTAACACTTCACAGAAGGTACGTAACAGAAACTCCACTAATGCAACACTTCACAGAAGGTGCACAGATTTCTACCAACGCAAACACTTCACCGAAGGTGCGCTAATAGAATTCTGATAAACGAAGAAGGTGACAGGCGAATGCAACACTTCACAGTAGGTGCACAGATTTCTACCAACGCAAACACTTCACCGAAGGTGCGCTAATAGAATTCTGATAAACGAAGAAGGTGACAGGCGAAAGATGGAAAAACTCCTGCTGGGGTGAATGATCACCGTTGCTCAAAGCTTTATTCGCCCCACACGAATAGCTTCCAGGAACCAGCAAGTTCGTCGGAGAACTTGGAACACTCTTTCTCTTCTGACTCCTCGGATGAACACGAACTCCCGTACAAATCTCAACGCTGGTACAATACCTCTCTTCTCTCTCACAGCTTCTAAACACTTGTAAACTTTCTGTCTACTACCTGTGTATTAGTTCCTTACTGTGAGAGAGAAGGAGAAGACCTTATATAGGCCCCTACAACAACTGTCCGGTTAGCACAATGTTAGGAACGTGGTAATAACCACCCTGAACATGGAGCAACCGCTCAGAACATGCAAAGACACGTTCTGCCTCAAGTTGCGCCACTCGCGTAATGTCACGACCCGCACCCAGTATTTGGGCATGAGCCGTGGGTACGTCCAGCCTACACCGTCGTATCGACGGTAGAACGCTGTCTAGTCATCTCCACAATTTATCAAATACATCCACGCAGTTTATACATTTCCACAAAAGACCAAATTTGCATATCAACCCACAACAGGAATTTATATACACAATGTCCATGATGAGAGAAATAAGCTAATAACTGAAAAAAGACCACAAGTGTAGAGACCAAAATATGGTAGAAGAAATAGTCTCAAAATAACCAAAATGTATCAAAAGGATGTCCACTACTCAACTCTCATAATCCACAAATAAAATAAAATACAAATAAAGAAAAGAGTTTCTGTGAGCGACTCATGCTCTAAAATAATATCTAGCTAAAAGTCTCCTGCGGAGGGTAGCCCCGCATCCAAGTCCTCCTGCATGCTCAAGTCAGGGTCTTCAGTCTGCTCATAAAAAGTAAAACAAAACTCCTCTAACTCATCACCTAAAATGTTGGTTATCCAGTCAGGATTGGAACAAGTACACATATGACCACTATCTGAGTCTCAACAGAATCATAAACATGTAAATAGCATATGAGAATGAAACTAGAAAGTAACTAGCATCATAGTACAAAAGGGACTCTATCAACGAAAATATAGCTACTATAAGGCAACATGTAAAATCATAGTAGCATGGCAAGTGGTGAAGAATATGGTGGAATAATAGGAATATCAACAATCTACGTACATTGAAATATCAGTTTCGGTGTGTGAACGGCTAAGGGGTAAATCCGACACTCTACACGTGTCGTGTGTAGCTGCTATTATTCAAGAATAGACTCATGGGATAGAATGGGTTGTTCACACGCCTACTAGGATATTTCCCCCGCCCAGCTAGTACTCATGGAATCAATCATAAATGGGGTGACATAGGAGGTAATCAAGATGTAAAATACAATCCATGGTACTAATCCTCGTGTGATGATCATGTCAACAACCAGCAAGACATATGAATAACAAGTAGAGGAAACTATCAGAAATGGTAACAATCGAAACATGCACTTGCCTGTCGTCTCGAGCTGTGAATACCAACCGAGTGTTGAGTTGGAGTCCAAGTAACCTGTTTATAACATACATCTACTGTCAATATATATCCAAAAGTAGTACTTGTCTATATTCATTTGATAATTATCTAGTTTGACCCCTTCCTTACTACTACTCATTGATACCCTCACATCTGGTGCTTGCTGTTATTCTAGCCATTTGCGAGTGCATTTTGTAATGCAACAATGCAACTGCTGCTATTGTGGCTTGTAAAGTAAGGCCACAGTAAGGATCTTCCCTTTTTCTTGTTTAATAGCCCTGTCCAGACATGAATAAGCAATAGCTCAATAATATTTGAGTTGTCTAAGGTGCCAGATTAGGGTACTGTTACAGGAAGAAGGTGGGTGCAATTGCTTTCACTCATCAGTTATATCATAGGATCAAGGTTCTTAGCATAAATCTGATGCCTAAGGTATAGACTGATACATTGCACTGAGGCTGAACCTAAAGTGGTATTATGGACAGACCAAGGTATAGATGGAATCTGATATTCAAATGGATTGGGACTGATCATGACGAGTTAGGGATCAAAGCTCCAGCTGAATTTGCAATACTTATATGTGTAAGACAAACTTCAACCAAGGACTGGGCAACCAAACATTATGGACTGCACAATAGGTAAGCTCTGGTATCATATGGAACCCCTGGACTGTTTACTAAGTTCATAAGAACTGAACTAAAGTGAAGGCAACTGAAACATTAGATGGTCTGAGCTTTGATACTCATACAAGTTGTACATTGCTTGACACTTGTCCCTATAGTGAATCTCTCTAACTTCTAACCTGTGAACGCTCTCTGGAGTCTATGTTGGAACCCTGTTAATCTCAAATCCTAACTGGTATGTTATGTGTGGACAGGTCTCCAGTGTACAGGATTCTATACTGGTACAGGATACAAAGTGCAAGCAATTTCAATTGCACTGGTACCCCTTAAATAAGGTTACAGTAGCATTTAAACTTCAGTATCACAGGAAATTGATCACCAAACAGGGATTTGATATCTGTAAACAGTGAGCCTTCATGAATTTGCAGTGAACTGGATCAATGTGGGCAGATACAACTAACCTGGGGTTAGGATACCAAGACATCCTGCACAGGCCCAATGTTCTGAACTCAAAATTCCTTCTCAAACATAAAGTTCAGTGATTGAAATTCAAGTTTCAGTTGTCTTGAAAGGGAGGTACAAGTCGTAATATCAACAGAGAATTGAACTACTAGTTCAAGGGCTGTCTATTAAGGAGCTAATGACCTGAACAGTATAATGGTCTGATATCTGTAGTTGATATGGATATTTAGAGACTGCATATAAATATATAGGGCTGTGTAGTGTAAATTTGAGAATGGATCATCCAGTCCCATAATTTTGAAATTAAAACCAAATAATGGATACTCATCTAACATGCTCTAACAAATCTGGAATTGGTCCTAAGAATGATTGGGCGCTACAGGGTACTCTAAGGGGACAGTGGCACTTGTGGCTCCCTGTAGCAACCTGTAAATGCAGGAATCTGAATCAACATCCCCTGGTTCACTCCCCCTTTCCAACTACCTATTTGGCCCTGGCTTTGTACAGGCAATACTCGATCCCATGGGACACTTAACTCCTATTTGGTATAACCAATGGCTAATCCTTCCTGCATGCTCTTGGATACCCCTGGCTTAAAATAACCAAGGTTATTGACAGGTCATCATGCCAGTGCTCGAGATAGGGGGTAAAAACTTAAGGGAGTTTGATATTTCATGGCAGTTAACACCCTAACACAGGATATGATGCATCATTAACCCCTGTGCTCGACACAGGAGCACACCCCCACAAGTCCCTTATTAGACAATACTTCGAACACCCCTCATCCATCCTATTTTGTTTACTAACGAGAGTTTGCAAGCTTATAGTAGATTAGTTCTAACGAATCGAAACCATGGTGGTGAGAATTACCTGACGAAGATTGGCTTTACTTCAAACTTCAAGTTTGAGTAGTTCCTCGATATAGAGCAGGGGAATTCTTGCGGCAGGAAAAATTTAGGGTTCGAGAAACAGGAGCATTGGTGATCCCCTGTACTTATACTAGGGTTTGGATGGGTTGGAAAGATTGGATTGAATCCCCAATCCTTATCGAGAGTAGGATTTGAATCCGACTCTCCCCTTGATTTAAATCCTGTGACTGTTTTAGTTTAGGATTTAAACTAAAGGTTTCGCAACTTGGCCCCTAAGGTTTTATTATTTGCAAGATCACCCCCCCCTTTTGCTTATTTACAAAGAGGTCATAATCTATATGCATATTACTTATAGGTTTGGTTATATAATTATTCCTATGCATTATTTTAATAATCCAACAATATTCAATAATAATAAAATGGGAATTTCTTGTCAAGGGCTTACAAATCTACCCTCCTTAAAATAATTTCGTCATCGAAATTAAAGATAGACACAAGGGTAAGAATTTATACCTCATGCCTCGAAAAGATAAGGATAGCGCTCTCGCATCTCATCTTCTCTCTCCCATGTAGATTCGCCTGGAGAATGGTGCCTCCACGCGACATGCACCAAGGGAAAGGTCTGGTTGCATAGCACATTCTCCCGACGGTCCAGGATCTCCACAGGCTGCTCCTGATAATAAGGCTCGGTCCCACATCAATCTTCGAGTGGTCTAGCACGTGACTGGGGTCTGCCACGTACCGCCTCAGCTGGGACACGTGGAATACGTTGTACACTCCCTCCAATGAGGGTGGTAGTGCCAAACGGTATGCCACCTCCTCGATTTTCTCGAGGATGTGAAACGGACCGATGTATCTCGGACTGAGCTTCCTGTCTCCTCCGAAACGTATCGTATAATGTGTCGGAGATATCTTCAAGAACACCATATCGTCCACCTAGATTCAATCAAGAATTACGACCTATTCCTATCATAATTAACAATTACAACTGAGAAAATTATACCTCAAACTCTAACGGCCTACGATGACTGTCGGCCCAGTGCTTCTGCCTGTCCTGAGCCACACGAAGTCGCTCCCTAATCAGTTTCACCTTTTTCGCAGCATCCACGATCATTTCGGGCCCCAATAGTGCTCTCTCACCCACGTCGTCCCAAGATAGTAGGGTACGACATCTTCTCCCGTACAAAGTCTCGAAAGGAGACATCCCGATACTAGCTTGGTGACTGTTGTTGTAAGAGAACTCCACAAGGTGAAGGTGGTCCTCCCACGAGCCGCCAAAATCTAGTACACACGTCCGCTTCATATCCTCGAGCGTCTGAATGGTCCGCTCCGACTGTCCATCTGCCTGTGGGTGATAGGCCGTGCTAAACTTGAGCGATGTGCCCAAGCTAGCCTGCATACTCCTCCAAAAGTGGGACATGAATCTGCTATCCCGATCGGAGACGATGCTCACTGGAACGCCGTACAACTTGACGATCTGTCTCACGTACAACTCTGCCAATCTCTCCGTGGATAGTCCCACTTTGAATGGTATAAAGTGGGCCGATTTGGTCAATCTGTCAACGATGACCCAAATCGCATCCTTCCCGCCAGGCGAACGTGGAAGACCGTAAACAAAATCCATAGTGATATGTTCCCACTTCCACTCAGGAATCGGCAACGGCTGAAGTAAACCCCCGGGTCTCTGCCTCACGGCTTTGACCTGCTGACACACAAGGCATCTAAAAACGAAGTGCGCCACCTCACGCTTCATGCTGTACCACCAGACGTGGGCTCTCATATCCTTGTACATCTTGTTGGCTCCAGGATGTAAGGAATACTGAGAACGGTGTGCCTCCTGCATGACCTCCTCTCGCAGCTCTCCACTAGATACACACAGTCTCGTCCCATGCCTCAACGAACCATCCTCTGCAATGGTGAAGTCCTCTAGTAAACCAGCTCGTGCCTGCGTAATGACACTCCTCAGCTGCTCATCCTGGTGCTGTGCCTCTCTAATCCTGTCCATCAGTCCAGACTGAATCTGCATGCCCATCATCTGTATCTCGACTCCAGAAATAATGACCTCAATGCCCAAGCTCTCCAAGTCTGCCAATAAGTGTCGGTCCCTCGTCAAGAACATAGCCACTGGATACCGACTCAAAGCATCCGCAACTACGTTCGCCTTCCCCGGATGGTACTGCAACGAGATGTCAAAATCCTTCATCAATTCCCGCTATCTACGTTGCCTCATATTCAGCTCCTTCTGCGTGAAAACGTACTTCAAGCTTTTGTGGTCAGTAAATATTTCCACATGCTCTCCGTACAAGTAGTGTTTCCGCAATTTTAGGGCGAATATAACCGCTGCCAACTCTAGGTCGTGAGTGGGGTAATTCTTCTCATGCGGTCGCAGCTGCCTGGATGCATATGCTATCACCTTCTTGTTCTGCTCTAAAACACATCCTAAGCCTTTTCTTGAAGCATCGCTATAGATAGAAAAACTGCCGGAACCGGATGGCAACATCAATATAGGAGCTGTCGTCAGCCTCTTCTTCAGCTCATCGAACGCAGCCTGGCAGTCCTCTGTCCATACGAACTCCACGTCCTTCCGAGTGAGCCTAGTCATCGGCTCCGCAATTCGAGTAAAGTCTTGTACGAACTTCCGATAGTATCTCGCCAATCCCAAGAAGCTCTGAATCTCGGCCACGGAAGTCGGAGTAGTCCATGACTCCACAGCAGCTATCTTCTTCGGGTCAACGGATATACCATCTCCTGTCACTACATGACCGAGGAATTCCACCTTGTCAAGGAAAAACTCGCACTTAGAAAGCTTCCCATAGAGTTTCTCCTTCCTGAGGGTCTCCAGCACGATCCTCAAATGCTCCTCGTGCTCTTCCGGCGACTTCGAATATATAAGAATATCGTCGATGAAGACCACTACAAACTTGTCAAGGTGTGGATGGAATACCTTGTTCATCAAATTCATGAAGACTGCCGGGGCATTGGTCAACCCAAACGGCATCACCATGAATTCGTACTGGCCGTACTTAGTCTGGAAGGCTGTCTTCGGAATATCTTCTTTCTTCACTTTCACTTGGTGGCACCCCGACCTCAAGTCGATCTTCGAGAACACCCGTGCACCACTCAACTGATCGAAGAGATTATCAATTCTGGGTAGCGAATATTTGTTCTTGATCGTCTTGCTATTCAAGGTCCGGTAGTCGATACACATGCGTACCATCCCGTCCTTCTTGGGCACGAATGGTACTGGTGCACCCCAAGGCGACGAACTTGATCTAATGAACCCTTTCTCCAGCAGCTCATCGATCTGCTTTATCAACTCCATGGCTTCTTTGTTGTTGATTCTGTATACTCGCTGCGACTATGGCTCTGCGCCTGGCACAAGATCAATGGAGAACTCAACATCTCTGTCTGGCGGCAGCCCTGAAAGCTCCTCTGGAAACACGTCAAGAAACTCTGCGATGATGGGGTGAGGTAACTCTTCCTCCTCTACCATGGTCCCGCAAATAGCGTCGCCACGTGGCTCTACTTCTTCTCTAGTGAACTCGAACACGGTCTCCCCCGGTGGACTAAATACAACACATCCGCGGTGACAATCAATACTGGCAAAGTGTTTACTCAACCAGTCCATGCCGAGCACTATGTCAAAGCTCGGGAGTGGCATTATGAGTAAACTACGCGCATTTCTCGGCCTCCTATGGTAATGCGGCGACCGACGCAAACATCCTTCACCAAGATGATGCCTCTGCCAGTCGAGACTTTATAGGTGCAATCTAAAGGCTTAGATACGATGCTATGTCTAAAAATAAAAGCTGCAAATATGAAGCTGTGACTGGCCCCAGAATCGAATAAAGCAATAGCTGAAAAAGACTCAAGGAGAACAGAACCTGCTATCACATCAGGAGATACTAGGGTCTCCTCGACCGCCATGGTATACGCTCTGCCCTGCTGCTGGTGTTGGACGAAGCGTTGCTGCTGTATAGGTAGGGGTCCCCTCTGCTGCTGAGGTACCGTGGGCCTCTTCGGTGCTCCTTGAGCAGGAGCTGCCTTCTGTGCTGCATGAATACGTGCCACTGGATACTCTCTCATCTGATGCTCGCTAGATCCGCAGAATAAGCATGCTCCAAGTCATTTTCGGCATACCTCCCATGAATGTCTCGGCTTCTTACAGTAGTTGCAAGGTCTCGGTAGCTGCCTCTGTTGGCTCTGCTGAAAAGTAGGGGCTCTATCTGGAGGCTGGAACTGTTGCTGCTGTTGCTGCTGCTGCTGGATGTGGGGCTGTGTCACGATCTTCCCTGGAGCATTGGACCGCTTTGCCGATCCGTAGTGGCTGTTGCCTCCTGCGTAGGCGTCTCGGTCCCTCTTCTGCTTGCGCTTCATCTCCTTCTCTACATCTTGCGCAACTTTCAAGATCCTCTCATATGTTGTGGCTTGGCTGGTGGCGATGGCTATGCGGATCTCATGTGATAGCCCCTTCCTAAACTTCTTGGCCTTGGCCGCTGGGGTCAAGGCATCTGCAAATCGACTGAGGCGGGAGAACTCGGCAGAATACTCGTCGATGGAGAGGTTGCCCTGTTCGTGGCTCTCGAACTCGTTCTCCAACTCTTCGCGGGCTGCTTCAGGATAAAACTTCATTTTGAACAGCACTTTGAATTCCTCCCAAGTCATATCTGGTGCAGTGAATCAGGGCTCATCTCTCTACCACGTGTAGGCGATGTCATAGAGCTGCATGCTAGCATTCTCAACCTTCTTGTCTTCGGGGATTCGGGCCCTCCGTAGGTTGCGGTCCACATTCTCCAACCAGTCGTCGGCGTAGAGTATCCCTTCCGTTCCTTTGAATTTCCAGGGCCTGAGGTCTATGAAATTCTTGGAAGTGCCGGGGCGCAGCGGGGGAGCCTCCCTAGTCTGAAGAGCCTCCCTCAGTGTATCACGAAAAATGTCAGCCTGCCGCGTCTGGGAAGTCATGAGCTGCTGAAAGACCCCAAGAAGCATGGCGTGATCTAGCACAGGTGCTGGAGGCAGAACTGGTGCTAGATGCTGAAGGGGTGCTGTCTGCTGGAAGGGTACATGCTGATGGAAGGGTGCTGGTGGAGGAAACTGTGCTGGTGGCGGAGTTGGCGAAGGGAACTGAGGAGGTGGTGGAATGCCATCACAGCAAAATCTCGTAGCCTGCGGCTGGGAAGTCTCGCCTAAGTAGGTGAAGTGGCCTCCGTGAGTCGGTGGGGTTCCATTCGTGGAGGACCCACCAACGTTCGCTGGGGTGTTCGGGTGAGCGGGGTTCCTGCCTTGAGAATCCATCTGACTGTCACAAAAGTAAAATCGTTAGTTGATATGATATTCAAACAGGATGCAGATCAACGGAATAATTGAGATCAAATGTAGAGTTCAATAACGAGGTTAAAATTGTGGAGAAGATCCTTAAAGTCTACTCATACTCGCAGGCCTGTAGTAATACATCTAAGTTGAGTACTACCACAAGTTTTGCTAGTTTTTGTAAAATCTGACCTGCATGGGCCACCATAAAAACGTGTCATGACCCGCACCCAGTATTTGGGCATGAGCCGTGGGTACGTCCAGCCTACACCGCAGTATCGGCAGTAGAACGCTGTCTAGTTATCCCCATAATTTATCAAATATATCCACGCAGTTTATACATTTCCACAAAAGACCAAATTTGCATATCAACCCACAACAGGAATTTATATACACAATGTCCATAATGAGAGAAATAAGCTAATAACTGAAAAGCGACCACATGTGTAGAGACCAAAATATGGTAGAAGAAATAGTCTCAAAATAACCAAAATGTATCAAAAGGAAGTCCACTACTCAACTCTCATAATCCACAAATAAAATGAAATACAAATAAATAAAAGAGTTTCTGTGAGCGACTCATGCTCTAAAATAATATCTAGCTAAAAGTCTCTTGCGGAGGGTAGCCCCGCATCCAAGTCCTCCTGCATGCTCAAATCAGGGTCTTCAGTCTGCTCATAAAAAGTAGAACAGAACTCCTCTAACTCATCACCTAAAATGTTGGTTATCCAGTCAGGATTGGAACAAGTACACATATGACCACTATCCGAGTCTCAACAGAATCATAAACATGTAAATAGCATATGAGAATGAAACTAGAAAGTAACTAGCATCATAGTACAAAAGGAAAGACATGAGACTCTATCAATAAAAATATAGCTACTATAAGGCAACATGTAAAATCATAGTAGCATGGCAAGTGGTGAAGAACATGGTGGAATAATAGGAATATCAACTATCTACGTGCATTGAAATATCAGTTTTAGGTCATCATGCCAGTGCTAGAGATAGGGGCTAAAAACTTAAGGGAGTTTGATATTTCATGGCAGTTAACACCCTAACACAGGATATGATGCATCATTAACCCCTGTGCTCGATACAGGAGCACACCCCCACAAGTCCCTTATTAGACATTACTTCGAACACCCCTCATCCATCCTATTTTGTTTACTAACGAGAGTTTGCAAGCTTATAGTAGATTAGTTCTAACGAATCAAAACCATGGTGGTGAGAATTACCTGTCGAAGATTGGCTTTGCTTCAAACTTCAACTTCGAGTAGTTCCTCGAAGTAGAGCAGGGGAATTCTTGCGGCAGGAAAAATTTAGAGTTCGTGAAACATGAGCATTGGTGATCCCCTGTACTTATACTAGTGTCACGACCCGCACCCACTGTGAGGGTACGAGAACGTAACAACGCCCAGCCTACGCCGCAGTGTCGGCGGTAGAACGCTATCCTAGGTCAATCATCTAACAATATAAAGGTACCTGTACAGTATATACACTCCGAATGGAGGTGACATAGCAATATACAACCTCAATCACATCTAAGGCAGAATGATAAGAAGATAGATAGATATGAACAGAAGAAAATCTACAGAGGTACAATCCAGATAAAGACTAAGTGTCTAAGATAACATCTCCATAACATCAGATAAACAATCTCCCAGTATATATATACAATGATGTATCAATGAGAAAAACAAGGTAAGAGTCTAAGCTAGTAGTCTAAACCACAGGTGGTAGATCCTCTACTGCAATGGGTCCAAGGCACAAGTGTTGTCTAAGCTGCACCATAATGGGTAGACACCATAGCCTCATCATTCTCTGTAAAATTTTCAACAGGTCCAGTCAGGACGGGAGCGAGCACAAAACATCTCACGCAGTTCATATCAAGTTAGGAAATATAAAACATGCAATAGAGTAAGATACAGGAAATGCTGAAAGAAGACTGTATATGAAAAACAGCAGAGATTTGATAATAGAAAATATCTATATATGATAAGTAAGAACTGTAAGCAACATGTGATTTAGAGTACAATATGGTTATGTAAACGGTTTAGGACAATGCAATGGTAACTCCATTGTACGTGAGTGCACAATAGACATATACAATAGTTATACAATGTTGTACAATAGGATTTGATTACATAACCAATTCTACTCCCCCTCCCCAATCAATACACAAGGATCCACTCCAGTTATGTTATCTTATACAATAGTGTACAATGTTATACAATAGATGTACAATGTTATACAATAGTTGTACAATAGTCTATCCATGGGACTCATGTGATAATGAGAGTACAATAGGCACAATAAGTATACAAGGATAAGGGTATTGAATAAATACAATATGTAAGTGAAACGTACATCACAATATGTATTTAGTGAATACAAGGGGATAATATCTCAAAAGGAGATCCATATAGTACCAATCCGTGATAACAATCGTGTCAGCATCAAGTATACTAATCTAGAGCAAGAATGTAAATCCAGACAAGTATGAAACGGTCAGAGAATGTACTCACCTGTATCCTGAATGTCCGTAGAGAATATAATGTCCGAGGAGTAGTGTCTGTCTCCTATAGAACAGTACAAGTCACTACATGTCTAAAATAATGAAATAGACTTCTACAATGCATCTACATGATGTTTGGGGTCAATCTAGGCTAAAGTCAACTTTTGGTCAACTCTAGTTGACCCTAACAGTCAAACTAGGTCAACTCTAGTCTAGTTAGGTCAAACAAGGTTAAACTAGTCTAGGTTGGTCTAACCTAGGCTTAACAAGTCCATCTAGGTCTCTAACCAACACTATCCTAGCAAGCACACACCATACAATTTACACAAGTCTACATCATCCTAACTCATGGGTACATATACCATATGCCATAGGCTATTCAACCTAGGCCATGAGCCATATACACATTATAGGTCAATACCCATACCATATATCTATATACACATATATGTATATACCCATAGCAATATACATATCACATTATAAATTCATATTACACATTATTTATATTTATTACATTATATAGAGAAGGAAAAACATCAAGGCAATGTGTGTGTGTGTATATATGAGAGTGTATCATGTGTAGAGAGTTGTGAACATGTGTGTGATATGGTGACATGAGAGTGTGTGTGATACAAAGGAATTAGTGAGTGTCAATATAAATTTAGGATTAGGAAGTGTCACATGTGTGTGTAGAGTGAGGGTGATATAGTGTAATACCATAAGTGTGGGTGATATAAAGGAAAACAGTGTGTGTGGTAGGTTGATGTGTGTGTTTACTGTTTAGTGAATTAGGAATCTCAGTTCATTCATTTTCATTTCAGTTTCTAACATACCTTGATTTAATACTCAGGAATTTAATCAATAACTGAAATTTAGTTATATACAACATTTCAAGAATCATTAACTCAGCTCATAATGAGTTTAACCAAAACTCAGTTTTCAGACATTGGGATTTTCTCAGGAATACACATATCCAAATCCAATTTCTCAGGATTCAATTCTTAGTACACAGGTTCAGTTTATTACAACATGCAAATCAAACTAGTGAACAACATGCATATCAAAATCCAAAAATCAATTTTAGTTTTAAACCCAAACCAGTTTACTGTTTTTCTCAAATCTCAGTCTATTTCTAAATTTCAAATCTCATTTCAGTTTATTTCTAACTATTCTCAGGTTTCAACTCACTGAACATTTAAATAGGAAGAGCCAAACAGTGTCTTCATGAGTGTGAGTGTACCTGTGGAGGAAAAAACAGTGTATGCACAGGAAAATATGTGAAACAGTGAACTTGTTAGCTATGGGTGTGTGTGTACCAGGAAATAAAGAGGGACCTGTGTGTGTTAGCTAAAATTCCAGTATTCCTCAAATGACAGTGCCAACAAGCCTCTCACTAGAAGCTAAATGCAATATTGTGAAACCATGTGTGTACTTGTGTCTCAGTGTGTGCTCAGGTTTATTGATACATCTCAGTTTTTATGTGTTCCCCCAAATCTCAGGTTATAACATAATAAACTCAGTTTTTCATAACATTAAAAGTTTTCAGTTCACTGCTTAAATCTCAGTTTACATTTCCATTAAATCTCAGGAAATTAACAATTTCAGTTCTCAAACATGGCAGGACAGTTCAACCCCATTTCGGATATCCCATTCAACATCAAAACAATAACCAACTCATCAAAATCAACATGGACATTAATATTTCAAAATCAGGAATCAATTTCAGTAAATAATATTTAAAATCTCAGGAATTAGGTTCATGTATATAATTTAACAGATAGTTCATATTGAACAAAACTTGGAAAAATACTGATACCAAAAAAAAACTGAATTCGAAACCCTAATTAACCCATAAATTTTAGCAATCAGGCATGCAAGTGTGTTCTCCATATAATTACGTGTCTAGGGTGTGCCATTCGTGTCCACAAACAGGACACGAATGTGTCCAAATAATTTAAAACACCAAAACATCAACTGGACACAATGCAGTGCAAAGCAGTGTCGTGCACGTGTTTCCAGTGCTCGTGCACCTGACACAAAGCGACACAGATCTCGTGATCGTGTCCCAGTGTCGAGGGGGACTAGGGCTAGGTCGGGGACACCCTGATACGTGTCCACGATGTGCGTGTGGGTGATACGACGCACGTATCAGTGTCAAAAATCTACTGACACACACACAGTGTAATACCAATGCGCATCTAATTACGTGTCCGACACGACACGAGAGACCCTGAAACTTGACACACGTGGTGTCAGTCAATGCCCCTTCGTGTGTGTCCAATATCTCGTGTCCACTGTGCATTCACACCCGAACAGCAGGACAGCCTGACTGCACGTGTACTGGGCGTGTCCACGACCCCAAAGCGACACGAACTGGACAAGTTTCGTGCTCAGTCCAAAAGAAATCCATAAGCCACACATAGATCTACATTCTTATGCAAAAACATTTCGAAAACAGCAACATTAAATCCTTTGAGACATTTAATCAAACACCTACACTAGTCTACTGATACGTGTCCATTTAGGACACGAAATGGACACAATATGCCACGAATTTCTAGGGTTAGCTAAGGGACTCCTAGGGCTTTCCAAATATGCAAAGAAATCAGGGAAACTATAGGTTTAGGGATCATTTACCTATTGATGAGATTTTCAAGAAAAACCCCTTTCTAGAACTTTTTTCCTTTGATAGCAAACTCCACCAAATTGCTCTCCCACTGAAATTTCCTTCCATGGACAGAAAGTATAGATGAATTAGAACCTAATGCAACTTATTTGGATTAAAAAGGAATTAAAATGGATTTCCTAGGAATTATTGAAGTTGGGGATTTACCTCTTTCTAAACTTGAGATCTATTTCCAAGGGAGGCTAACCCTAAATGAAGGAGGCATTAAATAGGATGGGATTCCCTAAGTGGTTGGCCATAGTGGGTTAGGGTTAGGGTTTAGTGATGGGCTATGGGCCTTGGGCCATGTTTCACAAGCTATGGCTAAGTGATTATCTATTGGTCTCAAAACCATAAGTCATGACTTATGACTTAACCCTCTCTATTCTAACTCGAGTCTAAAAGACTAAATCATGGGTTAACTCTAGTTAGACTAGGGTTACTTAACCTAACCAAGGCAGTCACTGTAGATCCTAAAAATCAAGTTGCATCCATCAAAAAAGCAATAAAAACTAAATTGCGCACCTTTCAATGAACTGCGCAGGAAACAGACTGCGCAACAAATCAACTGCGCGAGGTTGAACCGCGCCAATATCCAAGCACGCTAGGCTGACGTGGCAACGTCATCATTACCTGACACAAGATCAGATCTTCTGACAACTGACAGCCTGAAAGGCGAGGAGCCTCTTCGTTTCTCGAGCCGCGCCGCATTCTAAGACAGCTGTCCAAATTCTAGCGCGGTCCAGCTGCCAAAAGCCAGCGCAATCTGCCAGCCCAACCGAAGCGCAGTCTACCAGATCCTCTTCAGCGTAGTTCGATTCCAGCAAGGTCTGAAGCTAGCGCTATTCAAGTGGCACGATCCATCAAGATAACTGACATTTTGTACGTGGTTTACATGCCATCAATTGCTCAACACGTGGCAGCTTCCTGTACACGATCAAGCGCATTTCAATCAGATAATGCCACGCGTCTAAATACAGTTAGCCCATGATTGAGTAACCACCAAAAGCCAGTACAACTGGTAGCCTGCGCAGTCCAATGCCTGCGCAATCCAGCCTACGCAATCTAAAATAACTACAAATTGGTTATTTCTAGAACTCTATAAATAGAGTTTCAAGTCCTTCATTGAAGATATCAGATCATTATTATCACCAGAGATTAGGAGTTCTTGTCCAAATGCTGTTGTATTCTTCAGAGGCTATCATCTTCAAAGTTTACATCGTCCAAGGGATAAAGCGATCGTCTTCAGATCGGATTCCTATAGTTGTACTTTCCCAGAATTCAATTGTAATCTTCTTACAAAGTTTGTGAAATAAAAGAACTTTTTGTTTTTGCAAAAAAATGGCAACTCTGCTGGGGACGACTTTCTCCTCTGACGAGGAAGAGACAACTCAATATGACATTGCGTCTATCGAAAAGACGCAGAAGATGCTGGTTGTGAAGGTCAACCAGACTGCCTACGAGGCGATGATCAACTCTGGAGCTACTCGTCGCACTGCAACCTCTACCAAGAGAAGGTCCGTTCAGTGTGGACTCCAAAGTCCTCTGCGCAGTCCTCTGCACAATCATCTGCGCAAACTGCTGTCTCTGTTGCCAAGGAACCAGTAGCAACTTCTGCCCTTGTGCAACACACTGCTCTTTCTGCCACAGCGTAACCCACTTCCTATGCTACTCTGGCAAAGTGCAAGACTCCTCTCCCTCTGGCGCAGTTGGCGGCCACTTTTGCTCATGCGCAATCCACTACTCCTGCAACAAGAGTGCAACCTAAACATTCTGAAGCCAGGACTCCTGCTGCACAAACTATAGTTTCTGTGGCCAAAAAGCCATCTGTCAAAGCTTCCCAAGCGCAATAGCCAATGCGCCTATTGCCACTTCAACCTCTACGCAAGCTGTTCCAGCGCAGTCTAATAGGGATAGCCCTTTGGCTAATCTCCCTTCCTCTCACAATAAAAAGAAGAACTATGCTCCTCTTCAAAAGCACCCTGTTGCTCCAGCGCAATCCACTGGGGGTAGTCTGTTGACTGTTCCTCCTCCTCCTCAGAACAAAGGAAAAGGCCCGTTGGTCTTTTCTCGAACTTCCTCGTTCCATAACTTGGAAGACAACAGAGGGAAATGCTTTTTAGCCAACCCTTCTTCACAAAACAAAGGAAAAGGTCCTTTGGTCTTTTCTCAGTCTTCTCCAGTTTTTACTGTAGAAGATCCATCTGAACGTGCCTCGGCACCAATCAGTACAAGAACTCTCTCAAACAAGAGCTCCTCTCCCTGCCAAAGGGAACTGTACTGATCAAAGAGGTATTCTGCCTACTCCGGTAGCAGAATTCTAAGATCTCCCAACTCTCCGGATATCCCGCTCAAAATAAGGAAAATTACTGGTGTCTCAGACAGAAACCCCTGGGGGCAAGTTTGCTGATCTACGGACTTATCTCAATAGACCAGCTTCTATGAAACGCAAGCAGCCAATGCCGAAGATGAACCTGCATCAGAGGCGAATTTCCAAGATGAAAGATCCTGATACCTATGCTAACGAAGTGAGTACTTCTCTATATACTCACGGGACAAAACATCTGATGAACCGAAACCATGTTCCGAATGTGGTCAAAGAACATATCCCTCAAACTTCTTCTCGTCCCGTCATTATTCCTGACCTCCAAGAGCATCTCAAGCAAAAACGGACAACATCTCAACACCTCCAGTTCAGCCACTTGAACACCATTGTAATCAAAAGATTGTCATCAAGTGCTGTTGCCAGACAACAAAATAATCTGTTTTCGATCGTCTGAATTTTACAACTTCTGAACGAATGTCAGAAGATGAAGACGAAGTGTTGTATGCTTCCGTCAACATGGCTTCTCGAGACACTGGGGGTAGAAAGTGCTCCAAACACGACAAGCCTCGCAGGCCCAGCCAGTGGTACTTAGATTTACTCCAAGAATCTTCTGAAGGAGTATTTCGACACACCCGATCCCGAAGTCGAAACACAATAGGGCATGGGACTCTTCTCTAAAATCCTTCTGGTCATCTTCCTATTTCTCATTCAGGAGATGATTCCTTCTCTGATTATGATACATATAGCAAAAGTTCTAAACAGACAGTGTCTTCTACTGTACCTAGAGAAGTGACGACTTATATTGTCACTGAAGATCCAGATGCTTCTAGTTCGGCAAGTCAAGAACAACGAATAGCTGCACTGGAGGATAAGCTGAAGACCATGGCTGAAATGGTCGCAAGTATGCATTCTATCATCGTGGCTCAACCAATAGTACCACCGACCGTACCTGCTGCAAATTCTGAAATGGATGCTAATGAAGCTGTCAAACTCTTACGCACTCAATTTGAGACTTTTAAAGAGAAGGACAATTTACAAAGATTGGGGATTAAACAGCCCTATCTGGTTGAATGGAAGGAAGTCCCATTCCCTCCAAAGTACAAGATTCCCACAATTTTGCTGTTTGACGGCAGCACTTCTCCAAGTCAGTTCATTAACCACTTTGAGGTAATGACTGTTCAACTTCAGCCAAATGACGCTCTTCTTACTAGGGTATTTGTCGGCTGTTTAGCCGGTGTAGCATACGATTGGTACAGGAGCTTGCCTGATGGCTGTATCACTTCTTTCTCGGGTCTTAAAAAAATCTTCTTGGAGCGGTTCTACGAGAGAATTAACGACATGACCATGTCGGCCCTCAACAAGATCAAACAAAGAAATAATGAAACCGCTGAGAGTTTCATTGAAAGATTCTGCCGAGAAGATTTAAAGATGCCTCCTGGAACTCCGGCCGCTGTCACTATAGATACCTGCAAGGCAAATCTTTTTCCTATCATCAGCATGTGGACGGGGTCAACTCAATTTCAAGACTGGCCATTATTTATTGTCAATGTTAAAGCAGCTGAAGTTAGTGCTGACAAGTTCAAGCAGTTGGGGGTACACATGTCTAACCCCGACCGGGATAAACATCCGACAGCTAGTAGCGGTAATCGCCAGAACAACCGCAAAGGTAAAGAGACTTTGAACATCAATTTGAAGAACAAAGAATCTCTGGCTGTCAACGTAGCTCCACCTACGTCTACTTCTACTCCCTCTGCCCCTCCACCAAGGGAACCTCGTTCGAAAGTAGAGTACTCCTTTGACGAGAACGACACCGTGAGCATCTTCGATTGCTTGATCAAAAGCAATAAGCTCCAACTTTCAGACCCGAAGAAGCCTGACGAGGTCGGTAAGAATGATCATGCCAAATATTGTGTTTATCACAGGTTCATTGGTCATCCCACTCGAACATGTTATGTGCTCAAAGGCAAGATTCAAGAGCTAGTCAATGCTGGTGTTGTCACCCTTCAACAAGATGAGAAGACTGTTACCGCGAACATAGTCTCAGTACAGTTTGGTAACTTCCCTCCACAGATGGTACAGCATGGTGTCATCCCTATCCCCAAGGCCATCCTTGAGATCGAGAATCTCCCTCCTCCACAGAGTGAAGGTCTCGTTCTCCTATCTCTTGATAACGGCGAGATTATGTGGATCCACCCGGACCTTGTTGCAGACTTCGAGACTCCTTCTAAGCAAAAAGATCGCTCCAAGGGCAGAACAAAGGTCTGCAATATGGTGTCTTTTGACCCCATAGTTGAAGAGGAAATCCTGCTGGGCACCAGGTCAGGGAAAGCCTACTTACGGGAACTTCCCGAGAATCCCGAAAACCCTGCTTCTTCTTCTGAGTTCGCTCCAGTGCAACCTGCTTCTACTGAGGGCATCCCTGCTGTGTCTTAACCGGTTTTAGAACCCATTCCCCCTAAGCCAACGACAGCCGACAAAGGCAAATAATAAGTCCGCTTCGACAAGCCTTTGAAGAAGTCATCTCCTTCTAGACTTGAGAAACCATACAACTTTGATATCTTGGCTCAACTAGCCAATACCCCAGCCAGGCTGTCGATCTTCGAGCTCTTGCGCCTCTCTAAAGAGACTCGAGAAACTCTGAGTGAAGCTTTAATGCAGGCAGAAACCTGTCTAACCCTTCTAAAGAAGCCGAAATCAGAGCCTGTATCTTGCCTCCACTGTCACAGTGTGTTGGAATTAATTCCAAACATTACCTTCACACAGGATGATATGTTGTTGGAAGACAATAGGCATGACCGTCCTCTATACTATACAGGATACGTCGACACGATGAAGGTCGATCGTATTCTGATAGATCCAGGGTCAGCACTCAGCATCATGCCGAAGACGATGCTAGATGCACTGAAGATCTCAGTGCATAGTCTTTCCGGCACAATCACCACCATCCTGGGGTTCAACCAGGGAATGAGTGAGCCTCTGGACAAGATTCGCCTAAAACTCCAAATAGGCAATCTCCGTACAAAAGTGACCTTCTACATTATAGACAACCATGGTTGTTCTTATAATACTCTTTTGGGGAGACCATTCCTTCATGAACACAACATTGTGCCTTCAACTCTCCATCAATATTTCAAGTACGTCGATGATAATGGAGAGGTTCAAAAAGAGGTTACAAATCTCTACCCTTTCAAAGGTGTCGAAGCATATTATAACGATGTTCGCATGTATAAAGATGAGTTCATGAAGGTAGTACTGGCTCTGGACACTGAAGAAGAACAAGAAGCAGTGCCCAATGATACCCTCATCATACCTGTTAAAGGACGTGTTTCTCATCCTCAGTCCTCCAAACCACTGGCTATTCACTTGCCAGTCCGGAAGCAATCAACCGATGGTGGTCAAGATCAAAGGGAGCTCACCTCTTCTGAGCCGCTTGTTATCGACCTCCGTCGTAACAAAGATCAAAGGGAGCTCACCTCTTCTGAGCCTCTTGTTATCGACCTCCGTCGTAACAAGTCCAATCCTCCTCCACGTTCTTCTTCTCCCCCTCTTGTAATTAATCTGACCAAGCCTGCTAAGGCTAAAGGTCCTGTTGTAAATACAGATGTACAAATCAATGAAAAAGCATCTACTTTCCAGTATACTGATGTCATTTATCATGCTAAGTGCTATTTGGATATGTTAGATAGCTTTCAGTCATTTACAATAGGAGTCGTACAGTCTCTTCAAACAGAAGTCTCACTCGAACACCCAGATGATTCATACTTTGTTGTCCCTTCTCGAAAGAGAGGTGAGAGTCCAATACTTTTTAGTAAAGGGCCAGAACAAAAATTCAGCTATACGGATGATAGCAAAAATAATGATATGGGACGTCTCCAACTTCATCGTTATAGTCAACAATCAAAAGATATCATCCGAAAAATGGGTTATGACTTCAAAAATGGCCTCAACTATGGTAAGGGTAGACGAACTCCTATCCGTACGGTTGTTCCAAAAGGAAAATCAGAGATGTACTACAGCAGGATAAAAAGAGGTCTCGGATATGCTTCACCTCCAGTCTTATCTCCAGCAATCTCCGAGTCCGATAGTGAGGAGCGCTCTAACTCTTCTGATTTCAGATCATGGGACTCTGACACCAGCATTAGTCAGGTTCATCGATTGATCGTATCTTCTAATATGGTCTCTGCTGAACTCCCAGAAGGATATGACGAAGATATCGAAGAAAATCCCGAAACAGATCCTTGGGCTCAACGAATGGATACCCAATGGGAACTTCGATTCGAACAACGGGAACCTCCTACTGAAGATCAATTAGTTCAAATTGATGTAGGAGAGAGTGGGTCGCCTCGTCCAATATTCATCAGCAAGAACCTTCCAGAGACAGATAAGCAAGAATTAATTCTTCTTATTCGAGAATACATTGATGTTTTTGCCTGGAGTTATAAAGACATGCCAGGTTTAGATCCCAAAGTTGCTACTCACAAATTGAATATCTTGCCTAATGCAAAACCCGTCAAACAGCATCAAAGGTGATTTAAGCCAGAAATGATGGACGCAATCGATGATGAAGTCAAAAAGCTCATAGCTTGTGGCTTTATTCGAGAAGAACAACATCCTGATTGGGTAGCCAATGTTGTCCCAGTCTTGAAAAAAATTGGCAAAGTTCGAGTTTGCATCGACTTCTGGGATCTTAATAAAGCCTGTCCAAAAGATGAGTTTCCTCTCCCTATCACGGACGTCATGATCGACAATACTTGTGGGTTCGAAAGGATATCCTTCATGGACGGATTCTCTGGATACAATCAGATTCGGATGAATCCTGAAGATGAAAAACATACTTCTTTCCGCACTCCTTGCGGAGTCTACTGCTATACCGCAATGCCATTTGGTCTCAAGAACGCTGGTGCAACTTACCAACGAGCTATGAGTACCATCTTTCGAGATCATCTGTGCAAGACTGTCGAATGCTATGTCGACGATATTGCCGTCAAGAGTCGTCTAAAGGAAGATCACATCCAAGATCTAAGAACAATCTTCAACCTGATGTGCCAACATCAGCTCAAAATGAATCCCACCAAGTCATTCTTGGGTGTCTCTAGTGGCAAATTTCTCGGCTTCGTCATTACCTCTAAGGGTATACACGTAGATCCCGAGAAGATCAAAGCCATTCAAGAGATGCGTCCTCCACGCAACCTAAAAGAGCTACAAGGATTCCAAGGTTGACTTACGTACATCAGAAGATTCATTTTAAATCTTTCTGGGCACTGCAGACCATTTACCCAGTTAATGAAGAAGGGTGTATCTTTCATTTGGACTGAAGAATGTCAACGAGCATTTGATGATATTAAGCAATATCTCATGAACCCACCAGTCTTGGTGCCACCAATCTCGGGCATACCATTCTTCATGTATGTCTGTGCTATGGACCATTCCTTGGGTGCTTTACTTGCCCAGAAGAACAAAGAAGGCCATGAACAGGCCATCTACTATCTTAGTCGTACTATGATTGGTGCCGAATACTGTTATAGTTTGGTTGAGAAAGAATGCTTAGCTCTTATGTTTGTTGTTCAAAAGACAAGGCATTACATCATTGGACAAACTATTCATGTCATTTTCCGAGTTAATCCTCTTCGGGTATTAATGAAGAAACCTAGCACACTTAATTCTCGGTTAGCTATATGGGCTATTCTGCTAGCCCAATATGACATGGTATATGTTCCACAAAAGTCCGTCAAAGGACAAGCATTGGCTAACTTCTTAGCGGCTCACCCTATACCAGAGACATCCAAACTTTATGATGAAATTCCAGATGAGACATTGGAATCAAATATGATCTCCGAAGAATTTCTTACTTGGCGTCTATTCTTTGACGGTGCATCCAGGATCGGGCCGAAGGGTGCCATTATCGTAGGAGTTGGGATTGTTCTTGTTTCTCAAGATAGGTCAACTATCCAAAGAGCCTATTCCCTAGATGAACCCTGCTCCAACAATGTAGCAGAATATAATGCTCTACTCATTGGCCTTCAATTAGCTAAACAACTAGACGTCGAATATCTTGAAGTCTATGGCGACTCCAAGCTAGTTGTTAACCAGGTTAGAGGAACCTATGAAGTTCGTCATCACGATCTAGTGCCTTATCATAAGGCGGCAATCAATATGGCTACATCATTCAAAGCCTTCTTCATCGAATATGTTCGCCGAGCTTGTAATACTGAAGCAGATGTTTTAGCCAATCTTACAGCATTTGTCACGACCCGCACCCTAGAGTTAGGACACGAGACGTGGGTACGTCCAGCCTACGCCGCAGTGTCGGCGGTAGAACGCTGTCCTAGGTCACAACATCTAGCAATATAAGCTTAAACAGTTTATACTCCCCGAATGGGGGTGACATGATAAAAGTAGACTCAATCACAACTAAGGAAGAAGAAGCACGATATGATATAAAACTCAAGGAAAAATAGATGATAACATAGTTGATAGATAGATAAATGAAACTGCTAAAATGAAAGAAAATCCCAAGTACATCTGAAAGTCTAAGTGTCTAAGATAATACAAATCCCAGATCCCAAGTATCAATAAGTACAATCATCCATGAAATACTGAAATGAAAGCATCCTAGTCTAAGGGTGTGTCATCCACAGCTAGTGGGGCCTGCTGATGGTCCAGGTCCAACATCTCCTCTAAGGTGGCACCGTAATAGGTATCCACACCAGCCTCCTCCTCGTCCTCTGTAATATTTTCAACAGGTCCAGTCAGGACAGGAGCGAGCACAATACATCTCAATAGATCATGGCAGGTTAGAAAAATATAATTATGCAATAAATTAAGATACAGGATCTAAAAGAAATACAGTATGTAAACAGAGAGAGAACTGTAATAGAAATATCTACTATAAGTAGAGATCTAACAGTGACTAGTGAATCAGAGTACAAGCTAGACATGTAAACAGGTAGAGGTGATTCAGGAGAGGTGGTTCAAGATTATATTATTTGGAATTATTCAGATGCTATTTCTACTCCCCCGTACCCCCAATCAATACACAAGAATCCAACCAGGTTATGTTATGATTCCATGCAAAGGCCCACAAGGGGTGATACATGGATAGCCCATAAATAGATGATTCTGGGAATGCCCATAAATGGGTAATTCTGGGAAGACTCTGTGATCATGAGAGTACATGTCACAAGTGATCGAAGAACCGTGAAGCATAGTGATACACCATGTAAGTGAAACGCACAGAACATGTAGTATACGATGCTCCCTGAGGGGATAACATCTCAAGAAAAGATCCATATAGTACTAATCCGTGTTACCAACGAGCCAGCATCAAGTATAGTAATCTAAAGCAGGAAAATAATTCTAACAGGATATAAAATGATCAGAGAATGTACTCGCCTGGTATCTGAGTGTCCAACTGAAAAGTACTGTCCAAAGAGTGGTGTCTGGCTCCTATTAGAACAGCACAAGTCACAACAAGTCCAAAATGATAAAATGAAGCTCTACTATGCATTCTATATGAATCTAGGTCAAACTAGGCCAAAGTCAACTCTTGGTCAACTCTGGTCAACCCTAGAAGTCAAACTAGGTCAACTATGGTCAAACTAGGCTAAACTAGCTAACACATACCATTACAAAGCTATGCAAGCCTATCAAGTCTATACTAGCCTATTCTAACCATTACACTACTATATTACAATACAACTATATAGCTACCTACATACATATAGGCATATACATATACCCTATGTACACACATTCATGTTTTATATTGCATTCCTATACATCCACAAGCATGTGCATTATGATGCATACATATGGCTTAAATACATATATACATATACCTATATATATATATATATATATATATATATATATATATATATATATATATATATATATATATATATATATATATATATATATATATATACACATTACCTATTAGCTAGTATTCACATAGAAGAATAGGATATACATATAGGGTGGTAGAAAATATTGAGTGTGAAGAGTGAGAGAGGGTTCAATGTGTTGTGCTAAAGTGGGTGTGTGATTGTTAGAGTGAAAAGTGAAGTGTACATGTGAAGAAGTGAAAGAGGGAAAGTGTGCAAGTGTGTGTGTGTGTGTGGACTGTTACAAAGTGACAGGAATAGGTTGTATAGACTGAAACTTGTGTGTGTGTGACCATTGTGTCAGAACTAGGATACCAGTTCATGACATGAACCACCCACACATCCAAATCAACCCCAAACATTCAGATTTATACACAACAGTTCCTAACTCTCTAAACAGGTTAAACTCAGATTTTTAAAAATTAAAAATGACAGTTTAATTGGCTCATGATAACACACTAAAATATATTAGAACAGTCCTACACATCAAACCTTAATGCAACCCAATACAAAACCAAATCAGATTTACAACAGTCATTTAAAAACCCAGGTAGGTCTCAGATCATGTTAAGCTCGGGTTCAAGGTTAAATACCAGTTCAAAAATCCATGACAACACACAAAACTATTTAGGACAGCCCCTACATCACAAAACCAGATTTTAGTCCCAAAACACATCCAATTCGATTCAAAATTCAACACACAGTTAGGAAACATGTATGTGCACATATTAGAGTCCTAATTATATGTAATTAACAGTAATTAGTGGGTTAAAAATGATGCCCAAAGTCAATATCAAAATCTGGGAAAAAAACAGTGAATGAGGATTGATTCTCAGTTTTTTAGGAATAGGGAAAAAGAGTTTAAATCATCAAAACTAATTTAAAATGCCCATACAGTGATTGGTAATGTGAGAACACATTATGTACGTGTCATGTGGTATGTTTGTGTCCACCAAAGTGGACACAAACGTGTCCAATTGCAACAAAACCCAAACGGGTAAACTGGACACAGGGATTGGGGACAGCATCGTGCGGGCATACACGCGTGTCGTGCACCCGACACAGGCCATCTCAGGCTCCGTGCTCGTTTCTCCAACTAGACTAGGTATAGGTGCTCGTGTTCATGTGTCTGCATCGTGTCAGTGCGTGTCGTGTCCAGAGTTGTAGGGCCGTGTCAGTACGTGTTTATACAGTGCACACAGTCAGGGAAAAACCCGTGCACGGTCGATTTCTCATCAACCAGTGCACGAAGTCCCACGAAACTTGGGGAACGTGATGTCAGGAGGTGCCCCAACGTTCCCTCAAAGTTTCGTGTTAAGGCAATGCGTGTCGTGTCCTGTGGAGACCCCGAGATGCAGGGGATCCCCCAGGCCGCACGCGAGCGTGTGCAGCACACGTGCATGCGTGTCCAAAATGACACGAGCACGAAACAATCTCAGTCCAATAAAATCTTGTAAGCGGCATCAAAACGAAATTTCCCATTCAGAAATTATTCGAAAATAACACAAAATAATCCACAGTGGCATTTCCACAAACACGTTGCATAGTTCACTGATACGTGTCCTGTTAGGACACGAAATGACACAAAAACCTGGGGATTCCTATTTCTATAGTTAGGTTAGGTCTAGGGCTCCCTATACATGCAGTTAAACCAGAATTCTATGGTGAAAATAGAGAGTTACCTCTATGAATCAAAACCCTCCAAAAAGCTCAATGAGTGATGTTCTACACAATAGTGAAACTCCTCCAAAGCTCCCCAAATCTGAGAACACTTGTGCCAACAGAAAGTAGAGGAAAATTAGGACTCAATGCAATTTGTTTGGATTAAAAAGGAGATAAAATGGATTTTCTAGGGATTTTTGAACATGGGGACTCACCTCTTTCTTCTCTTACAATAAATTCCTAAGGAAGAGGCTAGCCCTAGATTTTAGGAGAGACTAAATAGTGGGGGAATCCCTAGGTTGGCTGGACAAAATGTTAGGGTTGCTAATTTTGGGCTTTGGGCCAAGTCACATAGGCTATGGCTAAGTTGTTTTATTAAATGGTTAAAACCATAAGTCATGACTTATGAAGTCTTAAGCCATATTAGCCTAAACAACTCCAAATCACTCCTAACTAGTCCCAATGACATAAACCTCATTAAATTAGGTCAAACCAAGGTTACTTAACCTAACTAAGTGGCCATAACCTAGATTAGTCACTAGGTTAGTCTTCTAGTCAACACAAGTCAAAGTCAACTATAGGCCCAAAATCAATTATCCTAAAAATTACCAAAAATCATATTAATTCTAATAAATCATAATAATATATAATAATTCCAAAAATTCCCAAAATTTGAAAAATGACCAAAATACCCCCAAGCTAGAAAAGTGGTAGTGACAAATCTACCCTCCTTAAAATAATTTCGTCCTCAAAATTAAAGGCGAAACTAAACTGCTGAGAAGGATAGAAAGGTATACCTCACGGTCCAAAAAGATAGGGGTACCGCTCGCGCATCTCATCCTCCCGCTCCCAGGTCGACTCTCCTGGAGAATGATGCCTCCATGCGACGCGTACCAAGGGTATCACCTAGTTCCTCAGAACCTTCTTCCGGCGTTCCAGAATCTCCACAGGCTGCTCTGGATAACTGAGAGTAGGTCCAACCTCAATCTCCGAATGATCGAGCACATGGCTAGGGTCAGCCATATACCGTCTCAACTGTGATACATGAAATACGTTGTGGACCCCCACTAGTACAGGCGGTAAGTCTAGCCTGTATGCAACGTCACCGACTCTCCCGCTGATAACGAAAGGGCCGATGAAGCGTGGGCTAAGCTTCCTGCCTCCACCGAAACGTATCGTACCACGAGTCGGAGATATCCTCAAGAAAACCTGGTCTTCGACCTAATCACAAGCAAGGTCTCAATTAATTATAATAAACAAACATGATCAAAAATCTCAAACAAACAACCTAAATCTAATCCTACTCTAATCTGTACCTCAAACTCCAAGGGCCTCCGGTGGCTATCGGCCCAGTGCCGATGTCTGTCCTGCGCCACGCGAAGTCTTTCCCTGATGAGCTTCACCTTCTCGGCCGCATCAACAACCATCTCTGGCCCCAGTAAAGCTCGCTCACCAACATCATCCCAGGATAAGGGTGTACGGCACCTACGCCCGTACAGAGCCTCGAAAGGTGACATCTCAATGCTGGCCTGGAAACTATTGTTGTAAGCAAACTCTACCAAATGAAGATGATCCTTCCAGGAACCTCCAATGTCCAAGACGCACGTCCGCAGCATATCCTCAAGGGTCTGAATAGTCCTCTCCGACTGTCCGTCCGTCTGGGGGTGGTATGCAGTGCTAAACTTGAGCTGGGTGCCCAAGCTAGTCTGCAGACTCCTCCAGAAATAGGAAATGAAGCGGCTATCAAGATCTGAGACGATGCTGACCGGAACTCCGTGAATCCTGACTATCTGCCGCATATACATCTCCGCCAGTCTCTCTGTAGACGTACCCACCTTGAATGGCAAGAAGTGGGCCGATTTGGTCAACCTGTCAACGATGACCCAAATCACGTCTTTTCTTCCTGGTGTACGCGGCAATCCTGATATGAAGTCTATAGTGACATGCTCCCATTTTCACTCGGGAATGGACAGCGGCTGCAATAATCCACCGGGCCTCTGCCTCTCCGCTTTGACCTGCTGACAGATCAAGCACTTAGCTACGAAGCGAGCCACCTCCCGCTTCATCCCGGACCACCAAACATGCTCCCTCAGATCTTGGTACATCTTGTTGGCACCCGGGTGTATGGAGTACTGAGATCTGTGGGCCTCCTGCATAACCTGCTCCCTGAGCTCTCCGCTGGGCACACATAATCTGGAACCGTGCCTCAAGGCACCATCCTCTGCAAGAGAAAACTCGACCTCCAGCAATCCTGCTCGAACCTGCTCTCGGAGACACCGCAGAGCAACGTCCTCAAACTGTGCTGACTTGATCCTCTCCACCATGTCTGACTGAATATGCATCCCCCATAGCTGCATCTGCACTCCGGGCACGATCACCTCAATCCCAAGGCTCTCCAAGTCGGCAAGCAAATGCCGATCCATGGTCAAACACATGGCTGTCGGATACCTACTCAAGGCATCGGCAACCACGTTGCCTTTCCGGGGTGGTACTGAAGTAGGATGTCAAAATCCTTCATCAACTCCAACCATCTGCGCTGCCTCATGTTCAACTCCTTCTGAGTGAACACATACTTTAAGCTCTTGTGATCTATGAAGATCTCCACCCTCTCACCATACAGATAATGCTTCCACAGCTTCAGAGCAAAAATTACTGCCGCCAGCTCCAGGTCGTGGGTAGGGTAGTTCTTCTCATGGGGACGTAATTGCCTGGAAGCATAGGCAATCACCTTTCCGTGCTGCTGCAACACACAACCCAGCCCCTTCCCTGAAGCATCATTATAAATAGTGAAACCACCCGATCCTGAAGGCAATGTCAGAATCGGAGCTGTCGTAAGCTGCTTCTTCAACTCATCAAAAGCTGCCTGACACTCCTCTGACCAAACATACTCAGCATCCTTCCGGGTCAACCGTGTCAACGGCTCTGCAACCCGGGAGAAATCCTGTACAAATCTCCGATAATATCCTGCCAGCCCCAGGAAAATCCTGATTTCTACAACTGAAGTCGGCGCTGCCTATGCCTCGACTGCTACAATCTTCTTGAGGTCAACTGAGATACCATCTCCAGTCACCACATGCCCCAAGAAGTCCACCCGGTCCAAGAAAAACTCACACTTGGAGAGTTTTCCATAAAGCTGCTCCTTCCTAAGAATCTCCAGCACTATCCTCAAATGCTCCTCGTGCTCCTCCTCAGTCTTGGAATATATCAAGATATCGTCTATGAATACCACCACAAACTGATCCAGATACTGGTGGAACACCTTGTTCATAAGGTTCATAAACACTGCTGGTGCATTGGTTAGCCCAAACGGCATAACCAAAAACTCGAACTGCCCGTACCGCGTCCTGAAAGCGGTCTTGGGAATATCCTCCCTCTTTACCTTCACCTGGTGATATCCCGACCTCAGATCAATCTTGGAAAATACCCGAGCTCCGCTCAACTGGTCAAATAGATCGTCGATCCACGGCAGTGGATATTTGTTCTTGATCGTGAGGTTGTTGAGTGCCCTATAGTCAATACACATGCGTACTGATCCATCCTTCTTCGGTACAAACAACACTGGTGCACCCCATGGCGACGAACTCGAGCGGATGAAGCCCTTGTCCTATAGCTCATCCACCTGCTTCTTCTGCTCCACCAGCTCACTGTTGTTCACCCGATAGACATGCTGAGAGATGGGTTTCGCTTCTGGAACCAAGTCTATCGAGAACTCTATGTCTCTGTCTGGTGGCAATCCCGGCAACTCCTCTGGGAAAACATCCATATACTCTGCTATCAAGGGATGTGGAATCGCCTGCTCCTCGACCGAGACTCCACAGAAGACTCCGCTGCTCTGCTCTGCCTGACGTCTGGAGTACTCGAACTCTGGCTCCCCCGACGCTCTGAAGAGAACTCTACCCCCTCTGCAATCAATGCTGGCGTGGTGCCTGCTCAACCAATCCATGCCTAGTACTATATCGTAGTTCGGCAATGGCATTACGAGCAGGCTCACCTCCCACTCGCGGCCTCCCAAAACAACACTCCGACACTTACAAATATCACGTACAAGGATAATGCCACCCCCGGTCGTGATCTTGTAAGTCCTAGGCAACGATTCAGCTATGATACCGTGTCTAATCGTAAAAGATACTTATATGAAGCTATACGAAGCACCGGAATCGAATAATGCAAATGCTGGACTGGAGTCGAGAAGAATCGAACCTGTGATCAGCTCTCCTATCGCCTCTGAATCCTCGGCCGCAATGGAGAAAGTTCGCCCATGCTGGCCTCCCCTGGCCTGCTGCTGATGCTGAACAAATCTCTGGTGCTGGGTCGGCAGGGCTGGCCCCCTCTGCGGTCCTACTGGAGCCTTGGCTCCGGCTCCCTGAGCTGCTCTACCTGTAGAGAGGGAACAGTCCTTCATCTGATGCTCTGACGATCCACAAAAAAGACACTTCCCTAGTCTCCTCCTGTACTCAGTCCACCCATGCCCTGGCTTCTTGCAGTAGGGACAACTGGTGGACTGCTGTCTCTGTGCCTGCTGCTGCACCCTCTGCTGCTGATGCTGCGCTGGCTGATGCCTCGGCTACTGAAACTGCTGCGGCTGGAACCTCTGCTGCTGGTGGTGCTGCTGCTGAAAGTGCGACCTCTTGGCCTATCCTCCGCTACTGCTGCCTCCCTGGGAGTCTCGCCCCCTCTTGAGCCTAAGCTCAAGATCATCCTCTGCAGCTAGTGCGTCCACCAGGATCTCCTCAAATGTAGCACTGCTGGCGTTCTTGGTGTAGGACTTGACCTCCATTACCAAGCCCTTCCGGAACCTCCGGGCCTTCGTCGTCTCGGACAAGTCCTCCATAAATCTGCTCAGGCGGCAGAACTCTCCTGCGTACTCCTCCACGGACTGGCTCCCCTGGACTAGGGCCTCGAACTGGGTCTCGAGGGCTCCCAGTGCTGCGTCTGGAAAGAACTTCTCCTTGAACAGCTTCTTGAATGCTGCCCAAGTCTGTCCTGCTGTGCCGACTCTCGGGTCGGTCTGGTACCATGTACGAGCCAGATCCTGCATCATGCTGGCCGCTGCCTCTTTCTGGAGCCTCGTCGGAATCTCAGCCAACCTGAAGATCTCCTCCATATGTTCGATCCACTCATCGGCATACAGGATCCCCTCTGTCCCTCGGAAGTCTCTCGGGTGCATCTTCTGGAAGTCCTGGATGTCCTTCTCCCGTGGCTGGTGCGGCTGCTGGACTGTTGCTGGCTGAGCCACGACTCTCTCCACTGCTGTCACTGCCAGCTCAATGCCTCGAGTGAGCTCTGCCGTCTGCCTCTGCTGCTGGGCCTGCTGACCCTCCATGTACTGCCGAAAGAAGGCTAGTAGCTGCACTGCGTCCACTGTCCCTGGAGGTAGCTGCTGGTAAGGATCCTCTGGGAGAACTGGGTCCTGCCTCCCTGCCGGTGGAAGCATACCCCCTGCTGCTGCTGCCGGGGCCTCAATACGAGCAAAGGTGGCAGGAGCTGCAGTCCCCTGGCCCTGCTGTACTGGCTAGGAGGTAGCAGTCCCCTCCATAGCATCCTCATGAATGGTACGCTGCGATCGAGTCTCTACCATCATGAAGATAGACAAACAAGAGTATCAATTTCTGAGAAAGAAGCGAAATAACAAAGGCGGACAATTATAATTCAAAGGATCAGCTGACAAAAGGATTTTAGATGGCAATAAAAGAAATTTTCCTAAAGTGATTGAGTATCTTAAAATTTATGTCCTATATCCTACCATAGGCTGTAGTGAACTCTAATTCGAATACCACTACACTTCTAGTCTAGACCTGCATGGGCCACCACTAAAAACGTGTCACGACCCGCACCCTAGAGTTAGGGCACGAGACGTGGGTACGTCCAGCCTACGCCGCAGTGTCGGCGGTAGAACGCTGTCCTAGGTCACAATATCTAGCAATATAAGCTTAAACAGTTTATACTCCCCGAATGGGGGTGACATGATAAAAGTAGACTCAATCACAACTAAGGAAGAAGAAGCACGATATGATATAAAACTCCAGGAAAAATAGATGATAACATAGATGATAGATAGATAAATAAAACTGCTGAAATGAAAGAAAATCCCAAGTACATCAGAAATTCTAAGTGTCTAAGATAATACAAATCCCACATCCCAAGTATCAATAAGTACAATCATCTATGAAATTCTGAAATAAAAGCATCCTAGTCTAAGGGTGTGTCATCCACAGCTAGTGGGGCCTGCTGATGGTCCAGGTCCAACATCTCATCTAAGGTGGCACCGTAATAGGTATCCACACCAGCCTCCTCCTCGTCCTCTGTAATATTTTCAACAGGTCCAGTCAGGACAGGAGCGAGCACAATACATCTCAACAGATCATGGCAGGTTAGAAAAATATAATCATGCAGTAAATTAAGATACAGGATCTGAAAGAAATACAGTATGTAAACAGAGAGAGAACTGTAATAGAAATATCTACTATAAGTAGAGATCTAACAGTGACTAGTGAATCAGAGTACAAGCTAGACATGTGAACAGGTAGAGGTGATTCAGGAGAGGTGGTTCAAGATTATATTATTTGGAATTATTTACATGCTATTTCTACTCCCCCGTACCCCCAATCAATACACAAGGATCCAACCAGGTTATGTTATGATTCCATGCAAAGGCCCACAAGGGGTGATACATGGATAGCCCATAAATGGGAGATTCTAGGAATGCCCATAAATGGGTGATTCTGGGAAGACTCTGTGATCATGAGAGTACATGTCACAAGTGATCGAAGAACCATGAAGCATAGTGATACACCATGTAAGTGAAACGCACAGAACATGTAGTATACGATGCTCCCTGAGGGGATAACATCTCAAGAAAGGATCCATATAGTACTAATCCGTGTTACCAATGTGCCAGCATCAAGTATAGTAATCTAAAGCAGGAAAATAATTCTAACAGGATATGAAATGATCAGAGAATGTACTCGCCTGGTATCTGAGTGTCCAACTGAAAAGTACTGTCCAAGGAGTGGTGTCTGGCTCCTATTAGAACAGCATAAGTCACAACAAGTCCAAAATGATAAAATGAAGCTCTACTATGCATTCTATATGAATCTAGGTCAAACTAGGCCAAAGTCAACTCTTGGTCAACTCTGGTCAACCCTAGAAGTCAAACTAGGTCAACTATGGTCAAACTAGGCTAAACTAGCTAACACATACGATTACAAGGCTATGCAAGCCTATCAAGTCTATACCAGCCTATTCTAACCATTACACTACTATATTACAATACAACTATATAGCTACCTACATACATATAGGCATATACATATACCCTATGTACACACATTCATGTTTTATATTGCATTCCTATTCATCCACAAGCATGTGCATTATGATGCATACATATGGCTTAAATACATATATACATATACCTATATATATATATATATATATATATATATATATATATATATATATATATATATATATATATATATATATATATATATACATTACCTATTAGCTAGTATTCACATAGAAGAATAGGATATACATATAGGGTGGTAGAAAATATTGAGTGTGAAGAGTGAGAGAGGGTTCAATGTGTTGTGCTAAAGTGGGTGTGTGATTGTTAGAGTGAAAACTGAAGTGTACATGTGAAGAAGTGAAAGAGGGAAAGTGCTCAAGCGCGTGTGTGTGTGGACTGTTACAAAGTGACAGGAATATGTTGTATAGGCTGAAACTTTTGCGTGTGTGACCATTGTGTCAGAACTAGGATACCAGTTCATGACATGAACCACCCACACATCCAAATCAACCCCAAACATTCAGATTTATACACAACAGTTCCTAACTCTCTAAACAGGTTAAACTCAGATTTCTAAAGGTTAAAAATGACAGTTTAATTGGCTCATGATAACACACTAAAATACATTAGAACAGTCCTACACATCAAACCTTAATACAACCCAATACAAAACCAAATCAGATTTACAACAGTCATTTTTTTTTTAAAACCCAGGTAGGTCTCAGATCATGTTAAGCTCAGGTTCAAGGTTAAATATCAGTTCAAAAATCCATGACAACACACAAAACTATTTAGGACAGCCCCTATATCATAAAACCAGATTTTAGTCCCAAAACACATCCAATTCGATTCAAAATTCAACACACAGTTAGGAAACATGTATGTGCACATATTAGAGTCCTAATTATATGTAATTAACAGTAATTAGAGGGCTAAAAATGATGCCCAAAGTCAATATCAAAATCTGGGAAAAAAACAGTGAATAAGGATTGATTCTCAGTTTTTTAGGAATAGGAAAAAAGAGTTTAAATCATCAAAACTAATTTAAAACGCCCATACAGTGATTGGTAATGTGAGAACACATTATGTACGTGTCATGTGGTATGTTTGTGTCCACCAAAGTGGACACAAACGTGTCCAATTGCAACAAAACCCAAACGGGTAAACTGGACACAGGGATTGGGGACAGCATCGTGCGGGCATGCACGCGTGTCGTGCACCCGACACAGGCCATCTCAGGCCCCATGCTCGTGTCCCTAACTAGACTAGGTATAGGTGCTCGTGTTCATGTGTCTGCATCGTGTCAGTGCGTGTTGTGTCCAGAGTTGTAGGGTCGTGTCAGTACGTGTTTACACAGTACGCACAGTCAGGGAAAAACCCGTGCACGGTCGATTTCTCATCAACCAGTGCACGAAGTCCCACAAAACTTGGGGAACGTGATGTCAGGAGGTGCCCCAACGTTCCCTCAAAGTTTCGTGTCAAGGCAATACGTGTCGTGTCCTGTGGAGACCCCGAGATGCAGGGGATCCCCCAGGCCGCGCGCGAGCGTGTGCAGCACACGTGCACGCGTGTCCAAAATGACATGACACGAGCACGAAACAATCTCAGTCCAATAAAATCTTGTAAGCGACATCAAAACGAAATTTCCCATTCAGAAATTATTCGAAAATAACACAAAATAATCCACAGTGGCATTTCCACAAACACGTTGCATAGTTTACTGATACGTGTCCTGTTAGGACACGAAATGACACAAAAACCTGGGGATTCCTATTCCTATAGTTAGGTTAGGTCTAGGGCTCCCTATATATGCAGTTAAACCAGAATTCTATGGTAAAAATAGAGAGTTACCTCTATGAATCAAAACCCTCCAAAAAGCTCAATGAGTGATGTTCTACACAATGGTAAAACTCCTCCAAAGCTCCCAAAATTTGAGAACACTTGATGCCAACAGAAAGTAGAGGAAAATTAGGACTCAATGCAATTTGTTTGGATTAAAAAGGGGATAAAATGGATTTTCTAGGGATTTTTGAACATGGGGACTCACCTCTTTCTTCTCTTGCAATAAATTCCTAAGGAAGAGGCTAGCCCTAGATTTTAGGAGAGACTAAATAGTGGGGGAATCCCTAGGTTGGCTGGACAAAATGTTAGGGTTGCTAATTTTGGGCTTTGGGCCAAGTCACATAGGCTATGGCTAAGTTGTTTTATTAAATGGTTAAAACCATAAGTCATGACTTATGAAGTCTTAAGCCATATTAGCCTAAACAACTCCAAATCACTCCTAACTAGTCCCAATGACTTAAACCTCATTAAATTAGGTCAAACCAAGGTTACTTAACCTAACTAAGTGGCCATAACCTAGATTAGTCACTAGGTTAGTCTTCTAGTCAACACAAGTCAAAGTCAACTATAGGCCCAAAATCAATTATCCTAAAAATCACCAAAAATCACCAAAAATCATATTAATTCTAATAAATCATAATAATTCCAAAAATTCCCAAAATTTGAAAAATGACCAAAATACCCCCAAGCTAGAAAAGTGGTAGTGACAGCAGGTGGTGGTTGTCTCTAATCGGGAATTATTTTGCATCGAAAACAATCGTAATATAGAGTTCAGTAATCTTACTGAAGCTAATGTTATCAGTGAAGATTGGAGAGCTCCTTTCATTGACTTTGTGGTTCACGATATACTCCCTGAAGATCCTAAAGAAGCTACGAGTATTCGTCGACGGTCTCTGTGATTCTACTACAACCAGACTACCAAGACTCTCTATCGACGGACTTATGACGGTCTTCTCTTACGTTGTCTTGCTGGTGATGAAGCAAAGCAAGTATTATGTGAAGCTCACGACGGTGTTTGCGGAGCGCATCAACCTGGCCCTAAGATACAAGATCGTATCCGACGCATGGGTTACTACTGGCCCTCTATGGTATCTGATGCCATCGAATATGCAAGGAAATGCCGAGCCTGTCAAATCCATGCAGATTTTATTCATCAACCGTCGGAATTCCTGCATCCGACTGCTGCTTCCTGTCCTTTTGAAGCCTGGCGCATGGATATTATAGGTCCTATCAACCCTCCTTCTTCTAAAGGACATCGGTTCATACTAGCTATAACTGATTACTTCTCCAAATGGGCTGAAGCTATACCTCTGGCTGAAGTTAAGACCAGTAGCGTCATCAACTTTGTTAAACACCATGTCATCTATAGATTTGGTATACCCCGAAGGATCATTCACGACAATGGACCACAGTTCATTATCCAGAAGTTTACCAGATTCTGTGACGATCATCGGATTGACAATGTCGCCTCTACGGCTTACAATCCTGCTGCTAATGGTTTAGTTGAGACATTTAACAAGACTATTATCAAACTCCTTAAGAAGTTTGTATCTACTAACAAACAGAATTGGAGTGAGAAACTCGGAGAATGTCTGTGGGCCTACCGTACTACGGTCCGTAACCCTACAGGCTGTACACCTTTTTCTCTTGTGTATGGTTGTGAAGCAGTTCTACCATTGGAACTTCAGATCCCATCCCTGCGGATTGCCATTGCCAACGAGCTCACTACAGAGAACAATGACCTCCTTCGACTTTAAGAATTAGAAGCGCTCGACGAGAAACGGTTATTGGCTCAACAGCATATTGAGTTATATCAAGCCCGAATCTCAAAAGCTTTTAATCGCAAAGTTAAGGTCAGAGCTTTTCAGAAAGGAGAACTGGTTCTAACCGCCAGACGTCCTATGACCATGACTCATATGAGCAAGGGCAAATTCAATGCGAAGTGGGAAGGTCCATATGTCGTGAGCAAAGTCGTCTCAAATGGAGCCTATCAACTTACAGAGTTGGACGGTCGAGTTGCAATGATGCCAATCAATGGCAAATTCTTTAAAAAGTACTATGTATGAATGTAAAAGGAATTTCTTGTAAATACGACAAAACAGTTCATAAATAAAATTTTGTTTTATTTCATCATAAATGGTGTTACAAGATATCAGGGACGAGAATCACTATCGTCCTTCTTGAAGACATGACGCGGGCCACTGCCGACCTTTTCAAAAATGTAATCGACAAAAGAGCCGAGAACATCCTTGCTCGAACCCACTAGAAATTTGCAAGCGGCCATCCTCATGGCTTCCTCCTCGTCCGTCATCCCTGGTTCAAGTAGGAAGTCCAAGATATCCCGCGGCAGCTTGGGTGCAGACGAACCTTCACCCGCCTCTGTCTGTTTTGGCTGGTTTACTTTGGCTGGAGGATCCTCCGTGATTTCTTCAACCTTCGGGACGATCTCAGCCTTCTTGGATGCATCTTCAGACGATATTTTTGTGTTGAGTGATCATTCCATCTAAATTTCTGTTCTATTTATAAGCAGAGATTCTGGAAACAACGAAGCGACACATTCTTTGTAACATTCATTACATTCATTCGACGGTTCACCCATTCATTCCATTCATTCGACGGTTCACCCGTTCATTCCATTCATTTGACGGTTCGTCCGTTCATTACATCCATCCGACGGTTCACCCGTTCATTCCATCCATCCGACGGTTCACCCGTTCATTCTATTCATTTGACGGTTCGCCCGTTCATTACATCCATTTGACGGTTCACCCGTTCATTTCATACATCTGACGGTTTACCCGTTCATTCCATTCATTTGATGGTTCGCCCGTTCATTACATCCATTTGGCGGTTCATCCGTTCATTTCATACATCCGACGGTTCACCCGTTCATTTCATACATCCGACGGTTCACCCGTTCATTCCATTCATTTTGACGATTCATCCGTCCATCCATATCAGCAACTTGTCACGTATTTATTTCTGATTAAGTTGTCTACCGAAATAATAATATTCAACAAATTATATTCTGCCATGTCCATAATTACCTCTGAGCAAATATAATGAATATAATTATTTTCTAAAATCAAGAAATATATCATGTCTTGAACCTCTGAATATATTTTCCATCGCTATTATTTATATCCTTAATGGGATGTGCAAAAAATAATAGAGCCACAAAAATAATGTCTTTTTATTGATCAAAATAAAAGGCATTACAAAAAAGACATATAGCAAAAGAGAAAATACAAAAATGTCTTTCATTCAACTGGAGGTGTCATCAAGCTAGCTATCTGCTGCTTCAATGCTTGAAGTCGTTCCTTACGATAATCCATCACTCGCCTTCTAGCTTCTGCCATTCCAGATTCATCGTCAAAGGATGGCAAGGTCACTAAGCGGCGAGCGATTTCATCTTGGTGGGAAGTGACAAATTCATTTTTCTCGTGGGTCAGAAGATCTAGTCGTTGAACGGCAGTTTCATGCTGTGTCGTCTCTTCTTCAAGAGCAAGCTGAACGATTCTCAACTCTTCCTGAAGTCGAGCAAACTCCACCTTCAGTTCAGCAACCTTCTTTTCTTTCTTCCCAGCAGCAGACGCTAATATTTCCATCCGGGAATCATACTCTGAAGCCTTTGCAGAATAAGTGTCCAAAAAAAGTCTGGAAAGCAGCTTTTGTGACTTTAGCTTCATGAGTCATCCTTTCAAACTCAGCATTCACTAGGGGTTCTACCTTCTCCCGATTAAGATCTTTGTAAATCTTAATTGATGCCTCCAGCTTATCCAGTATGTGTTCAAGATAGGCAGCTTAAAACAGTCATTTCATCACGTTTATATTACCCCTGACGAATCTACTAAAACAAGCAACAGTTCTTTTCTGAGAATCATACGCTAAGATCAAGTTATCATTGATAAAAACATCGACTTATCAAAATGCCATGAACATTGAAAAAGTCTCAAAGGAGTATTTTCCACAGAATTGTCATTTCCATTTCTCATCATAAAAGTCTATTATATTTTTTAGACTTTCTTACAAATCATAATGGAAATCTATTACATCTTGGATTTTCATTCTATACAACAATGGTGACCTAATGGAGATCTATTACATCTTTTGGATCTTCTTCATCAGATTCGTTGTTGGTGGCAATTCCTTGCTGTCTGAGCCTCAATGGCAATAAGGGCAGTAGGAATTAACTCTGGTCTTCTCTCTCAGACGAGAGGAGAACCCCAGAGTATGGCAGCCCAAAGACGTGTTGCTGCCAATACAACCTGTGGAGGGATGACGGCCCTTCAGAAGAGCTAGGAATGTATTCAGCATTGGGATACGATTCCTAGTTCTGCCGTGAAAGGAACTCTACTACCCAACTTATCAGGTTATAGTTGACTCCACCATCCAACTTTCCGTGTATAAAGGCTCTTCCTACCATCTGAGGAAGACCCTTCTATCCCGCGAAGAGTTCTGAGTTATCTAATTTGCGCGTCAAAAGCGCATGAGCTCCCTGATGTGTGTGTCAGAAGAATGCTCCCCACAGCATCCATATCACCAATGCCAGTTCAAGAAAAGTTCTTTAACCAAGCTTCTGCAAAAAATAGCACAGAAAAAGAAACTAATCAATAAAAGTGTCATCATCATCAGGCGCAAACTGGCCCACCAAAGACGGGCATACCCTGTTCAGTCAAAGACAGATGCTCGCGCACCTTGTTCAGTTAAAGACAAATGCTTGTCTTCAACAGGCGTACCGTATCTATCGAGAATTTGCGCTCGTTTTTTTAACAGGAGCACCTTATCTATCAAGAATTTGCGCTCGTTTTTCAGGCACACCTTATCTATCAAGGATTTGCGCTCTTTTTTCAGGCACACCTTATTTATCAAGGATTTGCGCTCTTTTTCAGCAGGCGTGCCTTATCTATCAAAGATAGGCGCTTGTTTTCAATAAAAGCTCAAAGGCAGCCGATTGCGCACCCTGTTCAATCAATGAAGGGCGCATTCTGCCCTTTTTGTATAAATTAAATACCTATTTCGGTGAAAGGTGACGCGCATAGCAATGGATAAAAGATGATCATACGCAGAAAGCTACTGTTTCACATTGGGCTTACCATCGAGGTCAGATGGCTCGGCGCTAAGAGTTGTTGAATCAATGACTGATGATACGGCGCGTAGAGGAATGACATCGGAAAGCATCGTCATCATCAATCCCTTGTCGGAGAATGGAGTCTTGCAAAAAGTCATCTTCAGAGAAGAAGAAGAATAAAGGAATGAGAATGCATTCTTTAATTCAGCTATTTATAAAGGTTCAAAGAAGCAGATGGCGTGAGTCTATTTCGGGAAAGATCCTAATAAGAGGCGCTCATAACCACAGAACAGTTGCCACGTGTTGTTTTGTTTCTCTTGGGAATGAGCAAACATGGAAACAGTCAAAAGAGGTGTAGAATGATCCTATAAAAATGCACCACACGAATAAAGGTGAAAACAACACCAGGATTTTATTTCATAAAAAGAGAGTAGGCCCCTACAGATAAGTTGAGTGTCACAATACATAGATGACACCCCTACACAAAACATTATTTCTTCTTCTCTCCTTCGTTGGGCTGACGAAGGGAGGCGCCTAACTTGTGCACATTGTGAATCCCTGAACGACGCATCAGACCGAGGAATGCTTCTGCATCACCGGGTCCTTCGTGGGCAGTTGAAAGACCACCATTTATACGATCGAAGACCGCTGGAGTCAGTCCAAAGCATTCCAGGAAATTGCATGCTCGTAGCAATTGATCGGCTTCCATCTCTATGTCAAGCCTTGAGCTTTGAGCCTTTTCCTTGTCAGCCTCTTTCTTCGGTGCCACGACTATACGAGGATGAAAAGTGAGAATGAAAACTTTTCTTTATATAAACAATTAATCAACCCTTCATATTCCCTATGGGAAACTGAACATCATCAATACAACTTGGGAAGACGAAAAGGAGTTCGAACGTTTCGAGAGAAAATTTTATTATGACAGTTGAGTATTGACCGGCGCCCTTCAGGTCTCATTTCTTGACTTTTTATATTCAAAGTATTTCGAAATTTTTGAAGTCTTTTCAAATTTCAAAAACTTTGAAGGGGGTCTTGTAGATCCTAAAAATCAAGTTGCACCCATCAAAAAAGCAATGAAAACCAAATTGCGCACCTTTCAATGAACTGCGCAGGAAACAGACTGCGCAACAAATCAACTGCGCGAGGTTGAACCGCGCCAATATCCAAGCACGCTATGCTGACGTGGCAACGTCATCATTACCTGACACAAGATCAGATCTTCTGACAACTGACAGCCTGAAAGGCGAGGAGCCTCTTCGTTTCTCGAGCCGTACCGCATTCTAGGACAGCTGTCCAAATTCTAGCGCGGTCCAGCTGCCAAAAGCCAGCACAATCTACCAGCCCAACCGAAGCGCAGTCTGCCAGATCCTCTTCAGCGCAGTTCGATTCCAGCACAGTCTGAAGCTAGCGCTGTTCAAGTGGCACGATCCATCAAGATAACTGACATTTTGTACGTGGCTTACATGTCATCAATTGCTCAACACGTGGCAGCTTCCTGTACACGATCAAGCGCATTTCAATCAGATAATGCCACGCATCTAAATACAGTTAGCCCATGATTGAGTAACCACCAAAAGCCAGCGCAACTGGTAGCCTGCGCAGTCCAATACCTGCGAAATCCAGCCTGCGCAATCCAGAATAACTACAAATTAGTTATTTCTAGAACTCTATAAATAGAGTTTCAAGTCCTTCATTGAAAAGATCAGATCATTATTATCACCAGAGATCAGGAGTTCTTGTCCAAGTGCTGCTGCATTCTTCAGAGGCTATCGTCTTCAAAGTTCACATCGTCCAAGGGATAAAGCGATCGTCTTCAGATCAGATTCCTATAGTTGTACTTTCCCAGAATTCAATTGTAATCTTCTTACAAATTTGTGAAATAAAAAAACTTTTTGTTTTTGCACAGTCACAACTAGGGTTAGCTTCTAGACTAGTCTACCAAAGTCAATGCTAGTCAAAGTCAACCATCATCCAAAATAATTCCTAAAAATTTCCATAAATTCAAATAAATAATATTAAAATCAAATAAACCCAAAAATTACAAAAATACCCTCAAGCTAAAAATGATAAAGAAATACCCTAATCACATGGCTAGGCTCTAGGGTTACACTAGCAAGACACCAAATCACAAGTCATTGTTTTTAAAATAGTTTTAAAAATGATTAAAATTCACTAAAAATTATAATATGAAGTAAATATCAATAAATAATAATTATAATTACAAATTTTCAAAATTACCTTCATCTGGAAAACTGGGTGTTACAATCCTACCCACCTTATAAAAATTTTGTCCTCGAAATTAAGATGATCGCACCCCCTTCTAGGTCAAACATAGTCAAGGGTCAAACACTAGTCAAATTTTTTTTCAACATCCTAGTACTTGGTCATCAGCTGGTCAACTCCTTAGGATTTTACCTATACTAGCTACCTAAGTGTTGGCAACTACAATTTAGCAAAAGAGAAACTCTATAATAGGCTAACTCTAAACTTTCCAATCCTATCAAGTCACCCATAACTAAGTACCTACAAGCTAAGCACACCAATCCCAAAAACCACATATATATATGCTCAAGAACAACAACCCATCACATATATCCTAAGTATATCATCTGCAATCTATATGTATATAGGCCTCTCAGTCTTAGGTGAACTACAACTATACTCAAAGACAGGCTCTGGTCATGGGTGCCTCACTGGAAAAAAAAATAAGGAAAATAATAACAATCATCAAGGCTGTAAGGCATACTAACATCCTATATGTAAACTGGTTGGTATTATAAATAACAGGAGAATTATCTGCAATGGGTTACTATTCTAACACCAATGCTAACTATCACCTCTAGGGTATAGACACTCTACAAGTCATCATATCATTATACTATGAAAGAACTACCTATGAATAAGCTCTACAAAACTAAAATATCCCTACTCCTAAGTTATTTATAACAACAGAAGGGTATGATGTTCAAAAAACGTCAAGATACAATCTGATAATCATATGCGTCTGTCCAAAATTATGTTACTCAGAGTCTTCGTCATGCTAGTGAGCAAGGCTATGATAATCACAGAGTCCTTGACTAAGGTACATACCTCTAGGATCATGGTATTTAAAATTTTCGCATTGCCGCATGCGACGACGAAAAATCTTAAATTCCCATATCCGAAAAATACATCCAAAATCTGACTATATGTCCTCACTATGCCAGCTAACACGACTACCGAAGATTCTAGATCTCATAACTGAGGTGACCTAGCCCATATGATTTTCTCAGAAGAAAAACAAACATAACAAAAGAGCAACATGACAAAATTAATCAATCAACAAGGAATAGATGGAATCGGATTTCAAGATAGTTATAAGAGACAATTACGGGAATGGAATCGAGAAGAACGGAACTTACAGCAAGATCTCCAATGGTCTGTACATCCTTGACTGTCCTAGCGAAAGCTTGCCCTTGCTGGTTTTCTCTGGCCTGTTGCTGATGCTGCATGAACCGCTGCTGTTGAGAGAAATCGGAAATGACGGGAAAAGGTCTCTATACATACGGAGGTGCACCTCCTATGTAGCAGAAACGCCAACCTGAGTCGACACAACAGAAACTGCGGTCTCGATGCCCTAATGAACAGGACAAGAGGTGGCCAGCCTCTCGATAGTATTCCCCGGACCGGAGCGATGAGATCATGTCTCCATAACCATCACGAAGACAGATAAAAACAAGAAGCAATTACTGGGAATGAAGCAAAAAATCAAAGGAGGACAGTTTATATTCAAGGGAAGACAATAAGCAGCAATTTAGATAAAAGGAATCTGATAAGAAGTTTTCCTAGTGTGATTGAGTACCTTCAAAAATACCATAATCCTACTGCAGGCGGTAGTAATACTCGAGTTCGAATACCACTACATAAACTCGACCTGCATGGGCCACCACTAAAAATGTGTCACGACCCGCACCCACTGTGAGGGTACGAGAACGTAACAACACCCAGCCTACGCCGCAGTGTCGGCGGTAGAACGCTGTCCTATGTCAATCATCTAACAATATAAAGGTACATGTACAGTATATACACTCCAAATGGAGGTGACATAGCAATATACAGCCTCAATCACATCTAAGGCAGAATGATAAGAAGATAGATAGATATGAACAGAAGGAAATCCACAGAGGTACAATCCAGATAAAGACTAAGTGTCTAAGATAACATCTCCATAACATCAGATAAACAATCTCCCAGTATATATATACAATGATGTATCAATGAGAAAACAAGGTAAGAGTCTAAGCTAGCAGTCTAAACCACAGGTGGTAGATCCTCTACTGCAATGGGTCTAAGGCACAAGTGTTGTCTAAGCTGCACCATAATGGGTAGACACCATAGCCTCATCATTCTCTGTAAAATTTTCAACAGGTCCAGTCAGGACGGGAGCGAGCACAAAATATCTCACGCAGTTCATATCAAGTTAGGAAATATAAAGCATGCAATAGAGTAAGATACAGGAAACGCTGAAAGAAGACTGTATATGAAAAATAGCAGACATTTGATAACATGAAATATCTATATATGATAAGTAAGAACTGTAAGCAACATATAATTTAGAGTACAATATGGTTATGTAAACGGTTTAGGACAATACAATGGTAACTCCATTATACGTGAGTGCACAATAGACATATACAATAGTTATACAATGTTGTACAATAGGATTTGATTATATAACCAATTCTACTCCCCCTCCCCAATCAATACACAAGGATCCACTCAAGTTACGTTATCTTATACAATAGTGTACAATGTTATACAATAGATGTACAATGTTATACAAAAGTTGTGCAATGGAAAATACTGAAGAAAATGACTCATGCGGCCAAGAAAGATCCATGCGGCTCAGAAAACCCATGCGGCTCAGGGAGTCATGCGGCATAAGGAGCTATGCGGCCCAAGGCATTCCATGCGGATCAGAAGATACGTGGCCTAACAGTGCTTCCCTCCGACCCATGCTGCATTAATTGCTTTGACGGCTGACCCCTCTGAAAAGTTGACAGCCCTGACACAAAAGTAGGTAATTATGACTCTGTCATAATGATGAATCTCTAGGGAAGAGAAAAGAGATCTCTGACACAAATCCCCCGAGAGCCATAAAAATGCCACGTGGCCTTGCCACGTGGGCGTTCGTATGCGGCTCACTTCTCATGCGGTTCAGAATGAATCCTATGCGGCTCAGGGCAAGAAAGCCTCATGCGGCTCGAGCAAAGAACTTCTCATGCGGTTCAGAGTGAATCTGTCATATGCGGCTCAGGCCAAGAAAGCCTCATGCGGCTCGAGCAAAGAACTTCTCATGCGGTTCAGAGTAAATCTGTCCTATGCGGCTCAGGCCAAGAAAGCCTCATGCGGCTCGAGCGAGGACTTCTCATGCGGTTCAAGAGGATTATGTCCATGCGGCTCGGGCGGATATGAACCTATGCGGCCCACAAGGATTACTCTCCTGTGGTTCGAGGGCTCAAGTGAGGGCCACTGCCCAGGCAGTCCTGACACGTAGGCTTAACCATATGCGGTTCAAATTCATATGCGGCTTACTCGTCATACGGTCCAGATCCCCCAGCAGCTCCTAGGACACGTGTCCTAAACCGATTAATTCCTCAGATTTGCTGTCATTAAAGATTGGGTCAAATCCCAATAATCTGGGACACGTGGCAGGAGAATAAATTTAATTTTCAGAAGATCATTATGAGGAAGATTTATTCCAATCAGCATTAATTGCTAATGGGATTTGGTGTAATCTACACTCGATGGCTTGGATTCGTCACAATCAAAATTGAACGGCCTGGATTGACCAATCAATGGGCCGCCGCCATCTCCAAGAGCTAATCATTGGCAACCCTAATGATCACATTCCACTATTATAAATAGCAAGGTGCCATTCCCTTGAAAATATATACAACATCAGAGAGAAATACGTATATACAGAGAGACTTCCCCCCATAGTCAGAGAGAGAATACACAGAGAGAGAGAGAAGCCAGAAGAGCAACAGAGGAGCAAGAAGAGCATTTCTTCATCAACGCCAACCATCTTTTCACAGGAGCCAAGGCTGCATACCGATCGTCCAAGGAGTAAGGCAGGGCTGCCGTCGCCTTCCCGAGCCTCTATCGTCACCCCCCAGAATCTAAAATAAACAATTGTACTTAGACTGCTGTACCTAGGTTTTCGTCCCTAGGCTTTCTTTGTACAAGCGAGTTTGTAACGTGAAGTAAAAGTCCGGTCCTCCGATAATTGTTCTGTTCTTTTATATTTCATGGCAAACACGACGGCGACTCTGCTGGAGACTAACTTCTCCACGGCTGAGGAGTTGGTGACGCAATCGGATGCAGCCAAACTTGTCTCCACGCAACAAAAGATGGTCGTCCGCTTCGACCAACAGTCGTTTGAAGAGATGCTCTCCGAAGGAAGCGCTGGCCCGGTCCAGAAGCGCGCCCGCGGCACGAAGGCTCGCAAAGAGTGGAGGCCAAAATTATTTGCTCCTCCCCAAGCCCTCGATAGGATATCCTCTGTTGCTCAAGACGGCGAGAAGGACTCTCCTGCGGCCCCACTTCAGATCGTAGACAACTCTGCTGTCCCCAAGTCCGGCAGAAGAAAATACTATGATGCTGGACTTGCAGGGGCAAAGAGAAACTCTATGAGATCCGAGCCGCATAAGGGTATCAGCCGCAGGGAGAAAGCTCATACGGCTACATCCGCCAGCCGCATGAAGAAAACTCATACGGCCATATCTGTCAGCCGCATAGCTTATGCGGCTACAGTTGCCAACCACACGGATGAAACTCATACGGCTAAGAAAGTCAATCGCTTGCAGAAAATCCATGCGGCCACAATTGCCAACCGCATGCTGCCAGCCTGCAAGGTCGTGACTCCTAGCCGCATAAAAACAACTCATCCGACGGCAGAAGACAACCGCATGCAGACAGCCTGCACAGTACCCAACTCTAGCCGCATAGCATCCGTTTCATGCTTCTCTCGATCAGTCTTCGACCGTCTCTCATGCGATCCTGACTCTGATGGTTCTCTGGATAATAAGCCAGACTCTGTGGTGTTCAACTTGGACTCCTCCTATTACGCACCCGCAAGTGCTAAAAGGAGGAAGTCTAGGACAGCGCGGGCTCACCAAGCCCAGGCAGCTGTCCCAACCTCTAACTATCGGGGCGTCCCGTTGATTATCACACGGGCCTCTGATGGGAAGTTGTATAGAACCGCTCGAGTCCAGCCCCCGGCGGCAAAAGGACAAAGTGGTTCCTCTGACCTGCGTGAGGCGATCCTCCACAAGCGCAAGGAAAGAGAAGGAGCCTCGGCGTGCAAAGAGTCCTCGCTTGGACATCACTGCACCTAAATCATCGTCAACTGCTGTTGCAACAGTGCGGCAGCAATGAAAGACCGGCCGTCCGTCTTCCAAAGACTACGGCATCCGAGCTCAGAAGATGAGGCACCTCCTGTTGTCTCCTGCAATTCTGCTCAAAAGGTCCCCGCCGAAGGGAGAGGGAAAAAGACAAGTATCTCCAGTCCCAAGATATCAACCACTACAGCTAAGAAACTATCGTCTAAACGGTTGTCCTCTACCGGTGTATTCCAACACACCCGTTCAAAGACGAAATCTACCGCGATAGGAAATTCATCATCCACATCGCTGGGGGTTGAGGGAACTTGGGGTAGCACTCCTCCGAACATCCACAACAATCTGATGTTTCAAGGAGCCGAGCCCGGGGAAATAACTCTCCCATCAGGTACGACAGACGCTGATGTCCCCGATGACATCCGTAACTCTCAAGATGAAGCAAGCTCTGAAGCTGGGGATACTGTTCCCTCCGAGTCCGAGCCCAAAGAGAAAATTCCCACCTATCCCGATGACTTTTCGGTGCATGGGTACGACTCGGAGGGCACATCCTCCACCGTTCCTTCCATCACTCCTCATGTAAAGACGGTTTTCATGACGGACAGCAATCAAGGTGGTTCCAATGATCGCCAGCGCATCAACAATCTCGAAGCCATATTACTTGCTTTGGTCAAGTCTGTAGACGAGATTAAAGCGGCCCTGCCAACTCTACAAGGAGGAACGCCTGGTCAAACAAGCACGGGTCCCGCGGTCAATGCGGATTCGAACTCAGCGGCTCCAAACCCGGGCAATAATCCTCCCGAAGTAACAGCCCCTACCGCGACAGATGAGGCCCGAGAAGTAAGAAGAGAGGTCCAGGAGCTCCGAGCCATGTTCCATTCCCGAGAAAATGCCCAAGACCTCAGAATGCGGCAACCATACCCCGCCGAATGGAGGGATGTGCCATTCCCACCAAAATATAAGCCGTTCAATATCAACCCGTATGATGGCAAGACCTCAGCAAGTCGGTACATCACTTACTTCGAGGTTACCACCGACCATCTACCCCATGATGATGCTATCCTCACGCGACTATTCATTGGGGCATTGGAAGGAGTCGCTTTCGATTGGTATCGCAATCTGCCAGACAACTGCATCCACACCTTCGCCAGCTTCAAGCGCCTGTTCTTGGAGAGATTCTACGAAGTAGGGCAGGACGTCACCATGTCCACCCTCATGGACGTCGTCCAAGGGGAGAATGAGTTGACAAGGAACTATATTGAGCGGTTCCGCCAAACCGCCATGAAGCTGCCCTCCGGAAATCCAGATTCCTCTTTAATTGAAATTTACCAAAAGAGACTGCTCCCAACAATCAATCTCTGGATGGGCGAAAGTCAATTCAAAGATTGGAAAACATTCATCATCAGTGCCACAAGCACCGAAGAACGACTGAAGAAGGCTCGCCAACTGGGATTGCACATCTCAGAAGGAGAAAACAAGTGCAAGCGTCCCAACAATGATAATGGGGGTAGTCCCTCTAGCAATTGGGACAGCAAGAAAAAGCAGGCTATGGTGGCCGATACTGCACAAAAACCTGAGCCGAAGCCAGCAGACAAACAATGGCCGCAAATCGATTACTCCTTCAAAGACAGTCACGTCAAGCCCATCTTGGACATGCTCATACAAGGGGACAGAATTCAGCTTCCTCCACCAAGACGGAAACCGCGACCGGCAGAGATGGAGAATCCAAAATACTGCCATTATCATCGCTATGTTCATCATGCTATACACGATTGCTACCAGCTGAAACGGTACATCCAGAACATCATCGATTCGAACGCTCTGGCCATCGATTTCGAAGAGGTAACCGTGGCGGCCAATATGGTGTCCGTACAATTCGGCAGCTTTCCTCCGACGAAGACTCAAGACGGGGTGATCCCCGTCCCTCTGGCGATAATAGAAATTACCAATCTTCCACCTCCCCTAGATCAGGCTGCTGGTCTAGTACCTCTCACCACATCACGAGGGAAGGTCATGTGGGTCCATCCAGACTTAGTGTCAGAAGTGACTCGACCCACACCATCTACCACCGATAAAAAGAAAAGTGAAAAAGTCAGGACCTGCCACACAATCTCGGCAGACAACGAGGAAGCTACAGCCGTCGTCACGCGGTCCGGAGCACAATCCCAACCTGTGGTTGACAATCCAGCTAAAAATCATCAACCCACTACGACTGATGCTCCGGGACCGGCTCAGCCTTCGACGACCGACAAGCCTAGGCCGAAGGAGACTCGCTTCGACAAATCCCTCCGAAAAGAAGCAGCCCAAGGGCTAGAGAGGCCCTACAACTTTGACATCTTAGCACAATTGGCTAACACACCGGCCAAATTGTCACTGTACGAACTCCTAAGGCTCTCCAAGGACGTTCGTATTGCATTGAGCGAAGCACTCCAAAATGTCGATGCCTATCTGGCTCAATCCAACCTCACCGGAGAGGACTCGCCCGTGGATCTCCAAGACAGTGCCTGCACGGGAGCAATGCCCAATATCGTCTTCACTCCACAGGACATGCTCATCAAGACCAACCTACACGATCGCCCGCTATACTACACGGGGTACATCGGCGACGTGAAGATGGATCGGATGCACATAGATCCTGGCTCTTCCATAAGCATCATCCCGAAGGGCCTGCTACATTATCTCCGCATCCCAATGCATCGCCTGACACCTACAAGCACCGCCATCAGCGGTTTCAATTCGGGCAGGAGCTACCCTATTGGGAAGATTCGTCTGAAGTGTCAAATTGGCGACCTCCAATCCGAAGTCACCTGCTACGTCATGGGTGCAGACACTTCTTATAACATCCTCTTGGGGTGCCCATGGATACACGATTACATGATCGTGCCTTCCACGCTACACCAGTGCTTCAAATATGTCGATAAATACGGCTTCGTGAAGACAGAATTTGCTGACATCGATCCCTTCAAGCGGGTTGAATCCTACTACTCAGACTCCTGCCTATACGAAAAGTCGAAGAGGCACCTTGATGAAGGAGACGCACAAGCTCAACCGAGACAGCTACGGGATCAGAAGGACTCCTAACGATCCACCTCCAAGCTCGCAAACCGGACAAGTCCGCACCCCTTACTGCCACTTTGCAGAAGGACGCAATCAGCCTCTTGGCGCAAGAGGAGCAGATGATAATCCGGCTGCCAAGGTCCGGCCAAGTGCCGAGACCCACAACGGGGCCACTAACAATCAGACTGTCGAGAGTCAGTCAACCCCAAACAGGGAAGCTCAATCCCTCCGACAAGCCGCTGACGATACGCCTTCCCAGGAAGGGTCGTCACCCCGATGCAAGGTCTGACACTTCTAGCGAACCAGCCACCCCTTGCCCCACATCAAATACCAAACTGGGGGTCGCTAGTCTGCCAACAACTCCACGCTCTGCTCCATCAACTGAACCACTGACAATCAAGCTTTCCAGGTCGTCCTCTCAGTCTTCATTCACGCAGGGGGTAGCCGAAGAGGAACCAGAGTTAGCCAAGTATATGGCTGCCCACACGGATGTTCCCTCCACAGATGATGTAATCCCCCTAGAAAAGATACCTTACTTCCTCAATAAAGGGTTATCTTTGAACTACACCGAGCTCAATAAACTATGTACAATGTATGCTATGGAACACAGTATAGGCACTCACCTACACACACAGGTGACAAATGTGTACACCGCGATCTAGCTTACTCCAGTAGAAGACGCTTACCGAATATTCGAGGGAGGAGACCATCCAATCATCTTCGGCCGGACGAACAACCCGCATCCCCTCACCATAGAAGAAGCCGACCTCGGGTCAGATGCCGGAAGACTGCCTCTGTATCTCTATAGCCCTCAATCCAAATATCTCATGCAGAAACAGGGGTATGATCTGGAGACGACGCCAGGTTTGAACTACGGCACTGGGCGACGATTACCTTTGAAGCCGTCAGTCCCGGCGGGCAAACCACGGAACTACTATAATAAAACTCGATGCGGGTTAGGGTATGTAACGCCTACTACGACCCCAGAAAGTTCAGATGAAGAATGCGACTGGCATTCACGTTCAACCGGATTACCAACTTCCGACTCGGATACCAGCATCGGAGATGTGTTCAGACAAGTCATGTCAGTCAACATGGCATTCGCCGACGCTTACGAGGAAGACGAAGACATCCCCGAGATCCTCGAGCTAGAGCCGTAGGGCCCAGCAATTGGATGCACAATGGAAAAAGCAGTTTGAACTGAGAGAACCTCCTACTGAAGATGAGGTTATACAAGTTGACCTCGGCAGCGAATCTTCTCTGAAACCAATTTTCATCAGTAAAAGCCTAACAAACGAAGAACGGGAGTCGCTGCTAGAACTTGTCAGAGAGTACATCGATGTGTTCGTCTAGAGCTATGAAGACATGCCAGGGTTAAATCCCGACATCGCCCTTCACAAACTCAACATTCGGCCAGATGCGAAGCGAGTCAAGCAACAACAGCGACACTTCCGTCCAGGCATCATGGATGCGATCGAAGCCGAAATCAACAAACTGATAGCCAGCGGCTTCATTCGTGAGGAACAACATCCAGACTGGGTCGCCAACATAGTACCCGTCCTCAAGAAGAATGGGAAGATTCGAATTTGCATCGACATCCGCAATCTGAACGAGGCGTGCCCCAAAGATGAATTACCCCTTCCTATCACAGACATCATGATCGACAATACCTGCGGCTTCGAACGTATATCATTCATGGATGGCTTCTCGGGGTACAACCAAATCAAAATGTCTCCCGATGACGAAAAGCATACATCATTCCGAACGCCAATTGGCACGTACTGCTACACAGTCATGCCTTTCGGTTTGAAGAATGCCGACGCCACCTATCAAAGAGCCATGAGCATCATCTTCAGAGACCACTTACGCAAGACAGTGGAGTGCTACGTTGACGATATAGCCGTTAAGAGCCACTGCAAAAGAGACCATCTGCAGGATCTGAGGACGGTATTCGACCTAATGCGAGCGCACAATTTGAAAATGAACCCTACGAAGTCCTTTCTGGGCGTATCCAGCGGGAAGTTCTTAGGCTTCATCATCACTGCAAAGGGTATCCATGTAGACCCTGAGAAGACAAAAGCAATCATGGAGATGGGTCCCCCGAGAAATCTCTGCGAACTCAGAGGCCTCCAAGGGAGGCCAGCCTACATCAGGAGGTTCATCTCCAACCTCTCCGGGCGATGCCGACCGTTCACGCACCTCATGAAGAAAGGAGTCTCATTCGTATGGGACGAGGAATGTCAGCGTGCTTTCGACAGTATCAAAGAATATTTATCAAATCCTCCAGTTTTGGTGGCCCCGGTTCCTGGAAAACCATTCCTGCTCTATGTACGAGCAATAGAACACTCCCTCGGTGCCCTGTTGGCACAAAACAATGACGCAGGCCATGAACAGGCCATATATTACCTCAGCCGAATGATGATTGGACCAGAGCACCGATACACCGCTGTGGAGAAGGAATGCCTCGCCCTGGTGTTCGCCATTCAGAAAATGCGGCACTATGTCACCGGACAAACGATACATGTGATCTCACGAGTCAACCCTCTCAGGGTCCTTATAACTAAACCAGGGGCACTCAGCTCTCGCCTCGCTACATGGGCAATACTGCTGTCCCCTTATCATATGATCTTCGTCCCCCAAAAGGCAGTCAAAGGTCAAGCCCTGGCAGACTTCTTAGCAGCCCACCCAGGCTCGGAGTCCTCCAGAATATATAAAGAGATCCCAGATGAGGTCGCCAACTCGCATGCAACCTCTCACGAGGCTATATGGCGAATATTCTTCGACGGTGCTTCGAGGACCGGACCTAAAGGCAACATAGTCGTCGGAGTCGGGGTAGTGCTAGTCTCCCCTACCGGATTGGTGATCAATCGTGCTTATTCCCTCACAGAGTCGTGCTCTAACAATGTGGCCGAGTACAACGCTCTGGTCATTGGCCTCCAACTTGCAAGAGAGCTGGGGGTAGAATACCTTGAAGCATACGGCCCTAATTAATCGTCAATCAGATCCGGGGCTCATACGAGGTCCGCCACAAAGACATGATTCCTTATCACCATATAGCGATTGACATCATCTCATCGTTCGAGGGGTTCTTCATCGAACACGTTCCCAGACTCCGAAATATCGAAGCCGATGCCCTAGCTGGTCTTGCCGCTTCCCTTAAAGTTTCGAATTATGATCGCCAATCAGTGGATGTAATAGGCCACGAACTGGTCTGTCCCAAGAACAATGTGCAATTCATGGCGAGTAATTCCGCCCAGACGATCGATGATGCCCCAGATTGGAGACAACCATTCATCGACTTCGTCGTCTACGACATCCTGCCCGAGAACCCAAAGGAAGCCACCTCCATTAGACGGCATTCTCTCAGATTCTTCTACGATACCGAGACGAAAATGCTGTACCGCCGCTCTTACGACGGATTACTGCTTCGGTGTCTGTCAAATACAGAAGCCAAAGAAGCCGTACGAGAAGCTCACGACGGTGTCTGCGGGGCACACCAGCCCGGCCCAAAATTGCAAGACCGCCTTCGACGGATGGGCTACTATTGGCCCACAATGGTGGCAGATGCGATAGATTATGCTAGAAAATACAAAGCCTGCCAAGTCCACGCGGACTTCATTCACCAACCATCCGAATTTCTACATCCGACAGTGGCGTCCTGGCCATTCGAAGCATGGAGAATGGATATCATTGGTCCAATCACCCCACCTTCCTCCCAAGGACATCGCTTCATACTTGCGATCACTGATTACTTCTCAAAATGGGCGGAAGCTGTCCCACTCGCAGAAGTCAAGACTTCAAACGTGATCAGCTTCCTTAAGCATCACGTCATCTACCGCTTTGGACTGCCCCGAAGGATCATCCATGATAATGGTCCGCAGTTTGCAAGCCACGTATTCTATCGGTTCTGCGATAAGCACCGTATTCAGAATGTCGCTTCGACACCATACAACCCGGCAGCGAACGGGTTGGCAGAGACATTCAACAAAACAATCATCAAGCTCCTCAAGAAGTTTGTCTCCTCCAACAAATGCGACTGGAATGAGAAGCTCGGTGAATGCTTATGGGCTTATCGCACCACAGTTCGAACAGCCACTTGGAATACGCTATTCTCCCTAGTGTACGGGAGTGAGGCAGTTCTCCCATTAGAGACTCAAATACCCTCACTTCGCGTCGCCCTCACTTATCAATTGACGACGAATGACAACTACCGACGTCGACTGCAAGAGTTAGAGGCCTTAGATGAAAAGCGCCTCCTAGCTCAGCAAAGGATCGAGCTGTACCAAGTACGCATCTCAGGAGCCTTCAACAAGAAGGTCAAAATCAGAACATTCCAAGTGGGCGATCTTGTTCTGGCAGTCCGGAGGCCAATGGTCATGACTCACAAGACCGCCGGCAAGTTCCAGCCGAAATGGGAAGGCCCATTTATCATCGAGACAGTATTCTCCAACGGTGCTTACCGCCTCGCTAAGCAAAACGAAGACTTGCTCATGTTGCCCGTCAACGGCAAGTTCCGGAAGAAATATTATGTCTAAACGACATTCTCTCCAGATTATTGAGTCACGTACCCGCTGGTACTACTGAATTCACCCCCATAATTCTCTAGATCATTGAGTCATGTACCCGCTGGTACCACTGAACTCACCATCACAACATTCTAGATTTTCGAGTCACGTACCCGCTGGTACCACTGAACTCACCCCATAAATTTCCAGATTTTTGAGTCATGTATCCGCTGATACCCCTGAACTCACCCTCATAGTTTGCCAGATTTTCGAAGTCATGTACCCGCCGGTACCGCTGAATTCACGTTCACCATTCTCTAGATTCTCGAGTCATGTACCCGCTGGTACCTCTGAACTCATATTTCGGTCACTCTTCCAGGTAGCAAGTCATGTATGATCATACCTCTGAACTTTCTTCCTGAAGGAGATCCTCCCTCATGATCTAATACCCGCACTCCCAGTGCACAAAAAGGGTAATCGATCCACAAATTTCCAAAACGGCCATGTCCTCATTACCTCTGAGTCGTTCCACTTCCGCCAAAAACAAATTACCCCTTACATAGAACTTCCATGTCCTCATTACCTCTGAGTCGTTCTATGTGCCCTCCTTCATTGAGCCCACTCCTGTCATGTCCTCATTACCTCTGAATGGGAAGGCTCCGTCGAAAAAACCTTCGTACTTGCCATGTCCTCATTACCTCTGAGTAAGTATGATGATCCCCTTTCGACCTATTATCTGTACCCACAACCGGAGTACGCCAAGGGTAATAGGTCCACAAATGTCCTCTGTTGACCACAAATGTCCTCTGTTGACCACCAATACCCTCCGTCGAGTTCGCTCCTGCCATGTACTCATTACCTCTGAGTAGGAAGACTCTGCGTTTGAAAAACTTTCCTACTTGCCATGTCCTCGTTACCTCTGAGTAAGTATGTCAGTTCTTCTTCATCCTATTATCCGTATCCTAAACCAGGGTACGCCAAGGATAATAGGCCCACAAATATCCTCGGCTAAGTTTCTTAGCACAAACCTACCACCTCATCATGCCCCAAGAGCCCAGCTGCTCTACGGCATTCCTTTTCCCAATACCAAGAGCACCCATGACCACTTTGCCATGGCTGCTTCAGGTATCCTGACCAAAACTTGTTATCTGTACCTAAAACCAAGGTATGCCATGGGTAACAGGACCACAAATATATCCCCTATGCAGGGGAAAACATCACAGGCACAACAAGCAATACAAATGAAGGGTAGAATTGAAAGTACTCTTTATTTGAAGGAAGAAAAAGCATTACATATTTCAGGATCATGTCCCCTTCAGAAAGAGAGAAAACAGAAACAAAACAAGAGGAAAAAGCCGACTATAGCTCGGCATTGCACAACTCCAAGAGACGATTTTTCACCAAGGCAGTCCCCCGATCAAGCCTCTGCTTAGCTCGACGCTCGGCTTCTTGGCATAACTGCTCTGCGTTATTCAGAAGCGTATATGCCTGCCAGTTGTCCTCCATCTTCTTTAGGGCAAGCTCTAAATTAGCAGAAGCCCTACTGTACTTATTAGCCTCCTGGATAGCAGTCTCTTTCTCAAAACGAGCAGCCTCAAGCTCTGACTCCAGGAAAGCCAGTTTTCTCTGGAGTTCAAGGATATGTTCCCGGGTATCGGTTACCCCGCGGGAAGCATCCGCTTCCCGAGTTGAGCAATCTTCAGTCCGACGGCTCCACTGGTCGTGCAATCGAGTCAGATCCCGGCGGTCCTTCAATATAGCCAGTTTAAGCGATTCCCGGGCAGCCATCACCTTCTCCACCACAGTAACGAGGAAGTTGTGCTCTTGATTTATGACCGCAGATAAATCAGTCTGTTGCAGCAAGCGGAACTGGGCCACGAGACGATCAGCTTCTAATAGCTTCGGCTCCAAAAGCGTAGCCAATTCCCCTCCTCCAGGGAGTGTCTTAAGGATGCTAATCTGGCCACCGGCACATCGACGGGCCAGAGTAAAGGGAGTCCCCCTTTCCACTGCTGCCTCGACCCCTCTCTTCAAGTGACGATGGAAACTGGCGACCACATCCTGTAATGCGTCGTCCAAGACCTCCGTAGAGGACGGCGTCAGAGGGAGAGTGGCAGACGATACTGGAGGAGCAGCTTCAGAAGTTACTGCACCCGCCACCAAGGAAGCAAATTCCGTACGGAAGGATGCTTGGATGGCGGCTAACTCCTCTTCCGCCGCCCGAAGAGCGTGGATGCTCGACAGGGAGGAAAGGTTAACCCCCGAAACTACATTCGCAGAGGAAGACACAGGGGGCATCGTCTCTTGTCCTAGTTACACTGCTACCCGGGACCCCGAGCTCGACCCAGACGAAGGTCCCTCGATACAGAGAGGTTCTGCCAGGCCCTCTCCGGTAGGGCGCGATCCAGCAACATCGATCACTGGTAACGAAGGGTTGAGATCTGAACATCCAAAGCAACCATCAGTCGACATAATCTGAAAGAAAAGATGACAAGAACACATAGGCTTATTCACGAGCTATGGTTCGATTGGTATTACCAGGGGAAGAGCGCGGGGACGACGGCTCGTTCACAGCCGGCGTAGGTTCCCCACCCACAGAGTCATCATGTTGGGGTTCGGATGTCTCAGGGACGGGCGCGGTAAAGCCCCCGTCCCCCCGAGTTGAGGTCCCAGCAAGGTGGGAATCCTCGGCCGCAACCGGAAGCACCCCAGCAACAATGATAGCGGTGCACACATCACTGACTAAGTGAGACAAGACCGGATCAGCCTCGGTAATTGGGTCCTGAGGAGCGAGCTCATCCGACGCCTATGAAGAGCAAAAAGAAACAATAAATAGGCCATAACATAGAAGAAGAAGAAAGGAAATAGCTAAAGCCCAAATCACCTCAGGAACAACGTCCTCATCATCAATAAACAGCCGGCGACGTCTTACCGCAGCGTGCTTCGTGGAATAAGGTCGGTCATCAACGGTAGTTACGCGCCTGCTTCGCTTACGCGAAGGGCCAGGTACCGCAGATGGTTGATCCTCCACCACTTCGTCAGACAGAGTAGACGATTGACCCACGGCCCTTTCAGCCGGCACGGCAGGGGGTTGATTCCCAACCTTCTCACCCGAAGAATGAGATAAGTTATCAGTATCTTGTTCGTCGTCTTCCTCATCCGCCCTAGTGGACTCTGAGTCCGACACAGGAACCCTGTTCGCCCCCCTCTTCCTCTTCTTGGACCCTTCTGGCTTCTCAGCCAAACCGGTGCCAACAATGAAGCTAGTATTCATATCAAAACCAACAGGAGGTTTGCTCGCTGCAACATGATAAAGGGCCGCTACATACAAGATATCACCCTCCACCTTGGCATCAGGGAGTGAGAAGCTGGCTCGGGTATGGGTCGCATTATAATAATGCCAAGCCCGGACGCCATCGAGCACACTGCCCTCAAAGCTCAAGCAAGCGCTAGGGCGATCCAGGAACAATTGACTATACCCGAATTGACGGGAAAATCTACTGGGCAGATAAGTCTCCAGGTATACTCTATTCCGGTAACGATACACCAGGTGTGCGGGACGGATGTTGCGTAACCAAAGAAGCATCTTCTCAGATAAAAGTTGGGAGGGATCAACGCCGTCAACATATACCCTCCTCACTTCGCCGGGGGTGAACTTAGGGAGAGATACGAAGAATTCGAGCCCATCAATTCTTGCCAACACCCTCCGACAGGCCGGCATGGTATCATGTTCCCAAGGCTGATGACGATACCGAAAAAGGAAGGCGTCATCAACAGAAACGTTTTCATCACGTCCCGGCCTCATCAACGACCGATAGTGCATCAATAACCACCCCATGAGGTAGTGGTATGGTAGTTCTATCCATTTAAAGTCCATCGACACATCGCGAGCAATGACTTTGGATGAAAAGGCGCGAAGGCCGTGGTGTATGCTATACACCATGGCCGGGAGGAGCGCCAGTCTTACCTTGAAGACCAATTTTATAGCAGGAAGAATGAAATGGCGGCTGATCCTTTCTATAGAACCCGCGCCGCCCGAGACTAAACAGTTGCGTAGACACACCATCAAGAACCCAGCTAAGATCGCTTTATCGGACATCTCCCGGGTACCATAGTAGAAATAACTGAGGGAGTCAGTGCTACTCCCAAACCGGTCACGGGTAGACTTCGACTTCTTGACCTTCGACATCATATCCTTCACCTCCTCCGGGGTTCAAGGAGTTTGAGACGAAACTTGACCAGAAGGACGCAACTTGAAAAGATACAAAATCCAGGCCTTGGTGTGAGGGGCGTTCCCTTCTGAACTATTTACTTTCTTGATAGCCATCTGATGGCAGGCGCTATGATGACATAATAGTTCTTGGTACACGGCGACGAAACCAGGAAACCGTCGATCCAGCTCTTCGAGTTCTTCGTTCGTCGGTGTATATACTTCAAAAGCTTCACCTCCCTACGGCAATCTAGACACAGTGTTCATTTCATGAAGAGCAAGCCCCAGTTCTCCTCCGGGGGCAAAGAAAGTCCCTGTACGCCAATTATACAGCTCCAATAGAGCCATAAACAAGGGCTTGTTAATGGGCAACTCGTAGCAGGTACCCCTGACGGCGTAGTAGAGATCAATTTCCTGAAGGAAGTTCCCATACTGCCTCAAAATCTATGAGGTAAGATTAGTCCATGCGGGAATGGGGTTGATCCAATTCAGCAGCGACAACCTGCCTATGGGATAAGACCCCTTGCGAGCGAGCTGATTCAGAAAAGTATCAGCTAAGGTAAAGGTAAAATTAGGGCCATTTGTGTTTACAAAAGTGCCCGGGAGCAGCCCCATCACAGTCAGACTCACGGATTCCTTGCCCGCACATACTAAATCCGTGCGTCCGTTGTAGTGAATTTTGCTCACAAACATTCCCTGTTGGGTGGGAGTCAAGGAGCCTACCATAGTCCTGCCCCACGGTACCATGTTAAACCATGAGAGAGGATAATGCCGCTCCATCTCAGGGATATGAATCTCCACCCCGTCTACAGAAAAATCCCAGTGCTCTGAGACATCCAGCAATCGGGAGTTCTTTATGGAAAAGGCGTCCCCAAAGAGAAAAGCCGATTTCAGAAATTTTCCATCCAACTTCCCCGAATTCATCATTGAACAAAGAAAGCGGAAAGGTTGTTTATTAATAGCAGCCACTCTCTCCCTAGGCTCATTAGTGGGAAGCTGATCCCCTATACGACGGATTAACTCGTCAAGCTACACGTCTGCGGCATACTGAGCTGAACCCACAAGGAGCTCTCCTGATGGGTTGGTTGGGAGGTTCACTGAAAAGAAAAAAAAGAGAGAAAGAAGAAACATGATTAAAAGATGGCTAAAACAAAAAAATTACTGAATAAAGAAACTCTCACAAGCCTATGCGGTTCAGGTCAATAATGTCTTATGCGGCTCCAGTCCAGTTGGGTCTCAAGAAATACAGTTTCGAGGAAGCCTATGCGGTTCGAGTCAATACAGTCTCATGCGGCCCAAATCAGATGGGAGTTCCATATGACTCTAGCTCGATAGCTTATACGGATTGGACGAATATACACAGTTCTAACAGAAGAACTCATGCGGCGTAAAATGCTATGCGGTTCAGCCTGCTAAAAACATATGCAGTTCCGTTCAGAGGAGACTTTATGTATTTAAATCCTTCTTCTGCGGTTCAAATATGGGGCATTGTCTATGCGGTTTGGGCATGAAAAAGTCATGCGGCCCATACAGCATATGCGGCTCTGCCATCAACTTGGGAGGAGGCTTGTGCATAAATATACAGCAGAGCCATGGGTACTCAAGATCCAAATGCAACCCTTACCCTTAAAAGCAGGACGAACGTCAGAGGGCACTTCGGGCGCTTCAGGCTCGACGGCTGACGAGGACGTCACCCTCTTGCCCTTCGCGGCGGCAGAAATAACTTTAGAAGACTTAGGAGCCATTGCTTCGACGAAAAGACAAGGAAGATCAGAAAGAGAAGACAGGAAAAAGAGTAAACGAAAGAGAAGGTAAAAAAGCCCCTCCGGCTAAAGTCACCCGTATTTATAAACAAAGACGGAGCGTTTCGATCCCCGTGCATACACGTAAACCGACTCTTCGGTTATCAAAATAAGCCGCCGAAAATGAAGGCCAAGCTCCTCGGATCCCGTACCAAAAAGCGGCCTTTAAAAAATCAACAACATTTAAGTGCTAAAGATTGTCATACGTGGCAAATAATGACGTGGCAAGAAGCTATGCGGCTGAACAGTCTCCTGCGGCTGAGTCACCTATGCGGCTGAACAATCCATGCGGCCAGGACTTCTATGCGGTCAGGATTTCATATGCGGCTAGAAGAATACAGCCATGCTTCTTATTCAAAGTATTTCAATTTTACAAATTGAAAACTTTGAAAGGGGTCTTGTAGAAGCATGGAAAATACTGAAGAAAATGACTCATGCGGCCAGGAAAGATCCATGCGGCTCAGAAAACCCATGCGGCTCAGGGAGTCATGCGGCATAAGGAGCTACGCGGCCCAAGGCATTCTATGCGGATCAGAAGACACGTGGCTTGACAGTGCTCCCTTCCGACCCATGCTGCATTAATTGCTTTGACGGCTGACCCCTCTGAAAAGTTGACAGCCCTGACACAAAAGCAGGTAATTATGACTCTGTCATAATGATGAATCTCTAGGGAAGAAAAAAGAGATCTCTGACACAAATCCCCCGAGAGCCATAAAAATGCCACGTGGCCTTGCCACGTGGGCGTTCGTATGCGGCTCACTTCTCATGCGGTTCAGAATGAATCCTATGCGGCTCAGGGCAAGAAAGCCTCATGCGGCTCGAGCAAAGAACTTCTCATGCGGTTCAGAGTGAATCTGTCCTATGCGGCTCAGGCCACGAAAGCCTCATACGGCTCGAGCAAAGAACTTCTCATGCGGTTCAGTGTAAATCTGTCCTATGCAACTCAGGCCAAGAAAGCCTCATGCCGCTCGAGCGAGGACTTCTCATGCGGTTCAAGAGGATTATGTCCATGCGGCTCGGGCGGATATGAACCTATACGGCCCACAAGGATTACTCCCCTGTGGTTCGAGGGCTCAAGTGAGGGCCATTGCCCAGGCAGTCCTGACACGTAGGCTTAACCATATGCGGTTCAAATTCATATGCGGCTCACTCGTCATGCGGTCCAGATCCCCCAGCAGCTCCTAGGACACGTGTCCTAAACCGATTAATTCCTCAGATTTGCTGCCATTAAAGATTGGGTCAAATCCCAATAATCTGGGAAACATGGCAGGAGAATAAATTTAATTTTCAGAAGATCATTATGAGGAAGATTTATTCCAATCAGCATTAATTGCTAATGGGATTTGGTGTAATCTACACTCGATGGCTCGGATTCGTCACAATCAAAACTGAACGGCCTGGATTGACCAATCAATGGGCCGCCGCCATCTCCAAGAGCTAATCATTGGCAACCCCAATGATCACATCCCACTATTATAAATAGCAAGGTGCCATTCCCTTGAAAATATATACAACATCAGAGAGAAATACGTATATACAGAGAGACTTCCCCCCATAGTCAGAGAGAGAATACACACAGAGAGGAAGAGAAGCCAGAAGAGCAATAGAGGAGCAAGAAGAGCATTTCTTCATCAACGCCAACCATCTTTTCACAGAAGCCAAGGCTGCATACCGATCGTCCAAGGAGTAAGGCAGGGCTGTCATCGCCTTCCCGAGCCTCTATCGTCACCCCCCAGAATCTAAAATAAATAATTGTACTTAGACTGCTGTACCTAGGTTTTCGTCTCTAGGCTTTCTTTGTATAAGCGAGTTTGTAACGTGAAGTAAAAGTCCGGTCCTCCGATAATTGTTCTGTTCTTTTATATTTTATGGCAAACATATGCCATAGGCTATTCAACCTAGGCCATAAGCCATATACACATTATAGGTCAAATACCCATACCATATATCTATATACACATATATGTATATACCCATAGCAATATACATATCACATTATAAATTCACATTACACATTATTTATATTTATTACATTATATAGAGAAGGAAAAACATTAAGGCAATGTGTGTGTGTGTGTGTGTGTGTGTGTAAATATGAGAGTGTATCATGTGTAGAGAGTTGTGAACATGTGTGTGATATGGTGACATGAGAGTGTGTGTGATACAAAGGAATTAGTGAGTGTCAATATGAATTTAGGATTAGGAAGTGTCACATGTGTGTGTAGAGTGAGGGTGATATAGTGTGATACCATAAGTGTGGGTGATATAAAGGAAAACAATGTGTGTGGTAGGTTAATGTGTGTGTTTACTGTTTAGTGAATTAGGAATCTCAGTTCATTCATTTTCATTTCAGTTTCTAACATACCTTGATTTAATACTCAGGAATTTAATCAATAGCTGAAATTCAGTTATATACAACATTTCAAGAATCATTAACTCGGCTCATAATGAGTTTAACCAAAACTCAGTTTTCAGACATTGGGATTTTCTCAAGAATACACATATCCAAAACCAATTTCTTAGGTTTCAATTCTTAGTACACAGGTTTAGTTTATTACAACATGCAAATCAAACTAGTGAACAACATGCATATCAAAATCCAAAAATCAATTTCAGTTTTAAACCCAAACCAGTTTACTGTTTTTCTCAAATCTCAGTCTATTTCTAAATTTCAAATCTCATTTCAGTTTATTTCTAACTATTCTCAGGTTTTAACTCACTGAACATTTAAATAGGAAGAGCCAAACAGTGTGTCTTCATGAGTATGTGTGTGTGTACCTGTGGAGGAGAAAACAGTGTGTGCACAGGAAAACATGTGAAACAGTGAACTTGTTAGCTATGGGTGTGTGTGTACCAGGAAATAAAGAGGGACCTGTGTGTGTTAGCTGAAATTCCAGTGTTCCTCAAATGACAGTGCCAACAAGCCTCTCACTGGAAGCTGAATGCAATATTGTGAAACCATGTGTGTACTTGTGTCTCAGTGTGTGCTCAGGTTTATTGATACATCTCAGTTTTTATGTGTTCCCCCAAATCTCAGGTTATAACATAATAAACTCAGTTTTTCATAACATCAAAAGTTCTCAGTTCACTGCTTAAATCTCAGTTTACATTTCCAATAAATCTCAGGAAATTAACAATTTCAGTTCTCAAACATGGCAGGACAGTTCAACCCCATTTCGGATATCCCATTCAACATCAAAACAATAACCAACTCATCAAAATCAACATGGACATTAATATTTCAAAATCAGGAATCAATTTCAGTAAACAACATTTAAAATCTCAGGAATTAGGTTCATGTATATAATTTAACAGATAGTTCATATTGAACAAAACTTGGAAAAACACTGATACCAAAAAAAACTGAATTCGAAACCCTAATTAACCCATGAATTTTAGCAATCAGGCATGCAAGTGTGTTCTCCATATAATTACGTGTCTAGGGTGTGCCATTCGTATCCACAAACAGGACACGAATGTGTCCAAATAATTTAAAACACCAAAACATCAACTGGACACAGTGCAGTGCAAAGCAGTGTCGTGCACGTGTTTCCAGTGCTCGTGCACCTGACACAAAGCGACACAGATCTCGTGATCGTGTCCCAGTGTCAAGGGGGACTAGGGCTAGGTCGGGGACACCCTGATACGTGTCCACGACGCACGTGTGGGTGATACGACGCACGTATCAGTGTCAAAAATCTATTGACACACACACAGTGTAATACCAATGTGCAGCTAATTACGTATCCGACACAACACGAGAGACCCTGAAACTTGACACACATGGTGTCAGTCAATGCCCCTTCGTGTGTGTCCAATATCTCGTGTCCAAGTGTCGTGTCCACTGTGCATTCACACCCGAGCAGCAGGACAGCCTGACTGCACGTGTACTGGGCGTGTCCACGACCCCAAAGCGACACGAACTGGACAAGATTCGTGCTCAGTCTAAAAGAAATCCATAAGCCACACATAGATCTACATTCTTATGCAAAAACATTTCGAAAACAGCAACATTAAATCCTTTGAGACATTTAATCAAGCACCTACACTAGTCTACTGATACGTGTCCATTTAGGACACGAAATGGACACAATATGCCACGAATTTCTAGGGTTAGCTAGGGGACTCCTAGGGCTTTCCAAATATGCAAAGAAATCAGGGAAACTATAGGTTTAGGGATCATTTACCTATTGATGAGCTTTTCAAGAAAAACCCATTTCTAGAACTTTTTCCTTTGATAGCAAACTCTACCAAATTGCTCTCCCACTGTAATTTCCTTTCATGGACAGAAAGTATAGATGAATTAGAACCTAATGCAACTTGTTTGGATTAAAAAGGAATTAAAATGGATTTCCTAAGAATTATTAAAGTTGGGGATTTACCTTTTTCTAAACTTGAGATCTATTTCCAAGGGAGGCTAACCCTAAATAAAGGAGGCATTAAATAGGGTAGGATTCCCTAGGTGGCTGGCCATAGTGGGTTAGGGTTAGGGTTTAGTGATGGGCTATGGGCCTTGGGCCAAGTTTCACAAGCTATGGCTAAGTGATTATCTATTGGTCTCAAAACCATAAGTCATGACTTATGACTTAACCCTCTCTATTCTAACTCGAGTCTAAAAGACTAAATCATGGGTTAACTCTAGTTAGACTAGGGTTACTTAACCAAACCAAGGCAGTCACTGTAGATCCTAAAAATCAAGTTGCACCCATCAAAAAAGTAATGAAAACCAAATTGCGCACCTTTCAAGTTGCACCCATCAAAAAAGCAATGAAAACCAAATTGCGCACCCTAATCACATGGCTAGGCTCTAGGGTTACACTAGCAAGACACCAAATCATAAGTAATTGTTTTTAAAATAGTTTTAAAAAATGATTAAAATTCACTAAAAATTATAATATAAAGTAAATATCAATAAATAATTATTATAATTACAAAATTTCAAAATTACCCTCATCTGGAAAACTGGGTGTTACAACTAGGGTTTGGATGGGTTGGAAAGATTGGATTGAATCCCCAATCCTTATCGAGAGTAGGATTTGAATCCGACTCTCCCCTTGATTTAAATCCTGTGACCGTTTTAGTTTAGGATTTAAACTAAAGGTTTTGCAACCTGGCCCCTAAGGTTTTATTATTTGCAAGATCACCCCCCCTTCTTTGCTTATTTACAAAGAGGTCATAATTATATGCATATTACTTATAGGTTTGGTTATATAATTATTCCTATGCATTATTTTAATAATCCAACAATATTCAATAATAATAAAATAGGAATTTTGGGTCAAGGGCTTACACGTAACCAGCGTGATTTGCACTTTATGCACACAGCCATTTTATGCAACCTGCACACACTACGTAATCTACGCACACTGCGTACGCTGTACACACCGTGCACTCTACGCACGCTGCGCATGTTGCGCACACTAAACATACTGCGCGTACTGGGCTGCATAACTGGGCCAGCGTAACTGGACTAGCGTAACGGGGACCGCATAACATGGCACGCGGAACTGGGCTCGCGTAATAGGCCACGTAACTGGGCTCACGTAACGAGGCCCACGCGCACGTAACGTGGCCGCGCAAGTGGCTCGCGCAACGAGCGCAACTTAAGCGCACTATGTGCCTAGCGACGATGCTGACGTGCTAAGTGCAAAGTGCGCCAACAAAATACCACATTATGCCTCATGAGCCCTTGAGCCCGAGTCCGAGCCCGAGTCCGTGTCCGAGTCCGAATATGAGTCCGAGTCCGAGTCGCTATACCCCTATGGGGCTTAGCTCCCATGGAAATAAATTTCCCAAGAGCAAAAGCTAGAAGCTTACCATGGAGCCTTATTCTTACCTCTTAGTAAAATCACCCACATGGTTCCCACATTTGGGTCACCACCCATGTGCACATCCCAATAATACATAGAAGCCTATATATGTTGAGATACCACATGGTGCATTTTCAATGTAGGACTAAAACTTCACTAAGCATGTAGAGAACAAGTTCTCTACATGTCAAGAATACAAAAGCCCCAACAATCTCCCACATATCTCAATATATATGGGTTCGAGTGTTCCTCACAGTGACTGTCCATCATGCATTAGGAGAGATGTCACGATGACTTGAATCTTCCCGTATGGGTTAAACAACAGACTATAATACAAGAATTGTCACCCTCATTTCCCGTATTTCTCGTATTTCGTATTTATACTCGTATCTGGATTTTGGCATGTATTTTTATTTTTTCTCAACTTGTGGGATTTCGGTATTTCCCGTATTTTGGGTTTTGGCATGACTCGGTTTTATTTGGATTGGTTCTGTTTTATGTGAGTTGGATCACCTTAACCTACACTCCACCCTCAACCCACCACAACTCCCCCTCTTTATATCCCCACCTACTACTCTCTCTCCTCATAACTTCTACCATTAATTTTCTTCTTCTTCTTCTTCTCCTTCCTCTACACAACTCTCCTAACCCTAGGCAAGTGCATCTTGCCACTACATGAGAACCCTCTTTTATTTGTTCATTTGCTAGATTAGGACATGGTGATCAACATTAGAACTTGGGTTTTTGTGATTTGGAGCCTCCATTGTTATAGATCTAAGTTATTTCTATTTTCGGATTTTGCATAGTTTGAGCTACTTAAGTTGGATCTTATGGGTTTTTGATGTTTTCATGTGGAAGAGCATTCAATTCTACCCAAGTTGGAACTTTGGAAATCTGGATTTGGAGTTCGGATGGCCAAGTTATGATGCTTTGAAGCCTTGGGTTCATCCATGATGTTCTTGCTGTTTGGAGAAGATAGTGAGCAGTGTGCAGAGCTATTTAGCTTACGCACCCTGAGCTACGCGCGCTCTTTAGCGTTGCGTATGCTGTTTCCTTGAGCGTGCGTGACTTTTCACGCAGCTGCTCCCTTTCCTTGAACGTGCGTGACTTTTCACGCAGCTACTCCCTTGAGCGTGCGTGACTTTTCACGCAGCTGCTCCCTGTAGCGTGTGTGACTTTTCACGCAGCTGCTTCCTTGAGCATGCGTGACTTTTCACGCAGCTGCTCCCTTGAGTGTGCGTGACTTTTACGTACACTGCACCCTTGAGTGTGCGTAACTTTCGCGTACACTGCTCCATGTAGCGTGCGTGACTTTCACGTACACTGCTCCCTGTAGCGTGCGTGACTTTTCACCTACGCTGCTCCCTGAGCGTGCGTGACTTTTCACCTACGCTGCTCCCTATAGCGTGCGTGACTTTTCACCTATGCTGCTCTCTCAGCGTGCGTGACTTTTCACCTACGCTGCTCTCTGAGCGTGCGTGACTTTTCACCTACGCTGCTCCCTGTAGCGTGCGTGACTTTTCACCTACGCTGCTCCCCTGACCCCCTTGCTTAACCCATTGGCTCTTGGAGTTGTGGTTTTATTTCTTTAAGCTTGGCTTTTCTATAGCCTGTATATTGATATTTTATTAGATATTTTATGCCCATAGCGTGATATGACAAAAAACTAGCATAACACGACAGTGACCCGTAGTGGTGCACTCCTGACATGACCAACCTGACATGATAGTGGCCCGTCGTGGCGCACTCCCGACAAGTACCCTGACATGATTTATCTTGATAATTTAACTTGACCTGTCTTGACACCGTGGGTGATTCTTTCTTGCTTGCTTGTTAAATCCACTTGCCCTGTCTTGCATCATGTCTAGGATGGGACTCCTGAGTACCACGGCCAGGAGTACCTACTAAAATGGATTAAGGTTAATAACTAGAATAACACAGTAGTCATGAAGAGATGACACAGCTACAGGCAATCCTGTTACCTGGGCGCTCTTGGGATCTGTAGCCTGCCGTCGAGTAGGGCACATTTCTAGCACACCGTCGCGTGTTGCACCCTCTAAGTCACCTAAGGGTACATTTGTCTTCTGGACGATGTACCCACCTGAATTCAACCCTAATCTTTCGTCCTGGGTAACCTGGATGGTCTGCAGGGCTTGTGGCTGTAGAACAATCTCACTGCATCATGTTAGTAATTAGGCCTGTGATAACCCTAGTTAGTTAAAGTAGTAAGCCGTAGTATCTGCTTGGCCGTGATTGATTGAATGAGGTATAACCAGTTAGCCATGGCTTGATCCAGTACAGATTTGCTCCCTGTCTTGATTACTTACATTACTTATCTTGCCGATAAATGGTGGGAAACCAAGCTCTGTTCAGATGAAGGGTTACAACCCCGGTCCTTGTTTGGTTTACGGGTTGTAACCTGGCTATCGGAATAGTTCTATGGTTATCTCGTCGTATATCACTCTGCCATATTTTTTTGTAAATTCTAGTTTTAATATTAGATTTTCTTGTGCTGATTGCTGGCTTTTGTTCTTATTTCGTGGCCCCCTTGTGGCACTTGCTCTTTCTGGGGGTAACCCAGCTGGTTTTGTGTGGCCAGATTTCGGAGCAGCTCCCGAGGATCTACCAAGCTTCCAGCCCGATGGTGGCGACTAGAAGGAACCCGGGCTACGAGTGGGTTTTCTATTTTGTTTCGCTTACTCTATTGTAAAACTATTCTTTTGAGGCGTTTAGCCGACGAGCACCTGTTAGCTCGATGCACTTTACTTACTGTCTGCCTACGGGCTGTAAACATGATTAACAAATCCTAGGGTTGATTATGTATGACTTAACTCTTGCTAGTCCTCGCATTTTGTACGACTAGCTTCATGATCAGCTGATATGTAATATTTGGGACGCCTTTTATTGTATATTTGGTGGTCAAACATCTTGTAATTATATTATTTGCTTGAGATTGAGACAATAGGCTTGACCTTAAGAGACTGTTGGCTTGTAGTAAACCCTCATATCTAGACAGCCGTGACCGTATAGTTGAGATGTATTCTATTTCAATATACGTAGCTGGCTATGTCTGCCCCCGCTCTCCAGTATTCTGGTTCTGGGGCGTGACATGGTTTAAGTGGTGGCCCATGCAGGTCTTGTCAATCAAAAAATGTGAGGGTTTACCGAATAGATGTCTCAATCAGTATTCGCCCTTGATCTCCGCCCGTATTTTCAAATCCCTGAAATTCTTGTCCTGATTACATGCTTGTATCGTTGATCTGTCCTGGTCCTTTCTTATTGTTTCTTATGTCGTCTTCCTCAGCGGCACTGTACCTGACCCTGCCGATCAGCGAGGTGGAGCACCTCCCGTGGACCAGCAGCAACCTGGAGATCAAGCCCAGCATTCCGGAGTCGCCTCCAGAGTGATACCTACTGGAGGAGAGTCACCAGTTCGGCCCGTCCAGCCCGCAGAGCCAGATGATGGTACCTTAGTAGGCCTCATCAGAACCTTGATAGCTTTCCAGGATCGTCGAAGCGACGCCCTGTACCAGACAGTTCAAGATGCTTTGACCCGAGGCGGACATCCAGGAAACCAGGCGGCGAACAGCTTCAAGCGCTTGAACCCTCCTTTCTTCGACGGCACCAAGGATGCGATTGCCGCGGATGCATGGTTTCAGGATACCGAGGTGATTCTGGAAGCGACTAGGACACCTGAGAATGAGAAGGTGGCGGTAGTACGCTTACAGTTGTTGGACTTGGCTCGCAGTAGGTAGGCGGCGCAAGCCATGGGATTAGTGGCACCCATTGCTTGGGCAGTGTTTAGAGAGAGATTCTAGACAAAGTACTTTGATGCTGTGGCTCGGTACGACCTGCAGACCAGATTTACCAACTTAAAGCAAGGAGGCAGAACAGTCGACAGTTATGCATCGGAGTTTTCTAGACTCAGTAGGTTTGCCCCCACCTTGGTGGCGACCGAGTTTGATAGAGCCCAGCGGTTCCAGCAGGGACTACATTTGGAGATCTTGTTGGCGGTTGAGCAGTTCGAGCACCAGACGTTCGATGCAGTCTTGAGAGCAGCTAGGAGGCATGAGTATACCTCCCAGAGGATCGTGGATAGGACCGGAAGTAGGAAGCGGTCCCACAGCCAGATGCACCAATCATCAGCTCCAGCCTCGACAGCTAGGGGATTGACCATTGGAACTCTGAGGCGGGCGGCCTCAATAACGTCGGTTCAGCATTCGACCCCGACGTACCCGCAGCAGTAGAAGCAGAAGCAGACTTTCGTAATGGGATGTTCTCATTGCGGGAAGCCAGGGCATGTGGTGGCAGACTATCGCAGGGCGCAGGAATTGTGCCTGGCGTGTAGGGCAGCAGATCATAGGATAGGGGCTTGCCCGAATAGGGGTGGTTCATCAGCATCCAACCCTTCTAGCTCTTCGGTGAGAGGACCGGCCCCAGCACCAGTTCAGCAGCAGCAGTATCAGTCTTCGAGGCCCTTGCCGCCTCAGTCTCAGGCATTCCAGCAACAGCACCCCCAGCAGTATGCACAAGCCCAAGCTCAGACCCAGAATAGGCAGAGAGGTTTCCAGCAGAGGGGACCAGCAGCCAGAGGACAAGGTCAGGCCATGATGATGGCTATGGAAGAAGAAGTTGCACCAGATGAGGTTGTGGCAGGTACTATTCTCGTCAACTCCTTTCCAGCTTCGGTATTGTTTGATTCTGGTGCATCGCATTCATTCATGTCCGCACGATTCGCGACACGGATAGGATTGGAGCTTGAGTCATTATCAGTGAGGCTCAATATACTTACTGGTAATGGTCTTGTGGGAGTAGATCGAGTGTTTTCCTCGTGTCGGATCGTAGTTAGCGGTAGGGAGTTCCCCGCTAGATTCACAGAGTTTCCTATGGCAGACTATGATGTAGTCCTAGGCATGGATTGGTTGAGGAATCAGTATGCTAGGATAGACTGCCATATTGGCATAGTTGTCTTTAGTATCCCCGGTGAGCCAGAGTTTTCGTTTTCCAGAGGCGCAGTGGAGCCATCTTCTCCAGCATTGCGGATGGCAGTAGCAGCAGTGCAGTTACCCCGGATAGTTGAAGAGTTTCCAGATGTCTTTCCAGTGGAGCTTCCAGGGATGCCGCCGGAACGGGAGATTGAGTTCACTATAGACTTGATTCCCGGGATAGCACCAGTATCAGAGCGAGTCTACAGGATGGCGCCTTCAGAGTTGGAAATTTTATACAAGATGATTGAAGAACTGAGGACCAAGGGATTCATCCGTGCAAGTGGATCGCCTTGGGGAGCCCCGATGCTTCTTGTAAAAAAGAAGGATGGTACGTCCAGGCTATGTGTTGATTATCGTACCTTGAATTCGGTGACAATCAAGAACAGATACCCTCTTCCGAGGATAGATGACTTATTTGATCAGCTCAGAGGGGCTTCAGTATTTTCGAAGATCGACTTGCGGTCGAGATACCACCAGATCAGAGTCAGAGAGCAGGACATCCCGAAGACAGCATTCAGATCGAGGTATGGACATTGGGAGTTCCTTGTTATGCCCTTTGGAGCGACCAATGCGTCGTCCGTATTCATGGACCTCATGAATCGCATTTTCATGCCTTACTTGGACCAATTTGTGATCGTGTTCCTAGATGACATCCTGGTCTACAGAAAGAGTGAAGCAGAGCATGAGCAGCATCTCAGAGTCGTCCTTCAGACGCTTAGGGAGCATCAGTTGTACGCCAAGTTCAGTAAATGCGAGTTCTGGCTCGATCGCATTTCGTACTTGGGTCACATCATTACCCGAGAGGGAGTGGAAGTGGATCCCCAGAAGATTGTGGCTCTCGAGTCATGGCCGGTACCCAGCTCAGGGGCAGAGGTTCGCAGTTTTCTTGGATTGGTCGGCTACTACCGGCGGTTCGTTTCAGATTTCGCAAGGATTTCAGCGCCGATGACCCAGTTGACCCGCAAAGATGTGCCGTTTGTTTGGACAGCAGAGTGTCAGGAATCATTTGAGAAGTTGAAGCAAGGTTTGATAACGGCTCCCATTCTCACCCTTCCAGATGGGACCGGAGGATTCACAGTTTATTGCGACGCTTCAGACAGAGGATTGGGGTGTGTCTTGATGCAGCATGGGAAGGTAATATCTTATGCGTCATGCTAACTTCGTGATTATGAGAAGAATTACCCGACCCACGACTTAGAATTGGCGACGGTAGTGTTTGCTTTGAAGTTGTGGAGACACTACTTGTACGGAGATATAGTGGAGATCTTTACTGATCATAAGAGCCTGAAGTATGTTTTCACCCAGAAGGATCTTAATATGCGGCAGAGAAGATGGCTCGAGCTACTAGTAGACTATGATATGGATTTGCAGTATCATCCCGGGAAGGCCAACGTTGTAGCAGATGCATTGAGCAGGAGAGCTGGAGTTTATTTCCTGACGGCGCAACCAGAATTATTGGCAGATCTTCAGAAGATGGGAATTGAAGTGGTTCTTCGTACCAGTGTGGCATTGATGGCCAGTCTACAGGTTCAGTCCAGCATAGTTGAGAGAATCCGGGTGGCACAGTCAACAGATTCCAAGATCCAGCGACTCAGAGCAGAGTGTGAAGCAGAAAGAAGGCCAGAGTTATGCATTCATGAAGATGGTACACTTCGACACGGCACTCGTCTTTGTGTACCCAGTGGAGATATCAGACAGGAAGTCATGGCAGAAGCCCACAGTTTACAGTATTCTATTCATCCGGGTGGTACGAAGATGTACCGTGATATTCGTCAGCATTTCTGGTGGAATGGCATGAAGAGGGAGATAGCCCGGTTTGTCTCTCGGTGTTTGGTTTGCCAACAGGTTAAAGCTGAACATCAGAGGCCCGCTGGACTTCTTCAACCCTTACCGATCCCAGAATGGAAATGGGAACATATAACCATAGATTTCGTGACCGGATTGCCCAGATCTCCGGCCGGCAGAGATGTTATTTGGGTAATTATGGACGGGCTTACCAAGGTGGCACACTTTCTCCCATTCAGAGTTGGACAGTCGACGGCGCAGTTAGCAGAGATGCATCTCAGGCAGATTATCAGGCTTTACGGAGTGCCAGTCAGCATCACCTCGGACACGGATTCAAGTTCACATCACACTTTTGGCGCAGCTTACAGAAGAGTTTGGGGACTCGCCTTCAGTTCAGCTCAGCTTATCACCCACAGACAGATGGTCAATCAGAGCGCACAATCCAGACTCTTGAGGATATGTTGAGATCCTGTACCCTTGACTTCGGTGGTTCATGGGAGAATCGTCTGCACCTGGTGGAATTCTCGTACAACAACAGTTATCAGGCCAGTATCCAGATGGCACCCTTCGAGGCTCTTTATGGCAGGAAGTGCAGATCCCCGCTAGCATGGGACGATGTCGGGGAGAGGCAGATGCTCGGACCCGAATTGATTTCCCAAACGGTTGAAGTGGTCAGGAAGGTCAGAGATCACCTCCGAGTTGCCCAGGACCGCCAGCGCCATTGGGCCGATGCTCATCGGCGTCCCTTAGAATTTGCTGTCGGCGACCATGTATTCCTTAGGATCTCGCCTAACCGCGGCGTCATTCGCTTTGGCGTGCGAGGAAAGCTTAGTCCTAGGTATATAGGGCCGTTCGACATTCTAGAGCGAGTAGGAGATGTATCCTATCGTCTCGCTCTTCTGCCGTCGCTAAGTGAGGTGCATGATGTATTCCATGTGTCCCAATTACGACGGTATATTCTGGACCCGAGCCACATCCTAGACCATTCAGAATTGGTTGTTGGTACCAACCTTTCGTATGAGGAGAGGCCCGTATCTATTTTGGACCGGTGGGAAAAGATACTCAAGAACAAGACTATTAAATTAGTCCGTGTTGCTTGGGGTCATTACTCTCTGGATGAGTCAACGTGGGAGCGTGAGGACGACATCCGATCGCGATATCCCTACCTGTTTGACTCGTGAGGTATAATGTCTTTCTTATGCCTTACATTTTCCCTTCCTTGCTTGCATTGTATGGTTGTATGATTGAACTGCTTAGTGTAACTTGCCTGTGCTTAGTGTAGCTTGTCGTGACAGTCTCTAGCTCCTTGATTAAATTCCGAGGACGAAATTCTTTTAAGGTGGGTAGAGTTGTCACCCTCATTTCCCATATTTCCCGTATTTCGTATTTATACTCGTATCTGGATTTTGGCATGTATTTTTATTTTTTCTCAACTTGTGGGATTTCGGTATTTCCCGTATTTTGGGCTTTGGCATGGCTCGGTTTTATTTAGATTGGTTCGGTTTTATGTGAGTTGGATCACCTTAACCTACACTCCACCCTCAACCCACCACAACTCCCCCTCTTTATATCCCCACCTACCACTCTCTCTCCTCATAACTTCCACCATTAATTTTCTTCTTCTTCTTCTTCTCCTTCCTCTACACAACTCTCCTAACCCTAGGCAAATGCATCTTGCCACTACATGAGAACCCTCTTTTATTTGTCTATTTGCTAGATTAGGACATGGTGATCAACATTAGAACTTGGATTTTGTGATTTGGAGCCTCCATTGTTATAGATCTAAGTTATTTCTATTTTCAAATTTTGTATGGTTTGAGCTACTTAAGTTGGATCTTATGGGTTTTTGATGTTTCTATGTGGAAGAGCATTCAATTCTACCCAAGTTGGAACTTTGGAAATCTGGATTTGGAGTTCGGATGGCCAAGTTATGATGCTTTGAAGCCTTAGGTTCATCCATGGTGTTCTTGCTGTTTGGAGAAGACAGTGAGCAGTGTGCAGAGCTATTTAGCTTACACACCCTGAGCTACGTGCGCTCTTTAGCGCTGCGTATGCTGTTTCCTTGAGCGTGCGTGACAATTCACGCAGCTGCTCCCTTTCCTTGAGCGTGCGTGACTTTTCACGCAGCTGCTCCCTTGAGCGTGCGTGACTTTTCACGCAGCTGCTCCCTGTAGCGTGCGTGACTTTTCACGCAGCTGCTTCCTTGAGCGTGCGTGACTTTTCACGCAGCTGCTCCCTTGAGTGTGCGTGACTTTCACGTACACTGCTCCCTTGAGTGTGCGTGACTTTCACATACACTGCTCCCTGTAGCGTGCGTGACTTTCACGTACACTGCTCCCTATAGCGTGCGTGACTTTCACGTACACTGCTCCCTGTAGCGTGCGTGACTTTTCACCTACGCTGCTCCCTGAGCGTGCGTAACTTTTCACCTACGCTGCTCCCTGTAGCGTGCGTGACTTTTCACCTACGCTGCTCTCTCAGCGTGCGTGACTTTTCACCTACGCTGCTCTCTGAGCGTGCGTGACTTTTCACCTACGCTGCTCCCTGTAGCGTGCGTGACTTTTCACCTACGCTGCTCCCCTGACCCCCTTGCTTAACCCATTGGCTCTTGGAGTTGTGGTTTTATTTCTTTAAGCTTGGCTTTTCTATAGCCTGTACATTGATATTTTATTAGATATTTTATGCCCATTTTATATCCTTACGCCTTTTGTCATGAACTTGATTTTACTTAACATGTTTGGAATGACTATTGTACATGGCATGATATGACAAGAAACTAGCATAACACGACAGTGACTCGTGGTGGTGCACTCCTGACATGACCAACCTGACATGATAGTGGCCCGTCGTGGCGCACTCCCGACAAGTATCCTGACATGATTTATCTTGATAATTTAACTTGACCTGCCTTGACACCGTGGGTGGTTCTTTCTTGCTTGCTTGTTAAATCCACTTGCCCTGTCTTGCATCATGTCTAGGATGGGATTCCTGAGTACCACGGTCAGGAGTACCTACTAAAATGGATTAAGGTTAATAACTAGAATAACACAGTAGTCATGAAGAGATGACACAGCTACAGGCAATCCCGTTACCTGGGCGCTCTTGGGATCTGTAGCCTGCCGTCGAGTAGGGCACATTTCCAGCACACCGACGCGTGTTGCACCCTCTAAGTCACCTAAGGGTATATTTGTCTTCTGGACGATGTACCCACCTGAATTCAACCCTAATCTTTCGTCCTGGGTAACCTGGATAGTCTGCAGGGCTTGTGGCTGTGGAACAATCTCACTGCATCTTGTTAGTAATTAGGCCTGTGATAACCCTAGTTAGTTAAAGTAGTAAGCCGTAGTATCTGCTTGGCCGTGATTGATTGAATGAGGTATAACCAGTTAGCCATGGCTTGATCCAGTACAGATTTGTTCCCTGTCTTGATTACTTACATTACTTATCTTGCCGATAAATGGTGGGAAACCAAGCTCTGTTCAGATGAAGGGTTACAACCCCGGTCCTTGTTTGGTTTACGGGTTGTAACCTGGCTATCGGAATAGTTCCATGGTTATCTCGTCGTATATCACTCTGCCATGTTTTTTTGTAAATTCTAGTTTTAATATTAGATTTTCTTGTGCTGATTGCTGGCTTTTGTTCTTATTTCGTGGCCCCCTTGTGGCACTTGCTCTTTCTGAGGTTGACCTAGCTGGTTTTGTGTGGCCAGATTTCGGAGCAGCTTCCGATGATCTACCAAGCTTCCAGCCCGATGGTGGCGACTAGAAGGAACCCGGGCTACGAGTGGGTTTTCTATTTTGTTTCGCTCACTCTATTGTAAAACTATTCTTTTGAGGCGTTTAGCCGACGAGCACCTGTTAGCTCGATGCACTTTACTTACTGTCTGCCTACGGGCTGTAAACATGATTAACAAATCCTAGGGTTGATCATGTATGACTTAACTCTTGCTAGTCCTCGTATTTTGTACGACTAGCTTCATGATCAGCTGATATGTAATATTTGGGACGCCTTTTATTGTATATTTGGTGGTCAAACATCTTGTAATTATATTATTTGCTTGAGATTGAGACAATAGGCTTGACCTTAAGAGACTGTTGGCTTGTAGTAAACCCTCATATCTAGACAGCCGTGACCGTATAGTTGAGATGTATTCTATTTCAATATACGTAGCTGGCTATGTCTGCCCCCGCTCTCCAGTATTCTGGTTCTGGGGCGTGACAAGAATGGACTAAGCCTTGAATTTTGCACCATAGCTGAAGTTGTTCCCACTCACACAATATAGTCACATGTGCTTCTGACTATGCACATTAAAGGCCCTGTGCCAGCCTGGTTTCAGTGTATACTCTTGGGCGTCTACAAGTTTACCCTCAAGAGACGGCCTGATATCTCTGTCCATACACTATAGGTGAGTTCATTATAAAGAGACATCGCATTGAACGCTTTACGCTCCCCTTGTGGTGCTACGCCGCTATGACATGGCACGAAGCCAAGGCACTACCCCTCCCTGGGAATCACCCCATATCTGGGAACCTTTGTAGTGTCATACTACTGTAGCATGAGGCAACTACCTCTTTGTAGTACCAAACTACCCAACATTAAGCCTTAGGCTCCCTTGCGGTGTTACACCGCAACGACATGGCTTGCAAGGCCGAGGCTTTATCCCTAACCGGGTACCTCATCGTGGTGTCGTGCCACTGTAACATGAGGAACTCCTCTTTGTAGTGCTGACTACATCCCTCTTTATTTTTAACATACAGCATTAAGCTAACTGCCTATTTGCAGTGCTACGCCGCTGTGACTTGGCCGGTGAAGCCGAGGCTTTATCCTATTCCTGGGCAGCACCCCACATATAGGAACCTCATCGTGGAGTCACCCCACTGTAGCATGGAGTTTCACTCCTTGTAGTGTTGCTCTACCGTGCTTCCTGTAAAGCACACCAGGCATTCACTCTGCCTGAGAACTCATTAAGGCAATTAAGCCAACCTTCCCACAGGAACCGTTTTCCGCAGAAAATAACAGTAGACAATAGTGGTTATAGGTCCGTAACCTCTCCATGCCTAATAGAACATGTACCCACCGTTCCTGATATTCTTCCAGTTAATGGTCCTCCCTTGAACCAAAAGCTAGATGCCTAGCAGATAAATCTTTGAACTAGTAGCATAAAACTTTATGGTAGGAATACAATAACTAATATCAGAATGCCTTCAAGCCCATTTTACATGCTGAGTCATCGACCAGCTGGCGCCTGAGGCCCTTGGTGAACGGATCCGCCAGGTTTTCCTGACTCCGAACATCAATCACTGCAATTACACCTCTCTTAATAAGATCGTGTACTGCCCTGTGCTTTAACCGTACAGTCCTCTTCTTTCCGTTGAAGAGGTCATTTGATGCCACCACCGCAGTCGCCTGATTGTCGCAGTATATCGGTATTGCCGGTATTTGCGCCCCAACCACTGGAAGATCATACATGAGCTCCCGAAGCCATTCTGCTTCCTCGGCTGCGCTGTCAAGTACAAAGAACTCGGATTCCATGGATGACCGCGAGAGCATTGTCTGCTTCTTCGACTTCCATGATATAGCAGCTCCACCCATTGTGAAAATATATCCACTTGTGGACCTCTCGCTCTCCAAATTTGAGCACCAGTTGGCATCACTGAAGCCTTCCACTACCTGCAGATCTCCGATGTAGTACAGTACATATGTCTGAGTCTTCTTGAGATATCTCATAACCCGTTTCACAGCCCTCCAGTGTTCAACACCAGGATTGCTCGTAAAACGACTCAGCATTCCCATGGCGAAAGCTATGTCAGGACTTGTGGCAGTAGTAGCATACATCAAACTCTTGATTACACTTGCATACTCCAGCTGCCTGACGCTTTCCCCTAAATTAGGCTTCAGCTTCAGATCACACCTGTACGGCGTATCGATCCCTGAAAGATCCCGATACCCATAATGAGTGATCATCTTCTCAATATAATGAGACTGTGACAGCGCTAGTCCAGTGTCTGTCCGGATGATCTTGATCCCTAAGATCACATCAGCTTCCCCCAAGTCCTTCATACTGAACTTATTCGAGATGAACCTCTTTGTCTCCGTGACACAGCTCATATCCGTACCTAGAATAAGCATGTCGTCTACATACAGACAAACCATCACACCTTTTCCATCAGCGAACTTCGTGTAAACACACTTGTCAGTCTCGCTGACCATGTAGCCATTTGACCTTATAACCTTGTCAAATTTCTCATGCCACATCTTGGGAGCATGTTTAAGAATGTACAAAGATTTCACCAACTTGCAGACTTTGTCTTCAAGATCCTTGACGACAAATCCCTCTGGTTGTTGTATATAAATCTCTTCGGTCAGTTCGCCATTTAGAAAAGTTGTTTTCACATCCATCTGATGTATCACCATCTTATGTATCGCTGTGAGAGCAATCAACATTCTGATGGTAGTCATCCGGGCTACTGGAGCATACGTGTCAAAGTAGTCGATTCCCTGCTTCTGAGAAAACCCCTTGGCTACTAGCCTAGCCTTGAACTTGTCAATAGTTCCGTCTGCTTTCATCTTCTTCTTGAAGATCCATTTGCATCTGATGGGTTTTGCTCCTTCAGGAAGATCAACAAACACCCAAGTGTTATTGGAGGTGATGGATTCAATTTCATTGTCAATCGCCTCCCTCCAGAAAACTGTGTCTCTGGTCTTCATCGCCTCATCATAGGTAAGCGGATCTGCTTCCACATGATAGGTGACAAAGTCACTTCCGAAGTCCTTCGGCCTTCTCACTCGCTTCGTTGACGGCTCAGCGAGATCTGGTTCAACCATTGTTTCAACAACAACATCTTCTTGGACCACATCTTCATTGAAGACCTGTGTACCCTCATTATTCTTCGGAACATCCGCAAGAACAATATTCTTGTGCCTTACAAATTTGTCTTCAAAATATTCTGCGTCGCGAGATTCAATGATATGATTTGACTCAATATCAAGAAATCTCCGAGCATCACTGTTCTCGGCATATCCCAAGAAGATCGTCTTAGTAGTCCTTGTCCCAAGCTTCTGAATCTTCAGATCTGGAAGCTTGACATATGCCAGACACCTCCACACTCGAATGACATTCAAGTTAGGTCTGACTTTGAACCAGAGTTCATGAGGAGTAATGTCAGAAGTTGCATGAGGTACCCTATTCAGAATAAAAGTGGCCGTCAGTGCAGCTTCTCCCCAGTAACACTTAGAAAGACCCGCAGTCAACAGCATTGAGTTTATCATTTCTGTCAACGTCATGTTCTTCCTCTCAGCTACTCCGTTGGATTGAGGAGAGTACGGAGCCGTAGTCTCATTGAAAATTCCATGTTCTTTGCAGAATGATGCGAATTCATAAGAACTATACTCCCCACCCCGATCACTTCTTATTCTTTTGAGTTATTGTCCAGTTTGCCGCTCAGCTACGGCCCTGAACACCTTGAACTTCTCAAATGCTTCGTCTTTAGCCTTAAGCAAGTAGACGAACGCATACTTAGAGAAGTCATTGATGAAGGTTATGAAATACTTCATCCCAGCCTTCGTAGAGAAATGTTTGAAGTCACGGATATCTGAGTGTACTAACTCCAGAAGATCTGTACTTCGATTAACCCGAGGAAAGGGTTTCCTTGTGATCTTAGTTTGAGCACAAACTTCACATTTCTCTACCTTACCCCCATACTTGGAGATAAGCCCTAGACTAGACATTCTGTTAATTCATTTAGAATGAACATGTCCTAGCCTATTATGCCACAACTCAAAAGTATAAGCAGAATAAGTTATTGTATTAACAACATTGAACGGATTTACAAGCTAAATTTTGAACATTCCTTCGGTATAAAAAGCTTTTCTGAAATATGTTCCCCTGATAGACATCACCATCTGGCCAGCATTGATGTCCATCCTGAGGCCTGCTTTGCAGAGTAGGCCTCCTGAGATCAGATTCTTGGCGGTAGCAGGTACATGCTTCACGCCTTGAAGCGTCAGAGACTTGCTAGAAGTCAGCTTCAATACCACTGTCCCGATCCCAAGCACTTCAGCTTGTGCCTGATTCGCCACCATAACCACATCAGAAGTAAGGGTGTAGGTGGTGAACCACTCCTTGCTGGAGCAAATATGGCAGGTGGCTCCAGTGTCTACCCACCAGTCAGCACCAGTTCCTACCGCATCAACCTGCGCAATCATAGCAACAACATCAGTGATCATAGATACCTTACTAGGCTCTCCTTGCTCCGATTGCTTGGCTTTTGCTTTGCACTCATTCTTAAAGTGGCCCTTCTTGCCACACTTGAAGCAAGCCAAGTGGGACTTTGGCTTCTTCTTCTTCTTCATTGAAGTACCCTTGACTTTTAGATTGTTAAGGTCCTTCTTCTTGCTTTGGGAAGCCGCATGCTTTTCCCTTGGTTCCCTTGAATGCACCATATTGGCGTTAGCCAATTGCTTGGACAGTGCGTCCACCTTCAGTTGAGCCCGCATCTGGTCCTCAACATAGATTTTCTGCAGGAGATCTTCAAGGGTGATCTCCAGCTTCTTCCTATGCATGTTTGCATAGAACTTGCTCCACCCAGCGTGGAGCTTTGATACAATACCTCCAACAACAAACTTGTCGGGGAGGGGCATCGCCTCGTCTTCCAACTTCTGTCGCAGTTTCAGGAACTCCTTCACCTGCGACAGCATAGACTTTTTGTCCTCAAAGAACCACTTGTGATATCTTTCAACCACAAAGATTTTACTGCGGTTCTTGTCTTCTTCGTAGAGTTTTTCTAGAGACTCCCATATGTCTCTAGCGATAGTCTTCTTAGAATAGGATTCTGCAAGGGAATCTTCTATATCATTCAGGATAAGCAGCCTGCAAATACTATTTTTCCTTCTCCATTTTGCTTGAAGTTTAGCAGCCGCGGTGATTGCGGCAGCAGACCCAACATCTGGAACAGTAGGTTCTTCCTCCAGAAGCACGTGATCTACGTCTTTGAGTTGAAGGGTGAGATAAACCTTCCTCTTCTAGACTTGGTAATGTTCTCCATCAAACTTTTCTAACTTACAAAAGTCAGAATTGAAGAGTGAAACATTAACGTTTTCCATCGTAGCTATAAAGCTTTGAGATTGTTAAAGCCGGGGCACAATTTTTTGATGGAAAACTGAGAATTCGTAACAATTGTAAAAAACAATCGTTATTATGTAACACTTCACAGAAGGTACGTAACAAAAATTCTACTAATGCAATACTTCACAGAAGGTGCACAGATTTCTACCAACGCAAACACTTCACCGAAGGTGCGCTAATAGAATTCTGATAAACGAAGAAGGTGACAGGCGAATGCAACACTTCACAGTAGGTGCACAGATTTCTACCAACGCAAACACTTCACCGAAGGTGCGCTAATAGAATTCTGATAAACGAAGAAGTACTACAACAAAAAACCCTTTTAATGACGGCTAAAAAATGTCATTAATGACGAACCATGACGCTTTTTTTTTTCCACAGCAACCGTTATGAAAACGGGTGTTATAAATATTTTTTAAAAGCGTCATAAAATAACCGTCATGAATAGTTTCTATAAAAGCGTTATGAATAGTTAATATATAGTGCACAATTCAGAACAATTTTAAAACGTCATGAATAGATAATATGTATAGGCTCAATGCAGCACATTTATAACACTCATATTACTGAACTCATCACATTTATAACACTCAATACTGCACATTATATATTACTTTCCAAAAACTTCTCAATTCAATTTTAAAACAACAACTTTGAACTATATTCACAAGAAAACATCGAAATGTTATATCACCATCTTCATTACATTATCTCAAAATAGGGTATCCAAATACATATATTTACAACTACTACTTAAATGAATCCTCAAAACAAGTAACTACTTTGGCTTCAACTTGAGCACATCAAAACTGTCAACATCACGTGTAGCAAATTCCACCATTGCAATAATATTTGCATCTTCATGTGCACCTGAGAAAGAAAATTAATACTAGTTAGCTACAATTCCACCATGCATCTATAACAAGTATTATCAACACATTAAGATAACACCAACTTACAAATTTGAAAATAGAGAGAGCTCTATGAGCTAATCTTCAAAAACTTCAATGACTAAGGCATTAAAAATGATATATCAATGGTTCATGCTTTAAACCTCATCTTCTTAAATTTTAGTTTAACTAAAGGTAGAATTAGAACTACTAATTTTTTTCTTAAGTTTGAACAATCAAATTTATTGGATACTTGACCACAAAAGAATTAATAATCACTACAGCTAAATTCTTTCCAGAAAAGATGTTAGCTTAGGAAAAAACTTACTAACTGTTCCAGAAGTCAAGGTACACATACTTAGAGAGAAGTAAAATACTTACCGGTAGAGCCATCTTCTTAATGTACTCATTGCCAAAGAGTGAAATGATTCATATTCAAGAAACTATTTGATACTATGACAGAAACTATTTACCAATCTGGAAGAAGCCAAAATGCTTGCTAACACTTGTATCATATCAGAAAAAGCTTTATCTATTGATACCACATAAAAGTTCCAGTCTTCACCCAATTATAATATAATATGCAATTTCTTCTTTTACTCCGTAATACAAATATATCCATGTCCAAAATGAGAGAATTAGAAGAAAAAACTCTTAATTTTAATGCTTACCTCATGAACCCTTGGTCTATGGTGTCTGAGCTCCAGTATTGATTCCTTCCTTTCTATCAGGACTCCAAGTTCCCCATGCACAAATACTTGAGCTGCACTCAAAAGGATACAAAATTCAGCTCAAAAGAAGTCATAGTCAACTAAGAGTTTTTGCTTTGATTCTATACTCATGCACAAATACATGTATGTTATCCCACTTGATTCTATACTCATATTGTGATTTTTATCTATCTATCGGCATTCTAAATATTAAAAATATTGATGATGACTATGCAGTCACCAAGAATCCACAATCAACAAACAGAGCATAAACCCACATTTGAAAACCAAACGAAGCATCGATAGATCAATCAAGAAACAGAGCATAAACCCACATTTGAAAACCAAACGAAGCATCGATAGATTAATCAAGAAACAGAGTGCTACCCATGGTTGTTCAAGCAGATCCCGACGAGCTCCATCCGGTTCCGCACGAGCTCGAGCACGACCCTCAGCCTCTGCTCCTCCGTGCACACCTCGAGGACCTTCTGCACCAGGTAGTTCACGAACGGGTTCGCCATCAGCTCCACCACGTGGTCGACGATCCCGAGGAAGATCGCCTCCTTCTCCTTCCTCGTCCCCTCCACGAGCTTCCGCTGCAGGAACCGGCACCCGTTCTGGTCCTTGATTAAGTAAAACAGAACATTACCATGATTTGTATTCATCTGAAGCCCTAATCTGAAGGACACATATATCTATTGTAGTTAGTAATGAAACAAAACCTTGATCAAGTAAAACAGAACATTACCATGATTTATATTCATCTGAAGCCCTAATCTGAAGGACACATATATCTATTGTAGTTAGTATTTATATTATCAAAATAAGTGACCAACACGTGAAAAAAAAAAAACTAATAATACAATTCCTATACCATATCATCTAAACAAAACAATAGCACATTGTTGAATAAACCAAAGAACAGGCATTTGAAAAGGAAAAATAAAACAGAGAACTACATATTGTGATTTTTATCTATCTATCGGCATTCTAAATATTAAAAATATTGATGATGACTACCTAACACCTTGCCCTCTGTTCACACATCCTCATACCCACATATATACAACAATGCAATAGTTTTAAGGAGTTTGAACAATATGTTCCAACCGAGTGTTTACTTATGAAGAAGGAAGGAATGGAGAGCACAACTGTTGGAAGGGGTGCTCACCAGCGTATGACGTCGACCGTGGGGGTGGTTGGCACGTGACCGGCAGTCGGCGCTGCTGCGCGGAGGCATCGTGACCACTGAGGTCGGTTCTGCAGGCCCGGGGAGAGCCGCGTCCACGAAGAGGTTTACGCACCAAAATCACACGAGAAGTCCTCGACCGCCAACAGCGTTGTGGCGTAGCCGACCTCCGCTGCTGTTCTCGTGTGCGGCGGACGCATGGAGACTTGCCAGCGTAGGTGCGACTGTTGGAATGATGGAAGGAGGAGCTGGAGATGGGAGAAATATTTTGTAGGCGCACCGACTCGTCGTCAACCCCGGGGATGGCGCACAGGAACTGGATGTAGTTCTTGTACTCGATGTCCAGGACCAGACCCGGATCCAACGCCCGGGCCGGGTTTATGAATCCGGCTCCGTAGTCGAACGGGGTCGTAAATTAGGGTTAGGGTTTTAGATTTGGGGGAAAGGAAGGAGAAGAAGAGGAGAGGAGGGTGTAAGGAAGAGGAACTGACCCATGAGGGCTTCGGATCCGAGGTCGGCGCCGGAACCGATGAAGCGGCGGAGGTTGCGGACCCACGACATCGATGACGCCGGAGGGCGACGAGGAGCGTGCGCGATGGTCTCGAGCTTGTCCTGGAGGGCGACGAGGAGCGTGAGGCCCTCCTCGAAGATTTTGGATCTAGGGTTAGGGTTTTGGAGTTGGGGGAGAGGAGGGAGAAGAAAGGAGGAGAAGGAGAAGATCAGAATATTTTGGGGGAAAGGCGGGCTATAGCAAAGATTTTGCCAAAAATCGAAGTTAAAAAATATTACAAGTTTGCCACCGCTCTAAACTATTAATAATGCTTTATTTTATAAACGTTATAAAAAACCCAGAATTAGCCCAAACCGTCATAGAAAAAAGGTATTTTTCAACTTAATAACGCTTATGTATCAGCCGTCATTAAAACTCCTTGTCGAGCGTCATTAATAGGTCTTTTTGTTGTAGTGAAGGTGACAGGCGAAAGATGGAAAAACTTCTGCTGGGGTGAATGATCACCGTTGTTCAAAGCTTTATTCCCCCCACACGAATAGCTTCCAGGAACCAGCAAGTTCGTCGGAGAACTTGGAACACTCTTGCTCTTCTGACTCCTCGAATGAACACGAACTCCCGTGCAAAACTCAACGCTGGTACAATACCTCTTCTCTCTCACAGCTTCTAAACACTTATAAACTTTCTGTCTACTACCTGTGTATTAGTTCCTTACTGTGAGAGAGAAGGAGGAGACCTTATATAGGCCCCTACAACAACTGCCCGGTTAGCACAATTTTAGGAACGTGGTAATAACCACCCCGAACATGGAGCAACCGCTCAGAACATGCAAAGACACGTTCTGCCGCAAGTTGCGCCACTCGCGTAACCAGCGTGATTTGCACTTTACGCACACAGCCATTTTACGCAACCTGCGCACACTGCGTACGCTGCGCACACTGCGCGTACTGGGCTGCGTAACTAGGCCGGCGTAACTGGGCTCGCGTAACGGGGCGTGCGTAACGTGGCAACTTAAGCGCACTATGCTGACGTGCTAAGTACAAAGTGCGCCAACAAGATGCCACATTACGCTTCATGAGCCCTTGAGCCCGAGTCCGAGCCCGAGCCCGAGTCCGAGTCCGAGTCCGAGTCCGAGTCGCTAAGCCCCTATGGGGCTTAGCTCCCATGGAAATAAATTTCCCAAGAGCAAAAAGCTAGAAGCTTACCATGGAGCCTTATTCTTACCTCTTAGTAAAATCACCCACATGGTTTCCACCTTTGGGTCACCACCCATGTGCACATCCCAACAATACATAGAAGCCTATATATGTTGAGATACCACATGGTGCATTTCCGATGTGGGACTAAAACTTCACTAAGCATGTAGAGAACAAGTTCTCTACATGTCAAGAATACAAATGCCCCAACAATAAGCTCAGCTCCTGAGCTCTTCAAGGAAGATAGAAGTGACGTTTAACAATTTCTTGAAAATTAACCCAAGGAGTAAAAATTGAATGAAAATTAGCTGAGTTTTTTCACTGAAATGGAAAGGAGAGTGGGGGCCAAAGGTTAAGCCAATTTTTCATTTGTGTGGAAAACAGTAATGGGCTCTTTATATAGGTTTTTAGAAAATCTTAGAAAATACAAATTTAATTATTTTTCCTCATTTTAATTAAGCACATGTCTAAATTAAAGAGTTAGTTAGGTTTGTTATATCCACTTAAATTATAGAAACTTTCCACCATTGTTGCGGTTGAATATTTGCTAATCCTGCCACTCCTTCATTATTTGTTTTAAGAAAATTATTTATATTTTTGTTTTGTTTTATAAAAGATTTCAAGCTAGGAAATTATCAACTTAATATTTTTTTTGGCATTTTAATTTGGAGATTTTAATCATGAAACTAGTATTTGAATTAGGAAACAATTTTTTAGGAAAGAGGGATTGGGGCACAAATTATAATAATAATAAAAAGTAAATCTAGAATAGGTTGTGGGAATAATAGAAAATGGGTTGAGAAACATTTGAACTAAATTTATTCTCTCATTTCTTACTCATTTTCAAAACCAAAATAAGTTGGAACCGTCACGAGGGCTCCAGTTGAGCCTTACTATTCTAAGAAGAGCTACTACATTCAGAATTTATAAATTCTCAGACCAAGACTACAGCTAATGTGGCTGGGATGTTGGAACGCAGTATGACCCGAAGCGGAGTTAGCTCATGTGATGCGATATTGAATTCGACTCATATGCCTTAAAAGAGAATTTTCATGTAAGACCTGAGCCAATTCCAATTATCTACACCTCATGATCCTACCTCCTACCCTATGTGAGACTAAATTACCAACATCATTGTCACCTCATTTTGAGCGCTCAACCAGAAACGAGATACAATCCAATAATCTCCACCTTAGCTCGTTTCTACTAGTCGAATAACCTTAGCACATGTGCTTTATTTACCCAACAATCTTCACCTTAGCTCGTTTCTGCTAACTGAATAACCTTAGCACCATTGCTACATTTATTCGTTCCCGCTAGCCGAACAACCTTAGCACGTTTGCTACATTTTGTTCGTTCCCGCCAACCGAGCACCCAAGAGATCCAACATATTATCAACTCAATTCATTCGACCACAAATCCAAATCGACACATTCATCTACACCACCATTGTGTGCCAATCACAACGTCTTGCTATACCTTGGACGTGTGAAACCTACCTTTGAAGTCAATTTGTATAGTTGTATATCCTCCTAACTCCACATTGAGAAGAGAACTCGTATATTTGTGTATACGCATGAACGTTCAGCAGCATCTGTCTCGAACCAATTAGAGTCGTCCAAACCAGTCCTATAACCATGGGCTCTGATACCACTTGTTGGGAACGCGATGTGACCCGAACCGGAGTTAAGCCATGAGGTGCGATATTGAATTAGGTCCATATGTCTTACAAGAAAATTTTCACATAAGGCTTAACCAATTTTAATTATCTACACATCATGATCCCACCTTCTACCCGATGTAGGACTAAATTACCAACAGTATTGTCATCCATCACCTTTTGAGCGCTCAACCTGAAACGAGATACAATCCAACATCTGACGGGACCATCATGAGGCTCCAACTGAATTTTACTATGCTACAAAGTGAGCTCAGAATCTAAAAATTGGGATGAGGCTTACAATTGATGCTCTTAGAAGTCCCTTGTTGTGGACATTAATCACTCAAGCCTACCTACATTGATTTAGGTTAATGGGAAAAATCTAAATCCAGCTGTGGCGCGTACTCAAACCAATACAGAATAGGGACCAGTACTGTGTGGGAACACTGTGTCTGAAATCTGTGGGAGCAGGTTGCATTTAAGTAGCCGTAGCCTCCTCTAGTCCTTGACCTAAGATTTGATGGGATTTGTAGGAATGTCCTAATATCTTGTGTCAAACAGTGCCAGTGGGTCTACTTACCTCTCCTACCCACCTATCTACGACAAAGGCAGGCAGGCACCTCTACCGACTGGAAACAATTATACCGGCGTTTCTTTCTTGAAACGACATCAATGACCTCTTTGCCGGTCGCACGCATAATGGGGGTAAAACAAGCTAACAGTTTATATATAATTGAGAGTTTACAATGATAAAGATATAATATTTTCTTTCTACTCTCAATTATTTCGGGAACCAAACGAGGTCTTAATGTCATGGGCTGAAATCAGCTTGCAACTAGATGGGCTGCACCCTATCCATTTTTTTATTTTTTATGTGAGTCAGCTCATACCATACTTCCAGTTCACCTTAGTCCACCCCAGCAAGAATTTTTGGTTTCGCCCTCGCCCGAAATTTGGTCTTTGGACAAAATCTGAAAATTTCGACAATATTCCATACAATGTAGCAAGATGGTGCTCTCTCAGATCTCCTCCCCAAGTCTCCCAAGCTATCCTAGCTTCAGGGGGGCTAGGAGGAGACGTGGTCGTAGCGGCTCTCCACGCTGGTTGCTCTCTCAGATTCCAGTGCGTCGTCCTTTATCCTGGTTCCTAGTGCGGAGCAGGAGGTAGGTTGTTGCAGAGATCTGTCTAGGGAGCAAGAGGCAAGAGTGTGTAGAGAGCCGATTCGGCTCCCTCAGGATGCAGCCGTAAACTGGAGTAGTTGTTATGAGAGGTCTTCTACTGAAGACTCTACTCTGCAACAGATGATGTGGTTGCTTCTGGTCAGGATGCTTCGAAAGGGTAAACAAATGGTCCAAACAATGTTCCTCCTCCTAAAAGCATCATTAGTAAAACCCATTCCATTTTTTAATCGGAAAATTTTATGAGAAGCAAAAATATTTACAAAAATTGTGTAAAAGACATCAAGTTTAGAGAAATAGCAAAATGAGCACAGTGGCGCCCAAAAATAGGACGTAGGACGTCCTAATTTAGGTCGTCAAAATTCATTCCTCCCTAAACCGACCCCTCTTTTCTTAATCTTTTCTTAATCTCTTCCTCTTATTCTTAATCCGGAATAAATACGGAATAAATAAAGTGTGTGGAAAAAGCGAAAAGGGGCGCCAAATTTTAGGCCAAAAAAAACGCGCCCTTCATTAGGGTGTGAAAATTTTATAAAAATTGTAGTGTACGGCCTAGCAGGAATTAACAAAATGTTGCTTTGCTCTCTACTTTAAAATGTTGCTTTGCTAAAGACGGGCGTGTTTTTTTATAAAAATTTGAGAATTTTTGACTTGCCCTCCACTTTGTTTGTCCTAATTAAGGGTGCACCCCACAGTTTTGCATTAATGTACATCACCCCCCACATTTGACGGATTCCGTCAAAAATTAACGGTCAAACGTTTTGACCAAAAATTTTGAACCAAAATGCCCTTCCTATTTTCTTCTTCCTCTTTCCTCCCCCTCCGGCGGCCACCACACCCCCGCGGCCACCGCACCTCCGCGGCCACCGCCCCCGCACCGTCGCCTCCGCCGCTTGCCGCTGCTGCCACCCCACTGCTGCTGCTGCCGCCGCCGCCGCCGCCGCCGCAGCTGCTGCTGCTAGTGCTGCTGCTGCGGCTGCGGGGAGGGGAGGGGGGAGCGGAGGGGGAGGGGGCGGTGGCGGAGGGAGGGGGGCGGTGGCGGAGGGGGAGAGCAAGGCGGGGAGGGGGGGGAGGGGGCGGTGGCGGAGGGGGGGGGGAGCGGAGGCGCAGAGGCGGACGGTGGCGGTGGCGGAGGGGGGGAGCGGAGGCAGGGAGGGGGGAGCGGAGGCGGGGAGCAGCGGCGGTGGCCGCGCAGGGGATGGGGGGGGTAGGGAGGGGGGTTAGAGGAAAGAGGGAGGAAGAAGACGAGGGCATTTTGGTCCAAAAAAATATTTTTGACGGAATCCGTCCAATGTGGGGGGTGATGTACATTAATGCAAAACAGTGAGGTGCACCCTTAATTCGGGTAAACAAAGTGGGGGACAAGTCAAAAATTCTCTAAAAATTTTCCTGCCAACATTTCATGCCTGGCAGGAATTAACAAAATTTTTATAAAAAAAACATTTCAATTTTTACACCTTAAAGAAGGGCGTGTTTTTTTTACGCCCTAAATTTTTTTATAAAAAAGAATCCTTCATTAGGGCGTGAAAATTTTACTCCCTAGAAAAGGGCGCCACTTTTTCACTTTTACTGCCAACATTTCAATTAACAATTCCATAACCTTAACCAAACCTTAAACAAACAATTCCATAACCTTAAACAACAATCTTGCATTTCTACGCCCAAAAGTAGGGCGTGAAAATTGCACGCCCAACTTTTCGGCGCCACAATGCTCAATTCACAATTATTCCAAACTTTGTTCCTTTTATAAAATAAATTTAAACTATAATGCTCTCTCTGAAATTTTTCGTTTTTTAATTCTAAATTTAGAATGCAGAAGCTCATTTTGTAGAATAGTAAGTCTCATCTATACTTCAAATTTCTACAATTTCGGTCTCATCCCACCCATATGTGCTAAGGGTTGGGACTTCAAATTTCTAGATTTTAGATTGTAGAAACTCATTTTGTAGAATAATAAGTCTCAATTTGGAGTCCAACTTTTTAGATTCTAAATTTTACATTATTTTTTCACATCAATTTTTGACCACACAATCTTTGGGACCGGAACTTACTTTATCATTTTCTAATATTCTCATACAAATCCAACACATTCTACATTTACATTTTTTTTAAAAAAAATTTGGGCCCCAAATTGTATTTGGGAGTCTCAACTACTAATGATGCTCTAACAAGGAAGAACGAGAGAGAGCTTCGTCTTTTTGAGGAAAAAGTCCACTAAGGCCATCTCCAACCCATCCTTAAAATTTTTCTCGATTTGAGGACTCAACAAGAAATATTCTTCTATGATACTATCCTCAAAATTTTACATCTCCAACCCATCAATCCTCAAATAATAAACAACCATTATTTATTTCTACATAAATTTATTTCTTCACAACTATTTAATATAATCAAATACATTAACATTATATTATTAATATTATTTACCGAAATAATATTATAATATTTTATATTATAATATTATTTAATATTTTATAATATTAAATATATTATTTATAATATTTCATATACATTTCAATGTTGTTGTTGGTTTCGATATTTTAATGTTGTTGTTGGTTTTGATATTTTAAATTTCGATGTACTTATATTTTGTTTAAGTCAATGTATTTAAATTTTAAAAAGTTTCATGTTATTCTATTATTTTTTGCCAATTCAAATATTATTTTATTAATCAAATGAATCTAATAAAAAAATACTAATAAATATATTCAATTTGAAGATCTCAACAAGAATATTTTAATAGTATTATTATTATATTATTTATAATTATAAGTTAAAAAATATGTTAAGTTAATTAAGTTTAGTGTTTAACATATGTAGGATATACTAGTAATTAGGTACATCTTGGAGAGCAAAATTGTTATGAATAGTGGATCCTCAAATTTGAGGATTTTCATTTTCTCTCCTCAAATTTGAGGATCGGTTGGAGGATTTTTTGAGGAGAAATTCTCAATTAGTTAATTGAGGATAATGGTTGGAGATGGCCTAAGCGAACAAAGGTCTTCTAGACTAGGTCATTAAGTTGAGGCTGAGTTGTTGGGGATGGGCATCCGAATTGTGCGTATATATATAGGAATATTTTAGCAAATGTTTCGATTACAAATATGAAAACTAGCATATATTTTCACTTACTTAAAAAATTAGCAAATGCCCACATTTAAAAATTTAAGATATGCCTCCACTATTAGGGGTGAGCATTATCCGGTTTCGGACCGAAAATCGAACCGAACCGAATCGAATAAGAGATTCAGTTCGATTTAAAAAAAAATCGGTTCGGTTTTGAAAATACTAAATTTTCTTATTCTGTTTCGGTTTCGGCTTTGGGTTTCGGTCCAAAACCGAAAACTGAATTATATATATATATATATATATATATATATATATATATATATATATATATATATATAAATTGAGGTATATTTAGTTACTATATATATATATATTAACAAAAAAACCTAAATAAACCGAAAAATCAAGTAAACCGAAAATCGAACTGATTTAATTCGGTTCGATTTGATTCGGTTATGGGCCAATTTGGTTCGGTTTCGGTTTTGTTTATTCAGTCTTCAGTACAATTCAGCTTTCGGTTATTCAATTCGGTTTGAACCGATTTAACCGAATGCTCACCCCTACCCACTGTTTTAACCTAAATTTTGATTATTTTACACATAATGAGGACATTTGCTGGTTTTTAAATAAGTGAGGGTATATGTAAGTTTTCATATTTGTAATGGGGACATTTGCTAAAATATCTCATATAAATATTCAAAGAAGGTAAATACCCTCACATTAATTAGCCCCACAAAAAATTAAGTGTGCTTCTTCTGTTGCTCGAATCCGCAACCTCCATGAGGGATGACTCCCTCTCTACCACTTGGGATATATATATATATATATATATATATATATATATATATATATATATATATATATATATATATATATATATATATATATATATTGAAGCAATGGGTACTTGTGGCGAACTCGCCTCCACTGAGGCTCGAACTCCCGACCACTTGGGCCGCATGCATCTCTCTTAACCACTAGGCTAGAGGTCATTTGCATATATATATATATATATATATATATATATATATATATATATATATATATATATATATATATATATATATATATATATATATATATATGGGTGCGGTTGCCCATCCGTGTCGTTTGGGGTCAAAACTAGTTGTAGATAGTTAGTTACTTATAGTTAGAGCTGTCAAATGGACTGGGCCAGGCTGTCCCACCCCAAATATTGGTGGGCTAGGTCGAGCTCTCAGGCCCATTCACTACAGCGAGTGGGGCTGGGGCGGACATAAATGATAAAAATATGACCGTGGCCCACAACATGGCGGATTTCGAACCGAGCCGTACCGGGCCAGGTCGGACCTCGGTATATTCTATGTAGATAAAACTCTTCAAATTTTGAACCTCAACTACTCTTTAAAATCTTGACTAAATAACATGAATGTCAATAACTAACTTATAAGCATGAGAGACACTTCTACTAAGTTGACAATTGATACATTAAGCTAAGTCTAGAGAAATTATGAAAGCCAGACAATATTGCTAAGTGTTGGTATAAAAAGAAAGAGAACTATATGATAAAAAATGCATTAATATTTCATTTCTTCCGCTGGCAAAACATTTTTCTATACCCAACTTCCAGGAAGAGGCGCCTGCATTTTATACCCATCTTCCTATACACAACTTTTTTCAACACATTTAAAAGTATGGAATATAGTGTATAGCTATATCGGGTTGGGATGGGCCCGGCTGGGTCGAGCCTCTTTTATGGGCCGATACATGAGGCCATGCACGTCTCGATATACTAGGTGGGCCCAGCCCGGGCCCACAATTAATCGGGACGGATCGGCCCATGGATCATTTTTCCGTGTCGTGCTCATGTCGAGCTGGCCCATTTGACATGTCTACTTATAGTAACTACTTTAATGATTACAATTGATACCTTGTTTAGTTGTTTTTGCCCCTTGGATATAGCCATAGTTCCATGATACGAATTTATATTAATTTGCATTCTTCTTAGGGCACGTATCCTTGTCATCGAAAAAATTAGGGTGTGTACCGATTCTAGTGTTATTTGAGAAGGATATCTTAAGTGTTATTCATAGATTTCTAGACTACTTGTATATTATACATATAAGACTGGACGCATCATTGATACAATCGTGTACTATTATTGGTGGGAAGAACACTTACTAGATATCTGACTCCGATTTACGCACCTTTTACTCACTGTCTGCAAGCGGCTCAATTTGAGTACGCTTGTATTTGTTATCCTGATATTTATTGGTCGCTAGTGCCTCCGAGGAGCATTACTTGTTGGTTGTTGAAAGACCCAAATTTGGATTCAGTTAATTAGATTTAATTTTCAACTAGTGTAATTTTAGATTTACTATTATTATTTTATTAATATTATTATGTCGGTTAATTAATTACATTTTTTTAACTGGAATTATTGATTGCATTTTGATTCGGATCTTAAACCCAGCCTAACCATTTTTTCCAAAACCCTCTCCTATTAAATAACAAACAAAAAATAATGAAAACCCACACTCTCAGCCACCCCAACCCCTTGACTGGCTCTTAAACGTCGCAAAAAATGTCGCTAATTAGCGACGTTATTAACGTCGCTAAAGTACGTCGCCATAGCGACGGTTTGCGACGTTTTGTCGTTTAGCGACACGTCTTTTTCCGTCGTTTCCGAAACGTCGGCCAAAACGTCGCTAAATTTACTTAGCGACGTTTTCAACGAGATTAGCGACGTTTTGTAACGTCGCTAATCTGACAAAATTTTGTAGTGATGGTTATCTAGTCAGGATTGGAGCGAAGTACATAAACTAAAAACAATTTCATTAAATGATAAAAACTATAAAACAGTTATAGTAAGTAATACATGATGAGTAAGAATGACTGAAGCAGGAAATTAATTAGAGCAGTAGTTAAAAAAAGGCAATGAAAATAAGCATGGTGAATCAAGAGAGTATGATAATAAAGATAGTAAATAAAAGATAAATCATTTAATGTAGATATAATGTGTCCAGCAAGTACAATATAATCAGCAGGAATGTAACTAAACTAGTGTGTTTGAAATACCACTTTCGACATATAAACGACTAAGGGGTAATACGGCTCGCACGTGAGGTGTGCGACTGCTATCATTCTAGATTAGACTAGTAAGGGATTATTCTAACATGTTTAGGAATGTTTACATGTGTACTCAAATATTTTTTCGTTCGACTAGTACAAGTTAATCTATATCCCGACACGTAAATCAAGTACAAGGCCAGCCAGAAAATAAGTGATGACAGTAGGTGATTCTAAAAAAAGAGGCCAGTCAAATAAGATGCACATGTCGCAGAAAATGAATCCAAAAATACCAATCCGTGTTTCCATAGTGTCAAAAATCAAGTAATATAATACTATAGACCAGAATCATAGAAATTATCAAATAATGAAAACTATCAGAGAATGTACTCGCCTCAATTTGTTGGAGTTGACGTGGGCGACATGAACGTGTCAACACGGAATAGGTAACGATGCTATGCTCTACAAGATGGTCCCAAACGATGGCACAGGTGATTTCATTGAGTCCAGAATAGTCCAAATAGCCTAGTTTGATATATAGAAGCCCAAAATCGAAGTTCGGCACGATAATCGAATCAAGAAATAAAAAACGACTATAATAGTCGCAATTTATGATTTCGAAGGAAAAAAGCATAACTAATACATATATCTACTTGAAAAATATTTATAATATTAGAAACTATATTTTTATTAATCATAATATATTTAGATATTAATTTTGAAAATATAGGAAATTATTCTAGTCAAAAATCTCTAATTTTGGATAATAGGATTTTTAGGTCAAAATTTAGTAATAAATTTTCGAAACACCATTATATATATATATATATATATATATATATATATATATATATATATATATATATATATATATATATATATATATATATATATAATTTCCAAAATAAATAATACCACTAATACATTAATACTAATAATGATATTATTGTTAATAATAACACAATGCATATACATTTGTATACTTATTATACATACATAATTTATACTTATACCCATACATATACACATGTAAATTTTAGTGGGCTTTAAGGCCCAACCTATCTGTTACTAGATTAATGGGCTCAAGCAAAAGAAATGAACATAGCCCAACCCAAAGCAACCATAATCCTTTATTATTATTATTAATAATAATAATAAAATAAAAACTAATTACTCCGCACATTAAAACCTAACTTTACTCATTAAAACCTGACTCTACTCATTAACTCTACTCATTAAAACCTAAATTCATACAGAACAAGTGAGAAAGGACCCAATCAAAGGGGGTAGAAGCCATTCTCATCCCAAATCCCTAATTTTCCATAGAGAAGAATCAAGAGGGAGAAAGAGGATCATACCAGAGCGGCACTCGCCGAGGGGGCATGGGCGTTGGTGGCTCACGCCAGCAGAGGGGAAGCAGCGCGCAGAGGCGGAGTGCCGATGCTTGGGGAGCAGCGTCGGGCGGAGCCAAGCGGTGGCGGAGGTTGACGAGGCCAGATTTGGACGAAAAAGTGAGGGATCCGGTGCTGGTCTCCAACACGGAGGGTGGAACGGTCAGGCGGCAGTGACGCGGTAGCGGTGGTCGCTACTGGGTCAGGTGAGCATTGGTGGTCGTTCCATTTTTTTTTGTGTTGGTGGTGTTTGGTTGGGTGCCAGAACGGTGGTCGGGGCTGTAGTGGTGGTGGAACGGAGAATGAGGCGGTGGTTGTTATATGGCCAGGAGAAGGAGGTCGCGCCGCGATGGTGCTAAGCAGGGCCGGCCCAGGGGGTTGGGTTGCCATATCCGGAGCTAGTTTTGGTTGTCCCTTGACCCTTACATGTACCAGACACATCATACCACCATATGTATAATGTATTGTTAGTCAGTGAAATGGGTCCTTTACTACTTGAGATACATAACAGATACCACTACAAAAGAGGAGCATATGAGTGAAATAGATTCTTTAACTGATATGATCATTATTTTGTACGAGAAGAGAATATGAGCAAAATCGATTCTTCACTACTTGAGAGATGCCTTATATTACAATTTTTTTAACATATGTTATGTCAGTTCATGTCTGTGAATCCAAAATTTGATGAATCTATATGATCCATTTTACATTAAAATGAGAATCCTGAAATTGTAAGTCCAAAATGATCCTGATGCTCATCTCAGGTTCTTCATTTCTATTGATTCATTTTACATTAAAATGAGAATCCTGAAATTGTAAGTCCAACAGAGATGCACTAGTATTCCAAAATTATTCATCCAGATTCATTATCATTATATATTAGTTAATAGGTATTTAGGAGAAAGGAAGAACCTGAGATGAGCATCACATCTGGGTGATATCAAACTCCATGTTGCACTTGCACTGCTTCCCGTTGCTGTTCTGGTTCAATAGAAATGAAAAAAAGAAACCAACTGTCAGGAAAACACAATTGTGATTTCTGCATTCCTTAGAAAGTAATATTTCACATACAATAATGTGAACGAAGCTTGGACTAACTTGCATCACATTGATCTCCTATGAACTGCTCATGAAGACATCCACAATGGCCAATACCTGTGAACAGAACAATAACAAAGTTCCAGGTGAAATGTAGCAGTCAATGATCAATTGGACCACCTCCAATGATATCACTACAACCAAAACTCAAAAGACAAATTGCTGCGGACATATATACCAAGGTTAGTATATTTGTTTATGTTAACACCAATTTCCAGGCAAAGCATACATGACCAATTTCCAGGCAAAGCATACATGACCAAAACTCAAAAGACAAAATGGCAATATGCAACCATATTGAAAAAATAATTACAACAAAAGCATGTAGATAATTTTTTTGATAAAAACCAAGATTACATTGTGCTTTTAGCTTGAGCTTGAACTATATCATAAAATCTTGATTACAAAAATTACATAAGCTTGAACTATATCAAAGAAAAATGCTTCTATTTGCATTTTTTGAAGCAAATTCTTCAATTAAGTGATCGTACTCAAGCTTCTCTAGTAGCTCTTTTTCAATTGAGATCATAGCTAATCCATTCAATCTTTCTTGTGACATGGTGGTACGAAGATAATTCTTTATCAACTTCAACTTAGAAAAACTCCTTTCCGCCGAAGCAACCGTGATCGGTATAGTCAACAAAATTCGATAAGCAACCCAAGCATTCCGAAAACCACCATCTTCCCAATAAGATCTTATAAAGTCAAGGATGTCAATTGATTTTGTTACTTCTTTAGGCAATATTGCTTTCAATTCTCTAAGGTCTCCAAATAACTCTTTTCCATTTATATCACAATGTTGGTTGTGTTCCAAAAAGCCTTCTAGTTTAGTGCAATGCTCCATCAAGTCTTCATCGCTAACACTTCTCAACTTTGCATTAAACAAGAACCCAAAGATCTCTTCATAAAGCCCAAATTGTTCAAATCGATCCTTAAGCGATGTAAGAGCTTGATCTATAATGTGGATAAAGTAGGAAATTCTAAAATTATTCTCCGGTGTTTGGCTTCCTTCGACACCCGCCTCCATATCTTCATCGAAATGCTTGTTTCTACGAACAACTCTCTTTTGTGGAAAGGTCGGATCAATACCAACTTCATTAGCAAGTTCTTTGGCTTCTTCCATCAAGTCTTCAAAACCATCTTCTCTAAACTTTTGAAAGAATAGAATGAGCTCCTTTATTCTTGTAATTGCATCCTCCAAATTTATCTCTTCATGTTGAAGTACTTTGCTAACCCGATTAACTTTATCCAAAACTTTGTACCAAATGCATAAGCTAACCAAGAACTCGAAATCTTCTAAAGCATTTTTGCACAAACCTTTAGCTTCGGCCATCACAACATCCTCTTTAGAGCTATTTGCAATTTCAATCAAAGCATCTCTCAATTCCGGTGCTTGATTTCTTATTGCTCTAACACTCTCAATATGACTTTCCCAACGAGTTACCGACAACGGCTTTGGTGTCAACCCCTTCACATATCTTCTAAGAACATCCCATCGTTGCGTTGAACCCGAAAACAAAGTATAAACCTTTTGCACATATGCGAAAAAATTTCTAGCTTTCACACAAGATTTTGCCATATCACATAATGCAAGGTTTAGGCTATGACATCCACATGGTACATAAAGTGCTCTAGGATTTATGTCAAGTAGTCTCTTTTGAACACCTTGATTTTTTCCTTTCATATTTGACCCGTTGTCGTAGCCTTGACCTCTTATGTCATTAATGTTGAGCTTAAGGTCAATCAAAATATCTTCAAGTCGCTTGAAAAGTCCAAGACCCGAAGTGTCATCGACCTTTACAAATCCAAGAAAGAACTCTTCTACCTTGGCTTTACTTCCATTTTCAACATCCACACACCTTATGACAATTGACATTTGTTCTTCATGACTTAGATCCGGAGTGCAATCAAGAATAATCGAGAAATATTTTGCCGTCAATATTTTTTGAAGAATGTTTTTTTTTAATCTCATTTGCTATCAAGAATATCAACTCATTTTGAATCTTGTGGCTAAGATAATGATGTTGGATTTCATTATCAACCATGCGTCGAAGATGTTCTTGCATGATTGGATCAAACTCCGCAACAAATTCTATAAGTTGACAAAAAAGTCCATTGTTCTTCTCGTAGATCTTCTCATTTGTTCCACGAAATGGCAAACTATTTCGTGAAAGTGTCTTCACAACCCCAATAATTCGAACTAGTATCATCTTCCAACGAACTTTTTCTTTGTCAATTTGTGCTTGCATTTCCTTGTCAACTGTCATCTTTAGTTTTAGTCCCTTTTGCAAATCAACCCACTTCACAATATTTGCATTGTGTTCCGGATTACCTTCATGATTTCGAAGCTTTGTAGGAAGGTTGTGCCAATCATCAATTCCATTCTCGGCCAAGTTTGATGCCATCGGTCTATGCTTGAATAGTTTGCAACAAAAACAAAATACTTTATTCAACTCATTTGAATAAACAAGCCACTTTCTTTCTTGCTTCTCTCCATTTGGTTGATGACTAATATAATGTTTAGAAGAAAAGCATCTCCCATAGTCCTTGTCTCTTGGAAACTCATCATTTTCTTTCAAAATTTTAATGGGACCTTGTTGAACTAACATTATCCTCTTGACATCATTAATATTTTCCCACAAACCCGGATCATAATTCACATCAACATCTTTCTCAAGGTCTAGCATGCTTTCATTCGTAGGCTCCACATAGCCCTCACCACTAGCTTCTTCATCTCCCATAGCATCTTCATCTCCCATAGGTTCATTATTTGCTACATCACCACCTTCATTGCTAGGCTCTTCAAGAACATCATCCACACTTTCATTATTAGCTTCTTCGACTTGACTCAAATGTTGAGATTTTTGAGCTCTTGCATTAAATAACTTAGAAATTGAGCCCACTAGAGATTGTGACGTTGCATCTTTACGTTGCTTGACCCTTCTATTATAAGCTCTGGAATTTTGTTGTCGAAATCTCACTCGATCCTTATCATTTTCATTCTTCGTCATAGTACTACCTATACAAATACAACATTACAATTTTTTAATTTCATTCTAAGTCAAATTATTAAACTAAATAATTTACAACATGATTTGCGGCATTAATTATTAAACTAAATAATTTACAACATTAATTTTTTTTAATTTCATTCCAAGTCAAATGAGGTCACACCATTAAATTACAAGAATAACAACCTAAACAATCTAATAGTGTTTTCCATCCACAGGAACATGAAATTAAATTACAAGAATAACAACCTAAATAACCTAAGCAATCTAATAGTGTTTTCCATCCACAGGACCATTTAGGTCACACCATTAATTTCATTCTATTTCTAGGTCAAATGAGGTCACACCATTTTTTTTAATTTTTTTAATTTCATGTTCTAACTAAAAATTTAAATGAGAAGAAGATAGCATCATAGCAGTCTGGTTTTAATTTCATGAGAAGAAGATGGTTTTAATTTCATGTTCTAACTAAAAATGAGAAGAAGATGGTTTTAATTTCATGACAAGAATAACAATCTAAACAACCACAAGCTTTCAGTGAGTGACCTGTTCAGAGGGAACGAGTCCGGCTCCTTTATTCTTCAAAACCATCTTCTCTAAATTTCATGTTTTAATTTCATGTTCTAGCTATTAGCAGATATAAGAAAACTAAATGAATCACCCAAGTCTTCACAAATGTTAATTAAATGAAGGAGCAACCACAACAGAAGAGTAAACCTTGCTTCGACGTGACGACGATGACCCAGAAATCCCTTGTTTCTCACTTTCAGGAGAGCATACTAGAGTCTCATGAACACACGAGCTGCTCAGGAGCTCTCTGCGGTGGTCCGGTGTGGGCCGCGCGGCTCGACGGAATTTTTCTTCAGCGCCACGCCGCCAGCGGAGAGGCTTCGGTAGTCGGTAGCTGGGAGGAGGGAAAAAAAATTAGGGATTTGAGATTTGCACGTTTGGAAAAAAAAAAATAGGGCTTCGACACTCACCACTCGCAGTCGGCAGAGCAGCTTCAGTTCAGCAGAGAGGCTGAGCTCTGGGCTCATTTGCTTCAGCTCTTTTGTAAAAAAAATTTTTTTTTTTTTTTTTTTGGGGCCTGGGGGGTTGCCCCAAGTAGGGGGGTTGCCCAAGCCCAGGATCTTTTCGGGCTTGCCTACGGGCCGGCCCTGGTGCTAAGGGCGATGCTGCTTTGCTGTGCTAGGCTGCAGAGTGTTGGTCGACATACGGTGTTGGAAGTGGCAGCTGATGGCTGTTTGTGTAGGAACTTAGAAAATTGCTTGTGTAAAATATTGGGGAATTTCCAATATATAGGAGTAGTATAGGAAACCCTAATGACAATGTTATAAATATTATAGATGTAGAAAAAATAGTAAAAATTACTAACTACTAACAACTAACACTCACTGCTAATAACTAGTTAATTACAATTTAGCTACTAACTATCAATTACTATCTAAATCTAAAGCCCTAGCCCACGATCCAAGTCCGAACTAGGTAGGCTAGAAATAGGACCGAAATGGTTTTAGTCCGATACGAGGAAAATCGAATAACTTACAAATTATCGTAAACTTTTAAGATTGAAACAATTAGAAATAAAAGTATTTTTATTTACAAATTCACATTTGACAAATCTTTTCCTTATACAAAAGAAATTTTTATAACTTATAAAAAAAATTCTAGAAAATACACAAGACATTTATTTAGGATAAAATCTCATATAATATTGTTTTACAAAACCAAGGACCAAACAAAAGTACCGATAGCATATTACGATAGAAAATATACTTCATATTAAAATTCACGATTTCAAAGATTTAGAAAAAATCAGAAAAATACGAAAATTCAGAAAACTCCAGAATTTGGTTAACGGATGTTAGAATTCTATCCTCCTTAAATAAATCACTACTAAAATACAGCAATTTGGCGACGGATTATTAGAATAGCGACGGACTAGCGACTATCTTGTGACGGACTACCGTCAGAAAGTAATAGATAATTTTTTTTATATTTTGTGTCAAAATCAGTCGCACAACCGTCGCTAATTTGACGATAATTTAGCGACGGATTGATCTCCGTCGCTAATATGTCGCACATTGTGTCACGCCCCGATCCCGCAGAGTCCTTTTCGTCCTCGCTTCGGACCCTTTGGGACCGTTCGTCCTCGCTAAGACGTGATGCCGTGCAAGCCTAAGTTGCGCTTGCACAAGGCCAAGACCTGGAACAAGACAAGATAGACAAGGTTGACAATACGCAGCGGAACGTATCGCAGATAATTGAAGCAGCATCGGACATATTTCAGAATACATGTATTGAACACAATGGTAACAAGAAATAATTCTCTTTATTGATTTCATTTGAACAGATTACAAGCTCTCATTTCTCTGATACAATGTTACATTCTCTCAGAACTTTACAGATTACAATGATCCCGTTTCCATACTTTACATCCTTTTATATACAAAGCCAAACTCTTGCAACAGATGTCATCTCTTGGCATCTCTTCTGATTTCTGGCTCCTGAGGATGAGGCTCGGGCTATCGCTTCGGACTATCCTTCTCGATGCATAGTGCACCTGCATGCAGACTGATGGTGGGTCAGTATATCAGCATACTGGTGAATTGTGAACAAAGAGCTACATTTGTCTGAAACGATCACTGTTCATTTAGTGAGAAAACGTTTCTTGTGATTTGATCTTGCTACTCTTTACCTATGTTCATTTCATGCATACAGAGTCAGTTTACATTCTTTTTAAAACATCTTTGAAAAGCCAACATTTGTTTCATTTCATTTCAAGCATACAAGGGACTATTCAATTCAAGCACGATGACTATTCATTTCATGTGCAGTACGCAGCGTGTTTCATGAGCATATTCCTTTCTTTGATCAAGCAACTGTTAGGGTCAATGACAAGCATGATACAATATCTTTTCTTTTATGAAACATAGCACTTCATGGCATAGATAAATCTCTGCAAGCAATTCATGTCAAAGACTTAAGCAGTACATATGTATCACTTTTTAAGTGATTCTTACCATAGCCGACCGTCCATCCCTGCACAAGACAAGGATTAGCATAAACATGATAAAACCATCATTTTCTATATGATCTAAACTCTTGAGGCACATTTGATCTATTGGCGATTATTCATTTAGTCCATCGGATAACAGAGCCGAAGCCCCCAGATAACAGAGCCGAAGCCCCCATACAATAGAGCCGAAGCCATAACAGAGTCGAAGCCCCCAGATAGTGGAGCCGAAGCCCCCAGATAGTGGAGCCGAAGCCCCCAGATAGTGGAGCCGTCGCCCCTAGATAACAGATAACAGAGCCGTAGCCCCCAGATAACAGATAACAGAGCCGAAGCCCCCAGATAACATACCGGCACCCATTTTCACATGGATGCCCTCTGCGTTAGACATACATTTGCAAGCAAGCAGTTGAGCAGTTCTACTTCTTATACATGCAGATTATCTAGTTTCTTGTACTAGCAAGGCCACAAGTCTTATTATTAGCATGCAGATTAATTCTGTCTTTAGCATACAGGTTCTCTCTTTCCTTGTTCTTAGCATGGCAACATGTGAAATCTCTTACAAACATACATACTGATTACCATCTTGTTATTAGCATGACAATGTTCTTTTTATCAAGGCAACATTCATTTCTTAGCAAGGCAACATGTGAATTCTCTTAAAGCATACTCAATGATTTACCATCTTGTTATTAACAAAAGCATTCAATCAAAAACTCAGATTCTTAAGGCGTAAGCGAATCAGCAAATGAGACTTCATCCACTCACCCAGATTAATCGTCTTCTGTTGCAGAGCCAGCAATCCGATCTTTCTGTTTATCTAGTGCCTTCGCGGAGCGGGGCACTACATAATTACCCACCGAAAAGAAGTTTCGTCCTCGAAACTTAAGAAGAAACTTACGATATCCTTAGCAGCGATAGTCCTCATCCTTCGCCATCATCAATCCATGAAATCACAATTCAGATCATATCAAAACTCTTGTTCAATCAAGCATTTCAATCTCAATCAATCAATCGATAAAACATTTGCCGGCATCATAAAAATATTTACGGACTTATTGTATGGAACGTTCATCTCATTATTGATATCGAGTAGGCAAAGGAATTTCGATCAGAAGACATGTACAAATTCAATTGAATCAAAATTGGCCAGAGGATCGTGTTGCTCTGATACCATTCTGTCACGCCCCGATCCCGCAGAGTCCTTTTCGTCCTCGCTTCGGACCCTTTGTGACCGTTCGTCCTCGCTAGGGCGTGATGTCATGCAAGCCTAAGTTGCGCTTGCACAAGGCCAAGACCTGGAAAAAGACAAGATAGACAAGGTTGACAATACGCAGCGGAACGTATCGCAGATAATTGAAGCAGCAGCGGACATATTTTAGAATACATGTATTGAACACAATGGTAACAAGAAACAATTCTCTTTATTGATTTCATTTGAACAGATTACAAGCTCTCATTTCTCTGATACAATGTTACATTCTCTCAGAACTTTACAGATTACAATGATCCCGTTTCCATACATTACATCCTTTTATATACAAAGCCAAACTCTTGCAACAGATGTCATCTCTTGGCATCTCTTCTGATTTCTGGCTCCTGAGGATGAGGCTCGGGCTATCGCTTCGGACTATCCTTCTCGATGCATAGTGCACCTGCATGCAGACTGATGGTGGGTCAGTATATCAGCATACTGGTGAATTGTGAACAAAGAGCTACATTTGTCTGAAACGATCACTGTTCATTTAGTGAGAAAACGTTTCTTGTGATGTGATCTTGCTACTCTTTACCTATGTTCATTTCATGCATACAGAGTCAGTTTACATTCTTTTTAAAACATCTTTGAAAAGCCAACATTTGTTTCATTTTATTTTAAGCATACAAGGGACTATTCAATTAAAGCACGATGACTATTCATTTCATGTGCAGTGCGCAGCGTATTTCATGAGCATATTCCTTTCTTTGATCAAGCAACTGTTAGGGTCAATGACAAGCATGATACAATATCTTTTCTTTTATGAAACATAGCACTTTATGGCATAGATAAATCTCTGCAAGCAATTCATATCAAAGACTTAAGCAGTACATATGTATCACTTTTTAAGTGATTCTTACCATAGCCGACCGTCCATCCCTGCACAAGACAAGGATTAGCATAAACATGATAAAACCATCATTTTCTATATGATCTAAACTCTTGAGGCACATTTGATCTATTGGCGATTATTCATTTAGTCCATCGGATAACAGAGCCGAAGCCCCCAGATAACAGAGCCGAAGCCCCCATACAATAGAGCCGAAGCCATAACAGAGCCGAAGCCCCCAGATAGTGGAGCCGAAACCCCCAGATAGTGGAGCCGAAGCCCCCAGATAGTGGAGCCGTCGCCCCTAGATAACAGATAACAGAGCCGTAGCCCCCAGATAACAGATAACAGAGCCGAAGCCCCCAGATAACATACCGGCACCCATTTTCACATGGATGCCCTCTGCGTTAGACATACATTTACAAGCAAGCAGTTGAGCAGTTCTACTTCTTATACATGCAGATTATCTAGTTTCTTGTACTAGCAAGGCCACAAGTCTTATTATTAGCATGCAGATTAATTCTTTCTTTAGCATACAGGTTCTCTCTTTCCTTGTTCTTAGCATGGCAACATGTGAAATCTCTTACAAGCATACATACTGATTACCATCTTGTTATTAGCATGACAAGGTTCTTTTTATCAAGGCAACATTCATTTCTTAGCAAGGCAACATGTGAATTCTCTTAAAGCATACTTAATGATTTACCATCTTGTTATTAACAAAAGCATTCAATCAAAAACTCAGATTCTTAAGGCGTAAGCGAATCAGCAAATGAGACTTCATCCACTCACCCAGATTAATCGTCTTCTGTTGCAAAGCCAGCAATCCGATCTTTCTGTTTATCTAGTGCCTTCGCGGAGCGGGGCACTACACATTGTGGCGACAAAATCTGGAAAAATTGGATAAATTAGCGCCTAACTAGCGACGGACGTTCCGTCGGTAATCTAGTGGGTATTTAGCGACTACCTAGCGATGGCTATATCCGTCGGTAGTTCGTCGCTAAAAACTATAAGCTAACTTAAATTGAACCGACCGGGGGAGGGATTTTTCATTCCCCCCCAAAAAGACTCTCTTCCCCCCCCTCTCTCTCACCTAGTCCGGCGGCTCTCTCTCTCCGACGGGTCTCTCCCTCCGGCGCTATCTTCGGCGACTCTCTCGCTCTCAGGTATGCTCTCTCTCTCTCCCTCTCTCTCTCTCTCTCTCTGTTTAACATATAGGGTTTCGGGTTTGGGGGGGTCGGCTGTCGCTGGGGCCGGCGGGGTGGGGGGGAGGGAGTGGAGGCGGGGGGAGGGTGTTGAGGGCGGGGAGCAGGGTAGGGTTTAGGGTTTCGGGGCAGGGGTAGGGTTTCGGGTGGGGGGTCGGCTGTCGCAGGGGCCGACGGTGAGGGGGGGGAGGGAGGGGGGACGGGGGGTGGATGGTGTTGGGTGCGGGGCGGGGGACAGGGTAGGGTTTAGGGTTTGCTGTCAGGGGGGGTGAGGGGGAGGGGGTGGGTGTTTGCTGTCGGAGGGGGGAGGGAGTGGGGTGGGTGTTTGTTGTCGGGGTGGGCTGTCGGGGGGGGGAGGGGAGGGGGAGGGGGGTTGCTGTCCGGCGGGGTAGGGGAGGGGGTGGGGGGTGTCGGTGGTTTCGGATCGGACCATTCTATAAATATCGGTGGTTTCGGATCGGAGTATCGGATCGGGGGAGGGGTATAGGTGGTTTCCGATCGGACCATTCCTATGAGTATCAGATCGGGGGAGGGGGGTATCTGAATCGGTATTGGAATCAGAATCGGTATCGGATCGGGGGAGGGGGTGGGGGTCGGGTAGGGGATGCTGTCGGGGAGGGGGGGTCGGGGAGGGGGTGGGGGAGGGGGGTGGGGGGTGGGTGCTATCGGGGAGGGGGGTGGGGGAGGGGGGAGGGAGGGAGGGAGGGGGGAGGGGAAGGGATGTTGTCGGCACACACACGTACATACATACACACACACACATAGACACTCACGCATATATATATATATATATATATATATATATATATATATATATATATATATATATATATATATATAAATATATAATTTATATATATATATATATATATATATATATATATATATATATATATATATATATATATATATATATATATATATTATATATTTATATATATAAAATATATATATATATATATATATATATATATATATATATATATATATATTATATATATATATATATATATATATATATATATATATATATATACCGAATATATATATATATATATATATATATATATATATATATATATATATATATATATATATATATATATATATATATATATATATTCGGCACACACGCACATATATATATATATATATACTCCTCTATATATATATATATGTGCGTGTGTGCCGAATATATATATATATATATATATATATATATATATATATATATATATATATATAGAGAGAGGAGTATATATAAACTTTAGTACGTTCAAAACCGAAACTGAAATCAAAATCAAAACCAAATCAGTATCGGTATCGAGCTATTCCTATGAGTATCGGTATCGGTATCGGACTATTTCGTTGAGTATCGGTATCGGTATCGGACTATTTAGTTGAGTATCGGAATCGGTATCGGTATCGAACTAATTATGTTTAGTTTGTCTTAAGATACAGATTTTCACATCCAAATTGAAATGGATGTTACTTCGTTGATCGTACATGGATGTACCAGCGGATCAACCTCCTCGACCGTATGTACTTATAAGTATTGACCGTATCGGATTAGTATCAGTCTATCGGTTTGGTATAGGCCGTATCGGTTGGTATTGGTCTTAGCGAATTGGTATCGTCCTATCCGATATGTATCGGCCGTATAGCTAGGATTCGTATTGGCCTTATCGATTCGGTATCGGCCATATCCGATAGGTATCGGCATATCAGATTAGTATCGTCAGTATCAATTTAGTATTGTGGAAGGTTTAGTAACAACTATACTTGGATTTCTCTCTTCTAGAGCTAGATTACCATTGCAAGAGAGTCACGAGAGCGTAGCTGGCCAGTTACAGAATATACATGCCTCCTTTTCAATCTCACTTTTCTTGATGAAAAAGGAAGCATGTATGTTACTGTAACTGGCCAATCACGATCTGGTGACTCTCTTGCAATGGTATTCTAGTTCGAGAAGAGAGAAATCCAAGTACAGTTGTTACTAAACCTTCCACGGTACTAATCCGAAATGGTCGATACTAATCCAACACCAATCTGATCTAAGTACATATCGGATAGGACGATACCAATTTGTTAAGGCCAATACCAATCTGATACGTCCTATACCAAACTGATAGATCGATACTAATCCGATACAGTAGATACTAAGTACATCCGGCCTATACCAGCGGATCCACCAATTACTATACGATAGGTCCAACGACTCTAGTTACATCCGGTTATTGGTGAGTACATGATTACATAGTAATTCTGTTAGTCTTGTGATACAGATTTTTACCTTCAATCTGCGATGGATCGTTACTTTTTTGATCGTACATGGATGTACAAACGACAACACGAGTGTAGCAACGTATAAGTAGTGTACAGTTTAGTAACAATCTAGCGAGGAATTAGTCAAGAATAATTATAATTAATTCAGGATTATTAATTCTTGATCAAGATCATCAATCAAGGTCAAGAGTTGATAACCAAGATTAATGTACAATTAATCAAGATGATATAGAATATAGTGTAGATGCAACGTATAAGTAGTGTACAGTTTGGCATGTCCCGCTCCGATACTGACCGATACCCGATACTGATCGATACCGGTCTGATACTGTCCGATACCGATACAGTTTGGCATGTCCCGGTATCGGTATCGGACTATTCTTATGAGTATCGAAATCGGTATCGGCCTATTCCTATGAGCATCGGTATCGGGCTATTCCTATGAGTATCGATATCGGACTATCCTTATGAGTATCGGGGGTGGCTAGCCGCGGGGGGGTCGGAACATACACACGTACACACACACACACACACACACACACACACACGTACACACACACACACACACACACACACACACACACACACACACATATATATATATATATATATATATATACTAGTCTACATGCACATACTTTGTACGTATTTTAATTAGAATATCATAAGGTCAGTTGTTGTCTTTTCGTTTTTTTTATGTACTTATTCATGTGTGTTTTCTTTTTACAATGCCAAGAGATTCAAAGTATAATTTTTTTTAATTTTCTATTGAGAATAATAATCTTTGAAAAATGGTAAGGATAATTATTATTTTTACCATTGGAACATAAAAAGTTGTATGGTAAAAGAAAACTTGCATGCCAACTTTATTGATTTGACTCATATACATAAATGACATGCAAGTTGACATAATAACATCATGTTTATAATATACTTGAGGGTATTTTAGGAATTCAAAAGTTTCACCACCAACTTTTCCTATTATATAGTAGAATATATATATATATATATATATATATATATATATATATATATATATATATATATATATATATATTCTACTATATATATATATATATATATATATATATATATATATATATATATATATATATATATATATATATTATATAATATATATATATATATTTTATATATATATATATATATATATATATATTCGAGGAGTATATATATATATATAGAGGAGTATATATTAACTTTGGACCTAAACCGAATAAGTAAATTTAGTATATGGAAAACCGAAACCGAACCGAATTTAGTATATTCAAAACCGAAACCGAACCGAATTTTTTAAAACCGAAACCGAACCGAATAAGTAAATTTAGTAAAATTTAGTATATTGAGGCTCTCGCCTGTACACCCACCCACCCTTAACACACACACACACACACACATTTGACTAGGACACACACACACCCTCCCACTCTTTCACTCTCACTGTCACACCCTTAACACACATTTGACTGAAACACAAACATACACCCCTAACCATATCACTCTTTGTCTATACACACAATGTTATCCTGATTGGGCTAGGAACTTGATCCTGACAGTGCAATGTTATCCTGTTCTCAGAAGGAGAACTATAAGGATATATCTTTTCACAACATGTCACCTTGTCAAAGACCCTTAATGTGAATATCATGTTACCGCGGTGTCGGAAAACTAACATGTCATAATTTTCTAAGCCGTATGCTTTGACATAATCCTCCCAACTCTTTCCTCCTATGTAGTAATCTTGCATTTCTTTATGAAGTTCAAGACGGCATATAGTGACTCGTAATGGAAAAATATGTCGTCTTGAACTTCATAAAGAAATGCAAGATTACTACATAGGAGGAAAGGGTTGGGAGGATTATGTCAAAGCACACGGCTTAAAAAATTATGACATGTTAGTCTTCCGACACCGTGGTAACATGGTTGTCACATTAAGGATCTTTGACAAGGTGACATATTGTAAAAAGATATATCCTTATAGTTCTCCTACGGATGTTGAAGAAAAAATCATCTTTCTAGACAATGACGATGATGGAACATCTAGTAAGTCCTTCGAATCATTCTATGTCAAGATTTTCTCCTAATTATGTTTAGTTTTTCTTCTTTTCTGAAAAAAGGTTTCTTCTTCCTCAGAACTCTTTTCTCCCTTCTTTTCTTTGTCAGAGAGATGGCTCCCAAGACTCCCCGAGGTGGTGCTGCTAGCCGAGGAAGGGGCCGAGGCAAGGAACCCATGCCGAAGGCGGAGGCTCCCGTGAAGGAAGAGATACTATCTCCGTTCGTCAAACAAGAGCCGGTGACTGTTAAGGAGGAGGTGTTACCAAAGGTCGAGGTCAAGATAGAACCGATGACCATCATGGAAGAGATTGCTCCCAAGGTTGAAGTTAAGGAGGAGCCACCGTCAGAGAGTTGTAGCATCGGGACTGACCCTCCTGTCCTTACAGAAGACATCAACCAGATTGAGCCATCGTATGCAAAGTGGCTGTGAGAATGGTACATTCCTCAACGCAACTATGATCCCTGGCTGTGAGCATTCATCGTCTGACTTGCGGTCTTTGCTGAGGCCAAAGTCGATTTTCCTTTTTATTGAATATTGAATATTTGTGTTTAAATATTGAATATTTGTTTGTTTTGTGTGAACAATTTGAATGCTTGGGATATTTGTGTGTTGGAATTGTTTGTGTGTTTTGTATATTGGAATTGCTTGGAATTATTTGTGTGTTTTGTATATTGGAATTGTGTATATTGGGAATGTCCAGTTTTATGCTATTTTTTTCCAAAAATTTTCAGTTACCGACGGACTGACGACCACTTTCCGACGGACTATCCGTCGCTAATTGGGGGATTCCCAGTTACCGACGGATGAGCGACTAAAAGCCGACGGTTATCCGTCGCCAAAGTCCTGGAATTATGAAAGATATCCAGGAGCCTGTCGACGGATTATCCGTCGCTACTCCGCCGCTAATCCGACGAGGTTGGTGACGGATTAGCGACGGTTTAGCGACATATTTTGCGTATCAGAAACCCTCTGATACGCATTTAATGACGGTTTAGCGATAGATTGTCCGTCGCTAAACGTTGCTATATTAAAATTTTAAACTGTCGAAGTTGACGGGAAACCGTCGGCTAGCCGTCGCTAACCGTTTTGATGTAGCCAACGGTAAACCGTCGCTAAGCGATGGACTAGCGACGGATTTGTTTTAGCGACGAGGTTATTCCCGACGGATTTTTTTAGCCAGTATCCATCGGTAATCCGTCGGTAATGTCAATTAGCGACGGATTAGTGACGGATACGACCGTCGCTAAATCGTTGTATTTTAGTAGTGAATTTCATCCTCGAAATTTAAGATTTGCAGAGGGATCAAATACGATGGAGAGTTTAAGTCAATACCATAGGCCCGATCAAAGAATTATGGCTTTGACACGAACAAAATATTCAAATTCAAAATCTCTTAGGCACGATTCAGGGTTAAAACTTATACGTATAGTCACGATCATTAGAATCATGATCATTGGAATCAAAGTCATCTAGTCATGCCAGGTCATCTAGGCATGACCAAACATGAAAATTCAGGTATAATCAGGAATAGTATGAAATCCAATCATGGTTAGAACAGAATTTAGACATTATTAGCATTAAATCAAAGTTTAGGCACGGGCGATAATTGCATTGAAATCCAACCACAATCAGAATCAAATTTGATATGATCAAGATCAAGTCAGCCGAATCTTGATTAAAACAATATTTAGATACGATGAAATATAATCAAAGTCTAGGCACAAGCAATAAAGGATTGAAATCCAAGACATGATCGGATTTAACATCATTTGACTATAGCCAAGAATCAAGAAGGTTGGCGCGATAAAGGAGATGACCAAAATCGATTGGTCACGCTCAAAGTGAATCAAAATTTAGCCATATTGAATTTAATGAACGATTCAAGGGTAGAAAAATCAATCTTTTGTACTAGGGTAGGAAATCAAAAGATTCGATTTGCGGAAGTCAAGAAAATCATCTCTCTGCTTCGACTACAACTAATATCATCCGATCGTCATTTCCCAATTATGCCTTTATTTTACAAGTCTAGATATACTACTACAAAAATCCTGATCTTCAGTCATGAAGATCAAACTCTTATATAACTACTATAAGGCATTCGACCTTTATTTCAAAGGTTAAGAAACATCCTCTTGCCATAATTCTTTAATTCCTTCCTTTTTAAAATTTAGAAGCCCCACAAAAGTCTCTAAAATTTTCCTATAATTCAAAAAATAATCTCATGTTCTATCAGTGCTTAGTCATTCTCCTACCAATCCCTTATTCAATTTCGTATCATCACTGCATGTAGTTATAATCTCTTTTCATGTATTTTGAATTCCTAAATTTAGTATTCTAGCCTTAATTCGATAAAAATATCAAAAGCTAGTAGCTAAAAATAGCATCTAAATTTTCTTAAGACACATTCATCCTTGAATGTCCTCATCAGTTCTAAGGATACAACTCCGGAATTATCATTAATGTATATTCCACTGTTATTCTTTCTTAAAATTTCTCCTATGCTTTTCTTTGCATGAAATATTATTTACTCAGGAGAATCCTTTGAACGTAATCATTTTCAAATTGGTACTACCGATATCTTAATTTTGTTTCCATTCTCAGTCATATCATTCTCCCACTCTCATGTTACTTCCTTACAGTACCATATATTTAATATCACACTGATACACCTAGCTAATATTATCACCCTCAATAACACTCACAAATACAAAACTGATACGCTACACCTATCACTTATTACTCACCAAACCTGATACATTCAAGACACTTGCATCCTCTAGGCACCCTTGGTACACAGTCACTAACTCCATAACTATACTAGTCGTATGCTTTATACTCTAGGATACCAACTAGTAACTATACTCCGACACAACCTATCTATAAGTTACTAAGCTACTACACTATCCAAGAAGCTACCTTGGAACTAATGAAAGTGAGGCCCCAAAAGGAACTGAACTAGAGGAACTAAAGATATCATTGCCCTGAGCTATTAGAGTGATGGAACAAAACTCAATGATAACAAGATAGAATGATATAGACGATATGTTAAGAACCAATTTAAGATATGATCTGATAACCATACACGTTTATCTGAAATTATGTTACACGTCACGCCAGTAAGCATAGTTGCAATAAACGATAGAGTATATAACTAAGGTATATACCCTATAATTATATTATCTAGAATTCTCGCCATACCAATTGGTATGACTGCGAGAAACTCTAAGTTCCATAACTAAGATAAGTATACACCAAATCACGCTCTATGTTTTTGTCATGTCAGCTAGTATGGCTGTGATAAACTCTAGACTCCATAACTAAAGCAGACATTTATATTTCACTCTGTCCTCATCAAATATGTCATCAGAATATACCTTAATTTAATCCATAAAATTTATCTCGATACAAAATCAAAGTCAACAACGAACACCAAGATTCAATTTCAACAATAACAAGGAAAAGTAGAAGAAAACAAGTGAAAATAGATTTCGAGATAGGGTTTAGAGTGAGATTTTCAGGGGTCGTCCTAAGAATATCTCAAGGAGTCCTAATATGTGATTGAGTACCAACTCTGCTAAAATATTCTATGACTCAAAATCCTTATCCTAGGGCAAGCTCGTAGTAGTACGACTAAGCCTATGTACTACCACGACTTCATACTAGTTGCGAAGACTAACCCGCATAGGCCACCATAAAAATGTGTCACGATCCGCACCCGGATATTCGAAAACGAGTATGTGGGCCATGCCAAGCCTACATCACAATATCGAAAATAGAACGTTGTCAAGTATCCAATAAATAACTACAATATTTACGATCCACAATAATAATCTGTACTCAAATCACATACATCTAAGGAAGATACGAATAAAGAAGTATAGCAGCAATACTGAAACAACTAGAATCTATAAATGATCATATATATCAGAAATGTATCAGAGACAAACCTGATAATGAAACATAAATCTAAATGAAGAAATGATGGCCTGGAGCTCCCGGAGTCAACTCTCCAACATCAAGATTTGTCTCAGCTAGCATAGTCATATAATCCAAAAATATGGGACATAACAATTCCTAAAAATATGGTTATCCGGTTAGGATTGGAGCGAAGTACATTAACTAACAACAGTTCCATTAAATGATAAAAACTATAAAACAGTTATAGTAAGTAATACATGATGAGTAAGAATGACCGAAGCAGGAAATTAATTAGAGTAGTAGTTAAAAAAGGCAATGACAATAACCATGTGAATCAAGAGAGTATGACAACAAAGATAGTAAATAAAAGAGAACTCAGTTAATATAGATATAATGTGTCCAGCAAGTACAATGTAATCAGCATGAATGTAACTAAACTAGTGTGTTTGAAATACCACGTTTAACATGTAAACGGCTAGGGAGTAATACGGCTCATCGCACGTGAGGTATGTGACTGCTATCGTTCCAGATTAGACCAGTAAGGGGTGGTTCCAACATGTTTAGGAATATTTACATGTTTACTCAAGTACTTCCTCATCCGCTTATTACAAGTGAATCTATATTCCGACACGTAAATTAAGTACAAGGCCAGCCTAAAAGTAAGTGATGTCAGTAGGTGATTCTAGAAATAGAGGCCATTCAAGTAAGATGCAAGTGGCAAAAATGAATCCAAAAATACTAATCCGCATTTCCATCATGTCAAGAATCAAGTAATACAATACACTACCAAAATAAGTCATATCAGCGACGTATTTAGCGACTCCAAGGAAGAATGTCGCTATTTTTGGGGTTTTAGCGACGTTTTTCCAAGACGTCGCTGTTTGTCGCTAACAGCGACTAATAGCGACGTCTAGCGGCTGCAATTTGTTAAATGAAAATAGGCGTCGCAAGTTCGTCGGTACACGTCGCTGATATAGCGACGTGTAGCGATGCACTTTAAGCAGCGTCGTCGTTTCATAAATATCAGCGACGTTTAGCGACGTCCTAAAAGAACGTCGTTAATCGTTTCATATAACCGGCAAGGATTTCCTTTTCGATCTTTCACAAATTTTCCTCCCAAATTTTCTGTGCCTCCTCCTCCGCGGCGCTCCTCCGGCGATTTCCCTCCTCCGGCCTCCTCCTCCGCGGCGCTCCTCCGGCGATCTCCCTCCTCCTTCTCCTCCTCCTCCTCCTCCTTCCTCAGGTAGCTCCTCCTCAGGTAACTCTCCCCCCCCCCAGCTTCCCAGTTTCTCGTCGTCTTCTAGCTCTCTCTCTCGCTTCTAGTTCGTGTCCACGAGAGCGTGGACTCGCTGCCGGGGACACGAGACTCATAGTAGACTCGCTTCTAGTTCGTGTGACACCTATTTTGTTGGTTTGGACACGTCGTGTCCTACTGTGTGGACACGAGACTCACAGTGTGACACCTATATACTGATACTGGGAGTTTTTTGGGCATATCAACTGTCAATTTGATATTTTGCTTGGATTCGAATTCTAATTTAGGGTTCGAGCCCTATTTACTGATACTGGAAGTTTTTTTGGGGCATTTTCAGGGTTTTGAAATGAAGAATAAATTGACTAATAATTATTATCGAGCTCTATAAAATTTTAGCTATGTCACGAAGGATGGATACTAATCCTGTGAATGAGTTTTCTCCTAAGTATTCTCGACAGTTGAGTATGATTTAGCTCACTAACATTACTGAAATATGGAATGATTAGTGTAGGATATGTTGGTCAGGTTTTGGCAGAGTCAGCTATGTCACGAAGGATAGATACTAATCCTGAATACCATATTTTAAATCCTACAACGCTGCTTAGTTGAAAGTCTTAATTAGACTTTCTGTTCAGTACCCTTTGACTGCTTAGTTGAAAATCTTAATTAGACTTTCTGTTCAGTACCCTTTGACTAGTTTGATTTGTATAATTATCTGCCATTCGACTGGCGAGACTGAAATCTATGTATGACATTTGCTATAAGGAATTTACATTAATCTACGGTACGACATCGTGATCAGGACATAGTCCCTGCAGCCATTCGACTGGCGAGGCAGAAACTATGTAGCCGTAGATAAAGTTGACTGTCCTCCGACCCCCATCCCTCGGCAATGATGATATGACAACCTATCACTACATCTTTTAGTAGTAGATAATGTCTTAGTATTACATTATGTGGGTTTATCTTGATTCTGTTACATCCTTCAGATACTAGATTCGATAAGAACATATACTACACAATATGTACAGAACATAGATGATTCAAACTAATGTATGCTAGAATGCATTTTGGGTTGTGTTCTGAGCCATTCGTCCCCACACTTGGCAATTATGCAGAACCGTTTGTGGATATACAATCGTCATCCTAATGAATTATTATCTGTGTCAATCTTTGCAGAATTATCTTAAAATGGATATGAATTACTATCTGCGGAACCGTTTGTGGATGTACAATCGTCATCCTGATGACATGTGCGGTGTGCGGGATGAATTTATACAGGGTGTGCAACAGTTCCTGCAGTTTGCCAAGGCGTTCCCTCAGTACTTGGACCGTACAAAAATTAAGTGTCCATGTATGAGATGTCGCAACTTGAAATATCATTCGGAAGTGGATGTGACATATCATTTGTATTCGAGGGGTTTCATGCCAAATTATTATCAGTGGACCGCACACGGAGAACTTGTGTCTTTAGCCTCCGAGCCGGAGCCTTATGTAGATGTCCACGAGCATGCTGATTACGACCAAGGGTGGACGAACATGGTTTTCGATGCTGCGGGGCCTAGTTTCGATCCGAACAATCAATATGCAGCTGAGGAGGCACCGAATGCCAATGCTGCAAAGTTCATGGAGTTGCTGGAGAATGCAAGGACTCCTTTATATCCTGGTTGTGATGACCATTCACCGTTGGAGGTGGTTACAAGATTGTTGAGCATAAAATTAAATTTTAACATGTCTCAAGAATGCTACAACCGAATCTTGGAGTTAATTATAGATATATTGTCGGAGGGTGGCAAGTTACCTAAAGACTTCTACCGATCCAAGAGAATTGTGAGATCGCTCTGGATGGGGTATAAAAAAATTGATGCATGTCGCAACGGATGCATGTTGTACTATAAGGACGACAAGGATGAAGACGCCTGCAGATTTTGTGGTGCCGATCGCTTCAGGCAACTAGTACAACAAGGACTTCTGGTGCACGCAAGCCAACAGATTCGATGCACTATTTGCCTTTGACGTCGCGGTTGCAGAGGTTGTTTATGGCAAAGGAGACAGCTGATAATATGAGTTGGCACAAGCGGGAACAAATAGATGGAGTACTGGATCATCCATCCGACGGGGAAGCATGGAAGCACTTTGATCGAGTGTATCCCGATTTTGCTTCGGAGCCGCGTAATGTCAGATTGGGGCTTTCCTCCGACGGTTTTACCCCATTTGGACTTTCGGGCTCACAATATTCTTGTTGGCCAGTGATTGTTACTCCGTACAACTTGCCGCCTTGGATGTGTATGAAGACTCCTTACATGTTCCTAACTGTTATTATTCCAGGTCCGGAGAACCCGAAGAGGAACATCGATGTGTACTTACAGCCCTTGGTAGATGAGCTGAATCAGTTGTGGGAAGTAGGTACAACCACATATGATGTTTCCAGAAAGCAGAACTTTCAGATGAGGGCCGCACTAATGTGGACCATCAATGATTTCCCGGCCTATGGAATGTTATCGGGTTGGAGCACCCATGGTCGTCTCGCATGTCCGTATTGCATGGATTGCACTAAGGCTTTCCGTTTGAAACACGGAGAAAAACTGTGCTTCTTTGATTGTCATCGACAGTTCCTGCCAAAGGATCATCCGTACCGGAGGAACATGAATGCTTTTCGTGCTGGCGTGGTAGAGAAGTCCAGTCCACCGCCACGGTGGTCCGGGGACACGATATAGGAAGAAGTTAAAGAATTGTCAAGTGCTATTGAAAAGCCTACAACGGGGTACAAGTGTGATGGATTTGGCCGCGCTCACAACTGGACGAAGAGGAGTATATTCTGGAACCTACCATATTGGAGTGACCATCTGCTCAGACATAACCTGGATGTCATGCATATCGAGAAGAATGTATTTGACAATATAATAAATACTGTGATGGATGTAAAGGGAAAGACGAAAGACAATCCCAAGGCCAGGTTGGACTTAGAAGAAATATGCAGACGTCCAGAGTTGCATTTGATAAAGGAAGGCAGTGGAAGTATAAGCAGCCCAGGGCCATTTTTTCACTGGACAAGGAGGACAAAGGTAAACTTTGTAGGTGGATCCAAGGCCTAAAATTTCCAGACGGGTACGTATCGAATTTGAGAAGATGTGTTGACCCGAAGGAGAACAAACTACAGGGTATGACGAGCCACGACTGTCACGTTTTTATGGAGAGGTTAATCCTGATTGCATTTCGGAAATTCTTATCTCATGTCGTTTGGGATCCACTGACAGAGCTTAGCATATTCTTTAGAGATCTTTGTTCTACTAAGTTGCTCGTCGATCGACTTGAAAAGCAGGAGAAGGACATTGCAGTAACATTGTGTAAGCTTGAGAGGGTGTTCCCTCCTGGATTCTTCGACTCTATGGAGCATTTGCCAATTCATCTTTTATATGAGGCACGTGTTGGTGGGCCCGTTGGTTATCGGTGGATGTACCCGTTCGAGCGCCATCTAAACCACCTGAAGAGGAAGGTGAAAAATAAGGCACGGGTCGAGGGTTCTATTTGTGAAGCCTATGTCCTTGAGGAGATTACAAACTTCTGTTCAATGTATTTCAAGCCTCATATTGCTACAAATAGAACAAGAGCTCCGAGGAACGACGATGGAGATATAGAATATAATGATGCATTATTGAAAGTCTTCAATGCTCTTGGAAAGCCTTCAGGAAAACTGAAAAAGAGATATTTGAATGATGAGGAACTAAAGGCTGCCCAGTTATATATATTACTCAACTGTGAGGAGGATGAAGTGGAAAAGCTAGGGTGGTAAGTAAAAATCTTCAACATTCAAGTCATCTATTTGTTGATTACGTTATTATAATTTAACGAGTATATCCCGATATTTATTGGTTTTCAGCAAATTTAATGATGAGGTTAGGTCAAGTAGACCATACATTACAGATGAAGAAGTAGAAGAAATGAGACTTCATTTCCCGTCTTGGTTGACTGCATATGTACGTAAGAAGCTAGTTAGAATCTTCCTCCATTCACAACTGCACAAGAAATAACTTAACATTAAACTTAATTTTGTATCTTTTCGTGTATAGGTCGATCGTCCGGACGTCATTCTTGAGAATGAATCTATTAGAACTCTTGCCAAGGGACTAATTTATGCCGTCAAAGTATGGCCAAGTTATTGCGTGAATGGGTTTAAGTTCAAGTCAACAAATGCTCTCATCAGAGATAGCTTCCTGGATCTTGATTCCACAAAAAACAGTTGCTTGTGTATCAAATCTACAAACTACAAAGATGTCACTCCAGGCAATGATTTCTATGGCATCTTACGGGAGATCGTGGAATTGACGTACAACTATGGCATAGAGCCTGCCAAGATCGTGTTGTTCAAAGTTGATTGGTTCGATCCCATACAAGATCAATGATGGAAAATTGACAAGCATGGTCTTGTAGATATTAACTACCGTCGTCGATACCAAGACGGTGAACAACGAGGTACGACTGGTGGGTAGTATGCAAGACTAAAGCCAGAAATACCTACGACGTCGACGAAGTGGCTTATCAGGAGGACAAGCTGCATCTTGTACCTAATACAGTTGATGTCGACTCAGCAGAAGTTCCCCATTCAATATCTACTTGTGTAGAAGAGGTATAAGTATCCGAAGGGGAAGACGAAGGAGATGCTAGTGACGATGAGGAGGAAGAGGAAGAGGATGAGGAGGAGGAGGAGGAGGCAAACGAAGAAGATAAATTTTCAGAGGATGATTGAGAAACTGTGATTTTGATGTATTCATATTTCTGTAATCTTAAATTATGAACTATGATCATTTTTTAAAACTTAAATTATGAATTCCAATGTATGCAGATATTTCTAAACTGTCATTGTATTTATTTATATTTTCAATCATAAACTGTGATTTCGATGTATTCATATTTCTGTAGTCTTAAATTATGAACTCCAATGTTATTATCAGCATGGCAGGACGACGCGGAGGCACCTCAGGATGACGCGGAGATAGGCCAGGACGATCCGTGTCCTTAGGTGGGCAGAGAGCTCCATTACAGGAGGATGGCTCTGGACCATCGTCTGACCCGAGCACTCCATTGTACCATACGGTCTCAGGTCCGGGTGGCAGTGTACCTGCGACGAGCAGTTCCAGGCTTGCTGATCATACTACTTTCCCTAGCCTTCCAACCGCTGACAGCAGCATGGCGGGTGGGGAGCAGGTGGAGAAGGTAGTCCCTACTCCCGCCCGTCCCGCCCGGGCGGATCCATACCAGATCGACCCTCCATGCGCACCTCAGGACGAGACGAGGATGGAGATTTGGACCGACGATCCTACGAAGTAAGTTAAATCAATATTTTATGCATGTCTATATATCTATATATATTCATTAATACGTCGGTTATCGTTGTATACAGATATCGTCCCTCGTCGGTACAGAGAGCGTTGGGCACCTTTCTAAGGTCCAACTATGGGGGTCCGTGGATCAACTACTCGGATGCCTCGGAAGACAGGAAGGCATTCTAGTTTGCCCACTTCAAGGTAACTAAAGATAGTTAATTTAGTATGATTAATATAATTTTAAGTATTTTTTAGAACTTATTATTTTAATTTGTAATTCTTGTAGAGGACTTATTTTTATTCACCACACCGGGTCGAGCAGATTGAGAGGCAGTTTTCTGCCGTCGTCGCCAAGTTGATCCGTGATGCAATTGACGATCAGAAAGCTCGTCACCGCTCCGGAAAGCCGATTGCTGGTTGGATCACACCTGACCAGTGGACCACGATGAGGGCTCGATTTGAGGAGCCCGAGTACAAAGAGCGGTCGGAGAAGGCGAAGGTGGCTAGGACGATGGCCGGATAGTGGTGTGGTGGATCGATTCCTATGACGGAGCATTTCCGTCGTCTGGTATGTAATTTATTGTAAAATATATGATTTTATTAATAGTAGGAGTATATAATTTTCTATTTTACTAAAGAATAAAATATAACAAACACGCAGGTGAAGAGGGGTGAGGATGCAAACATAGTGACCGTCTTCCTGGCCACCCATCGGAAGGACGGGAAGCTCATCGACGACCGAGCTACTCAGAGCTATGTAAGTACTAATTTAGATTTCGTTAATTTTTAACACAACTTGAAGAATATACAGATAAACATATACTTAATAATAATTAAATATTTTAGACGTTTATTAGGCTAATTTAGGTAAGTACTGATGTATAGAGATGCACAATGATTTCTAGGAAGAGTATGTTAGGCTACGTGATGAGCGTACGAGTGCTAGTGCACAGGCAGAGGGAGGGGTTGATACATCGCAACCCTCTCCGCCTCAGTCGGAGGACGAGCTCTGGAAGACCGCTGTTGGTGGTCTTCAGAGGGGTACGTACTACGGTACGGGGTCCTACGGCGCATTTGTTACGATGCAGGCATCCAGGGCTCCCTCTTCCAGTGCGCATTAACAGCCGTCACAGGCCGAGTCGTCCCGAGTCGAGGAGACCATTGTCCGCCAGATTGCTGAGCTGCGCGACGATATGCTGAGGAGGATTGCTGAGCAGCAAGGGCCTCAGGCGCAAGAGGACGCTGCGTCGGTCACCGCACGCTTTGACGAGCTCGAGCGCACCGTGCAGCAAGTACAGGGGACACAGGAGTCCATTCACGACACCGTTACCAGGATAGCGGCTTCCATGGAGCAATGCAGCGCCAGACTCCGAGCCCTAGAGGAGACGCGGACGCACCCATCTCCAGCGGTTACACTGCCTCCTTCTCCAGCGGTTGCATTGCCTCCTCCTTCATCGTCGTCGGTGGTTCTTACTCCGGAGCAGTATGCTTACCTTCTTTCTAGGAGCGGTGATGCTCCTCCTAATCAGCCGTAGTCGGCATATACATTATTGTGTGATGGCCCATTGTTGGATCTTTTATGTGGTTATACATACATTATTCTTATGTTGACACATTATGTTTGACATTGTTGTTACAAATTTTCATAAATCTGTGTTGATTGATGAGATTGTGTTTCAAACGTGTTCCTGATTGTGTGTATATGTGTTGTTTGATACTGTGTTCGTGATACACCGTCGTTGTTGTAACAAATGGTGTAGGAGATGCTGCAAATTCTGCAAATGCTGCAAATTCTCCAAATGCTGCAAATTCTGCAAATGCTGCAATGTTGTAAATTTTTTTTTATTTTTTTAAATATTAGCGACGTTCAGCGACTGTCAGCGACGTCCAACGACGAAGTAAACTTCGCTAAGTAAATATAAGGCACATCGCTAACATTAATGAGTACCGTTGCTGATCGTCACTAAACGTCGCTACTTAGGACGTCGCGAAACGTCGCTATATGTCGGTAATATAGCGACGTCAAAAAGTCGCAGAACGTCGCAATTTGGCTCTCAAGCCAGGTCAGCATCGATGCATGTCAAGTCGCTCAACGTCGCTAGGTTACGTCGGTAAATGATGACGTTTTACGTCGCTGGCAGTCGCTAAATTAGCGACGTGTCCGCGTCGCTAAAGCTCTTCGCAATAGCGACGCATTGCGACGTTTTCTTGTTTAGCGACTAGGTTAATCGCGACTACTTGAAAACGTCGCTAAATACGTCGCTAATAGAAATTAGCGACGTATTTTCCCTATTTAGCGACGTCTTGAGGCGTCGCTGATTTGACAGATTTTAGTAGTGATACTATAGACCAGAATAATAGAAATTATCAAATAATGGAAACTATCAGAGAATGTACTCACCTCAATTTGTTGGAGTCGACGTGTACGACACGAACGTATCGACACGGAATAGGTAACGATGTTATGCTCCACAAGATGGTCTCAAACGACGGTACAAGCGGTTCCATTGAATCCAGAATAGTCCAAATAGCCTAGTTTGGTATATAGAAGCCCAAAATCAGAGTTCGGCACGATAATATAATCAAGAAATAGAAAACGACTATAATAATCGTGATTTATGATTTCGAGAAAAAGCATAACTGATACATATATCTATTTGAAAAATATTTATAATATTAGAAACTATATTTTTATTAATCAAAATATTTTTAGATATTAGTTTTGAAAATATAGGAAATTATTCTTAGTACTAAATCTCTAATTTTGGCAAATAGGATTTTTAGGTCAAAACTTAATAATAAATTTTAGAAAACACCATTATATATATATATATATATATATATATATATATATATATATATATATATATATAAATAATAAAAAACCTAAAATTTATTTTTAAGTATTCTACATAAATCAGGAGTAATTGCGGAACCAGTTTCAACAAGCATCCTTTCTATTTCTAACTAAATAAACTCTCCCAGTTTGTATAACATCAAAATCCTAGTCCAGACCATTTCAGCTAAGGCTGTGTTTGATTGGGCTTTTTTTCCATGGAAAATATTTCCATCACAAATTTTCCACAAATTGTAGTGTTTGATAGCTTATATTTTCCATGGAATTATTTTCCAAAAAACTATCATTTTCTATATTTTCATATAAAATGGTGGAAAATGAAACTTGTCCAACCCATAGGAAAATATCATTTTCCATGGAAAATAACTATTTCCGTGGAAAATAATGGCAATCAAACACCCAAATTAAGTTTTCCATGAAATTTTTTTCCTAGGAAAATAATTCCATGAAATTAATTTCTTTTCCACATATTTTCCACCTTGCAATCAAACGCACCCTAAACCATTTCTAGGATCCACATTTACTGACTGCATAAGAAGTACATAAAGGGCGAACAAGTAACTCGTATCTTCGGGCAACTCAGGTGAAGAACTCAGTAGTTCCGCCACTCACGCTGTTGACACGGCTATTGTTGTGGAGTTGTCAGCTGCCTAAGGTTGTACTTTGAGAGCTCCTTGTACTTCTCAACCACCCCTATCATGCAGATTGTCTTAGCAACTTGAACTATGATGGTTTTGTCAGGTATATTAAGATCCACTTTATGTGGCTGAGGAACAGATTTTGCAACTGCATTTATGATTTTCATTCTGTCAATACCAGTATGGGCACGTGCTTCAAACAATACTGCAAATTTTTGAGGGCAAGGTGCTTCAGTTGGAAAATGTTGTTCGATAAGTGGCTTTATCGCTTTTGAAATTTCTTCCTCTGATGTATAGCATGTTACTTCAGCTGGTACAACTCTCAAGATAAATCTCGACATATGCTTCCTTGTGGAAGCAGCAGAATTCATCGTGTGCTGCACTATGCTGGCAGGACCAGGGTCTCCAGCATTTTTATGCATTTGAATGAAGATGCAACCATTGCAACCCAAATCAAGACTAACAAAATGCCTCTTGTTCCTATCGCCCATCTCTTTAAGTTCATCTTCAATTAGGTCATCAATGGACTTATCTTTTGACTTGTCACAGTAGGTAGTATCAGATGTTAGTGCATCTGCTTCTAGGCGGCGTTTTTTTTTGCTGGAGTGTCCTCATTTAGTTATTTTGTTTATAGGTTTACTGGGAACAGTCTTGCTCTTTGTGGAATCTTTCCCAAACACAAGCTCTTCATAAAAGGTGTGGAGTAAGCTGATGGCTTCATTGCTGGCCTGGCGTTCCCTTCCTCCGTCGCAGGTGATGAAGAATCCCTGCACTCCCGGTTTCAGTGGGTACAAGCCTTTCCTCACCGGCTTTCCGTGGGGAAGAAACTTCCTCTTCTTCCCCTTGTTGCTGGCGGCGTTGTTCCTGTTGGAGTTGGGCTGGCCGTCGGCTGCCATTGATTTCTGCTCCGCGCAGTACTCGGCAGTCGGCGGTTGCTTGGAACGTGTATGATGAAATGAACCTCTATATATATATATATATATATATATATATATATATATATATATATATATATATAATTTCCAAAATAAATAATACCACTAATACATTAATACTAAAAATAATATTATTAATAATAACACAATGCATACATTTGTATACTTATTATACATACATAATTTATACTTATACCCATACATATGATTATACACATGTAAAAGTTTAGTAGGCTTTAAGGCCCAGCCTATCTGTTACTGGGTTAATGGGCTCAAGCCCAAAAAGAAATGAACACAGCCCAACCCAAAGCAACCCTAATCCTTATTAATATTAATACTTATTAATATTAATAATAATGATAATAATAAAACAAAAACTAATTACTCTACACATTAAAACCTAACTCTACTCATTAAAATCTAACACTAATTAAAACCTAAATTCGTACAGAGCAAGTGAGAAAGGAACCAATCGAGGGGAGTAGAAGCCATTCTCATCCCAAATCCCTAATTTTCCACATAGAAGAATCGAAGAGGGAGAATGGGGATCATACCAGAGCGGCGCTCGCCGAGGGGGTGTGGGCGCCTGTGGCTCGCACCGTCGGAGGGGAACAGCGGGCGGAGGCGGAGTGCCGGCGCTGGGGGAGCAGCGTCGGGCGGAGCCAAGGCGGTGGCGGCGGCTAACGAGGCCGGATCTAGCCGAAAAAGTGGGGGATCCGGCGCTGGTTTCCAACGCGGAGGCTGGAGCGATCAGGCGACAGTGACACTGTAGTGGTGGTCGTCGCTTGGTCAAGTGAGCGTTGGTGGTCGTTCCCTTTTTCTTTTTTGTGTTGGTGGTGTTTGGTTGGGTGCCGGAACAGTGGTCGAGGCTGTAGTGGTGGTGGAATGGAGAATGGGGCGGTGATTGTTATTGCCAGGAGGAGGAGGTCGCACCGGGGCGGTGCTGAGGGAGGCGTTGCTTGGCCGGGCTAGGCTGCAGCGTGTTGGTTGACAAACAGTGTGGGAAGTGGCGGCTGATGGCTGTGTTTGTAGGAACTTAGAAAATTGCTTCTGTAAAATATTGGGGAGTCCCCAATATATAGGAGTAGTGTAGGAAACCCTAATGGCAATATTGTAAATGTAATAGATGTGGAAAAAATAGTGAAAATTAGTAACTACCTACAACTAGTACTCACTGCTAATAACTAGTTAATTAATTACTAGCTAATTATAATTTAGCTACTAACTATCAATTACTAGCTAAAACCAAAGCCCTAATCCACAATCCAAGCCTAAGGCTTGGTAGGCTAAAATGAACTAGCCCACGATCCAAGTCCGAACTTAGTAGGGTAGAACTAGTACCGAAATGGTTTTAGCCCAATACGAGAAAAATTAAATAACTTACAAATTATCGTAAACTTTTAAGATTAAAATAAATAGAAATAGAATTATTTTTATTTACAAATCCACATTGACAAATCTTTTTTTATACAAAAGAAATATTTATAACTTATAAAAAAAAAATCTAGAAAATAGACAAGAAATTTATTTAGGATAAGATCTCATGTAATATAGTTTTACAAAACTAAGGACAAAACAAAAGTACTTATAGCATATTACGATAGAAAATATACTTCATATTAAAATTCACGTTTTCAAAGATTTATAAAATTCAGAAAAATATAAAAATACAAAAATTTGAAAAAGCTTCAGAATTCGGTTAACGGAGGTTACACTTTTTGTGCATCAATAACAACTAAGCACATACATTTTGATTAGAGGAATGGTATTTGGTTCCTACTTTCAGATACTTACAATGTTATATGATTTGGAACTATGAACTAGTTATAACGTGATACGAATAATGCACATTTCTTTGATTGCCGATTCTCCTAATGGAATATTTGTAATAATTTATCTTCCTTCACTAGCAGGATATTATCATCACCTTGTTCTAATATGTTAATGAGGTTGTCCAAGTATTATTAGTAACCACATCTAGAACATCAAGAGTTTTCTACTTTATTTTTTCCCTGCTTAGGAGTCAATTATATCTTATACTATATATGCATACTATATATGCACGGATACCAATATGAAATGACACAATAAAAACACAACACATATTTTGGTGTGTCATATCATGTCCAATTTGTACCAAAAGCCTTCTTATATTACACCATCTTGGGAATATCATGTGTGGTGGATCATGGGGATACTTTTGCTGCAGTAAATAGTCACCAAATTAAGACGGCCTCGGAGGTAAGTTCATACTTCTATTGTTTTCTTTATCTAAGTTCATACTTCTATTGTTTGATCTACATCTATTTAGTGCAGGTTAATAATTGTTAGGATTATATATTAAAAAAATCACTTTTGTAGTAACTTTATTTTTTTAAATTTTGAATGAGAATCATATGGACAAATGTTTGTATATTGTATTTGTTGCAAGTGTTAATGCAAATGTCTGATATTCTATATTGTAGATAATATGGTGTGTGGTGTCACACAGAAGATCATATTATCAGTTTCCTATGGAGTATATAAATAGTTCACAACCTAGATGGACTTGGACAATCTATTGGAAATGTTGTAGTGTAATCTGGTATTAGTCTATCTTGATTATAGGTTTACACTAGTACACTTTGTGTGTATTGAACAGGACCACTTGAGGTTGTTCTCTTTGTACTGACTACATAAGAGAACAAACACCTCTGTTATTATGGATGCTTGTGCTCTTAATCCGGATATAATAACAGACATGTATATACAGTGTGCATTACTTTGACTCATGAAAGAGTGAGATTCATTATGGATCAACAACCTCTATGAATTGGGTAATAACATTGTACATATGATGGGTTGTTAATTATAAATGGAATCCATGTCCCGATACATCGGGTTGATGATGTCCCCTTAAGAAGCTCATAAGGATTGTCATGTAAACCCTGCAGGTGGATTATATCCGACATGACAAAAAAAGTTGAGCGGTACTACTTAAGGATAAAAGATGTCGGATCAATATAGTTGTCAGTAACTTAATTTGATCGACGGACGTACGATATCTTAACATGGGGAGCCAAACGAGCATATAATAAAAGGAGCCCACAAACATAATTTGGGATTAGGGAGGTAGTGCAACAATAGCTCATTAGTGGACCGAGTTATTGTTAATGGGCATGGATTGTGTGTTCGGGCTGAACACGGGCTATCCAGATCCGTTAGGAGGTCTAACCCTAATTTTTCCTCATGATCCCTGTCATAGCCTATATATATCCTCTATTCTCTGGCCGCCAGATTACTGATCAGAAATCTGAAGCTTTCTCTAAATTCGTGATTCACGTAAGGAGAGAAAAAGAGGGCTGCCAAGGAGAAGAAGAGGTTGGGAGATCGTCGCTCACACGACGTCCAACTCGAAGAAGGAATATGTGCAGAAGATCTTGGGGTCGTCCGCTCGAGATTGCCAAGAATTACTTATCTTCTTTCCGTCACAGGTATAATTCGTGAACCCTAGTTTCCGCCTATGAAGGGTTAGAACACGTATTAAATCTGTTTAACTTTCCATCGATCAATACGCACACCAAAGTATGGGTCCTGGGAATCCCCAGTTTCATCAATTGGTATCAGAGCCACTTTAGATCTGCGTATTGATTGATACGTCCATGTTGTCCAATAAAACTTGCGATGTGTAATAGTCGGTAGATGTAGATCTGTTCTAACTCGGTTTTGCAGGCATCTTAGATCCAACTATTATGGTCCAATGCATATTTTTGATTGTGTTGTTTAAACCACGGACATGTTGTGGATGTTGTTGTTGCTGTGGATGTAATTAAAACCACGAGGGTTGATCGTGTTTGTTATTTGAATTTTTCAATCTAGATTATGTGTGAACTCTTTTGGGAGGCATAGGATTGATGTAATTTTAATTATTTTTGATCAATCGTGATGGCGGTGGTGGCTGTTTCTGACGCCGGACGAGATGCTGGTTTTAAGCAGTCCAGAGGCAGACAAATAATTTTCGATAAAGGAATCGACAGCCAAAACCTAAATAAAAAAAGGGGCGCTGCCCCGAACCCCGCGACCTGACCGGGTAGGTCGAACCCCGAATAGATCTGCGCAGCACCAGATTTTGAATTCAGATAGTTGAGGACGGAGCAGGAAAGATGACCATAATAGTTGGATATTTTTCTCTTATTTGTTGTCATTTTGCTTTTTTTTTCTTCTGATTATGCATATTTATTATTGCGTGGATGTTTTTTTTGAAAAACTCGGCCTACATTAATAATAGACAATATGGACATAATATCAACTAGTAGAAAGACCCTCATTGTTAAATAACTAAGTGGGAGAGGATATTTATTTAGTATAAATCCTATGAACTCCATTATGGTTTGTAGGTGATGTAATTATACTTGCGTGTTGGCTTTAGTGCCTTCCTCCATATCGGATGAGTATAATTATGGATCACCAGTACAAACTTCCTTAGGGATAATTGTAGAAAGTTACCTAGTATGTGTTCACTTCTCCATCTGAAGGAACTCATTACATGGTAATGGACTTAGTATTAAGTAATGATATACACTTAGATACAAATAATGGTATCCTTCCCATCGGAGTTACTGCTATTATTTGTATGACCAGAGCAAGACCAACATATTAATTTTATTTGTCATAAAGTTATGTTGACATAATAGTAAAATTAATAAGAAAAACCTACTCGAACAAAGTTGAATTTATATACGTCCACACTATCGTGACATGCTAAATTCATGGTGTTCAAGGTGTTGGTGAATTTGTTATTATTGTTTTGAGGGAATCAATATTTAATTAATTTAAAAAGTTTTTTTTGCCCTACATAATTTTATTTATGTGATTCTCAGGATTTCAAAAATGGGTTCTTTCAGTCCACTTATGGTGATTCTTAAAGAAAATAAACTTACTAGACCTAATTATATTGACTGGAAACGTAATTTGGATATTGTTCTGACTGCTGAGGAGTACAAATATGTACTTGTTGAGGAATGTCCACCTAAGCCTGATGCTAACTCTGATGAAGAGGTCAAAGAGGCTTATAAGAAGTAGAAAAAGGCAGATGAGATGGCGCTGTGTTACATTCTGGCATCTATGTCAAATGTACTGCAACATCAGTATCAGGTCATGGCCACAGCTTATGACATGATGTATAACCTCAAGGAACTCTTCGGACATCAGAGTAGAGCAGTTAGGAAGTTTGCTATGAAATGTTTAATGAACACAAAAATGGCTGAGAGTACACCAGTAAGGGATCATGTTCTCAAGATGATGGGTCATCTGAATGAGATGGAGATTCTTGGAGCTGAAATCGATGGAAAATCCCAGGTCGATATCATTCTCGAGACTGCCTAAAAGTTTTGACAATTTCTGCCTTAATTACAACATGAATAAAAGATTGTATAGTTTGGCAGAACTTGCAAAAGAGCTACAGGATGCTGAATCTCTCTTTAGGCAGAGTGGTCATATTTTTGTTTCTGAAAAGGCTTCTACTTCTAAGCCAAAAGACGGTAAGAAGAAGAATAACATTCAGAAACAGGCAAACTCAGCAAAGAAGTGTCACGCCCCAGAACCAGAATACTGGAGAGCGGGGGCAGACATAGCCAGCTACGCAATTCCAAAGTACGTTAATACTCTGAAATCACGTATAAGCAGTCAGGACATGGGGGTTACTCTACAAACCATCAGTCCATCCTATGGTTTAACAATCCTAGGTATCTCAATCACAGGCAATTATACAAGAGCAAGGAGTACGATCATCATACATACAATAGTAAGGCGTCCCGAACCATATATATATGACTGATCATGAAGCCAGTACCACAGAACTGAGGACTAGCTAGAGTATTAGTCATACATGATAAGGACTAGCTATAGTCTAGAATACACATATCATGTTTATGCCCGTAGGCTACAATATCAAGGAAAATACCAAAACACGAGCTAAACACGTGCTCGGGGCTAAACGTTACAAGAAGAGAATTTACATATCAGTGGGAGGATGAAGAAGAAAATCTACTGAGGCACTCTGGTGCTCCGGCTGGTCACCGTCGAGTAGATGGTGCGGTAGATCCTTCGGGCTCTTCTATTAGAACTTGGCCATGCAAAACCAGTGGGGTCAGACCCCAAATAGCAAGTACCACAAAGGAGGTCGAACTATTGTCACCCTCATTTCCCGTATTTCCCGTATTTCGTATTTATACTCGTATCTGAATTTTGGTATGTATTTTATTTTTCTCGACTTATGAAATTTTGATATTTCTCGTATTTTGGGTTTTGGCTTGGCTCGATTTTATTGGGGATGGTTCGGTTTGGTTCGATTTTATGTGTTGGAATACCCTAGCCCTATGCTACACCCTCAACCCACCACAACTCCCCCTCTTTATATCCCCACCTACCACTCTCTCTCCTCATAAACACCATTAATTTCTTTCTTCTTCTTCTTCTCCTTCCTCCACAACTCTCCTAACCCTAGGCAAGTGCATCTTGCCACTACATGAGGACCCTCTTTTCTTTGTCCATTTGCTAGTTTAGGACATGGAGATCAACATTAGTTCTTAGGTTTTTATGATTTGGAGTCTCTGTTGATGTAGATCTAAGTTATTGCTATTTTTGGATTTTACATGTTTTGATCCATTTTGGTTGGTTTTTCTTTGAGTTCTGATGTTCCATGTGGAAGAGCTTTCAGTTTCACTCCAGTTGGAGCCTTGGAAATCCGGATTTGGAGTTCGGATGGCCAAGTTATGAACTTTTGAAGTTTTGGTTTCAGCCATGTGTTCTTGCTGTTTGGAGAAGACTGTGAGCAGTGTGCAGAGCTGTTTAACTCACGCACACTGAGCTACGCGCGCTCTTTAGCACTGCGTACGCAGACTTGAGTACGCTTCCTGTTGGAAGCGTGTCTCCTTGAGCGTGCGTGACTGTTCATGCAGCGCCTCCCGTAGCGTGCGTGACTTTTACGTATGCTGCTTCCTTGAGCGTGCGTGACTTTCCAGTATGCTGCCTCCCTTGAGCATGCGTGACTTTCACGTACACTGCTCCCTGTAGCGTGCGTGACTTTCACACACTGCTCCCTGTAGCGTGCGTGACTTTCACGTATGCTGCCTCCCTTGAGCGTGCGTGACTTTCACACACTGCTCCCTGTAGCGTGCGTGACTTTCACGTATGCTGCCTCCCTTGAGTGTGCATGACTTTCACGTATGCTGCCTCCCTTGAGCGTGCGTGACTTTCACACACTGCTCCCTGTAGCGTGCGTGACTTTCACGTATGCTGCCTCCCTTGAGCGTGCGTGACTTTCACACACTGCTCCATGTAGCGTGCGTGACTTTCACGTACACTGCTCCCTGTAGCGTACGTGACTTTCACGTACACTGCTCTCAGCGTGCGTGACTTTCACCTACGCTGGTCTCTCAGCGTGCGTGACCTTTTCGTACGCTGCTCCCCTGACCCCTTGCTTAACCTCCAGGCTCTTGGAGTTTTGGTCTTATTTCTTTAAGCTTGGCTTTTCTATAGTTCTGTATATTGATATTTTATTAGATATTTTATGCCCATTTTATATCCTTACGCCTTTTGTCATGAACTTGATTTTACTTAATATGTTTGGAATGACTATGGTACATGGCTTGGTATGACAAAGAACTAGCATAACACGACAGTGACCCGTAGTGGTGCACTCCTGACATGACCAACATGACTTGATAGTGGCCCGTGGCGGCGCACTCCTGACTTGACATGACTTGATAACCTAACTTGACCTGCCTTGACACCGTGGGTGGTTCTTTCTTGCTTGCTTGTTAAATCCACTTGTCCTGTCTTGCATCATGTCTAGGATGGGACTCCTGAGTACCACGGTCAGGAGCTCCTACCAAAATGGATTAAGGTTAATAACTAGAATAATCCAGTAGTCATGAAGAGATTGACACAGCTACAGGCAATCCCGTTACCTGGGCGCTCTTGGGATCTGTAGCCTGCCGTCGAGTAGGGCACATTTCCAGCGCACCGTCGAGTGTTGCACCCTCTAAGTCACCTAAGGGTACATTTGTCTCCTGGACGATGTACCCACCTGAATTCAACCCTAATCTTTCATCCTGGGTAGCCTGGATGGTCTGCAGGGCTTGTGGCTGTGGAACAATCTCACTGCATCATGTTAGTAATTAGGCCTGTGATAACCCTAGTTAGTTAAAGTAGCAAGCCGTAGGATCTGCTTGGCCGTGATTGATTGAATGAGGTATAACCAGTTTAGCCATGTCTTGATCCAGTACAAGATTGCTCCCTGCCTTGATTTCTTGCTTTATTATCTTGCCGATAAATGGTGGGAAACCAAGCTCTGTTCAGATGAAGGGTTACAACCCCGGTCCTTGTTTGGTTTACGGGTTGTAACCTGGCTATCGGAATAGTTCCATGGTTATCTCGTCGTATATCATCCTGTCATATTTTCGTAATTTTAGTTTAATAATGGATTTTCTTGTGCTATTTGCTGGCTTTTGTTCTTATTTCGTGGCCCCCTTGTGGCACTTGCTCTTTCTGGGGTTGACCCAGCTGGTTTTGTGTGGCCAGATTTCGGAGCAGCTCCCGAGGATCTACCAAGCTTCCAGCCCAACGGTGAACACTAGACGGAATCCGGGCCAAGAGTGGGTTTTCTATTTTGTTTCGCTCACTCTATTGTAAAAATTATTCTTTTGAGGCGTTTAGCCGACGAGCACCTGTTAGCTCGAAGCCCTTTTACTCACTGTCTGCCTACGGGCTGTAAACATGATTGACAAATCCTAGGGTTGATCATGTATGACTAAACTCTTGCTAGTCCTAACATTTTGTAACGACTAGCTTCATGATCAGCTGAATATGTAATATTTGGGACGCCTTATTATTGTATATTTAATGATCATACATCTTGCGACTTTACTTACTTGTGGTGATTGAGACACTAGGCTTGTTCATGACCCTAAGAGACTGTTGGCTTGTAGAAAACCCTCACATATCTAGACAGTCGTGACCATATATCTAGGTGGTTTCCATTTCAATATACGTAGCTGGCTATGTCTGCCCCCGCTCTCCAGTATTCTAGTTCTGGGGCGTGACATGGTTTAAGTGGTGGCCCATGCAGGTCTTGTAAATCAAGATGTGTGAGGGTTTACCAGATAGTTGTCTCAATCAGTGCTCGTCCTTGATCTCTGTTCGTATCTTCTGAATCCCTGGATTCTTGCCCTGATCCTGTGCTTATATCATTGATCTGTCCTGGTCCTTTCCTTATTGTTCCCTGTGTCGTCTTCTTCAGCGGCACTGTACCTGACCATACCGATCGGCGAGGTGGAGCATGTCCCGTGGATCAGCAGCAACCCAGAGATCAAGCCCAGCATTCCGGAGTAGCCTCCAGAGTTGTGCCTACTGGAGGAGAATCACCAGTTCGGCCCGTCCAGCCCGCAGAGCCAAATGATGGTACCTTAGTAGGCCTTATCAGAACTTTGATAGCATCCCAAGATCGTCGAAGCGACGTCCTGCACCAGACAGTTCAAGATGCTTTGACCCGAGGCGGACATCCAGGGAACCAGGCGGCGAACAGTTTCAAGCGATTGAACCCTCCTTTCTTCGACGGCAGCGAGGATGCGATTGTCGCGGATGCATGGCTTCAGGATACCGAGGTGGTTCTGGAAGCAGCTAGGACACCCGAGAATGAGAAGGTGGCGGTGGTACGCCTGCAGTTTTTGGACTTGGCTCGCAGTTGGTGGGCAGCGCAAGCTATGGGATTAGTGGCACCCATTGCTTGGGCAGTGTTTAGAGAGAGATTCCAGACGAAGTACTTTGATGCTGTGGCTCGGTACGACCTGCAGACCAGATTTACCAACTTGAAGCAAGGAGGCAGGACGGTCGACAGTTATGCGTTTTCTAGGCTCAGTAGGTTTGCCCCCACCTTGGTGGCGACCGAGTTTGATAGGGCCCAGCGGTTCCAGCAGGGACTGCATTTGGAGATCTTGTTAGCAGTGGAGCAGTTCGAGCACCAGACTTTCGATGCAGTTTTGAGGGCAGCTAGGAGGCATGAGTATACCTCCCAGAGGATTGTGGATAGGACCGGAGGTAGGAAACGGTCCCACAGTCAGATGCACCAATCATCAGCTCCAGCCCCGGCAGCTAGGGGATTGACCATTGGAACCCCAAGGCGGGCAGCCTCAGTAACGTCGGTTCAGCATTCGACCCCGACGTACCCGCAGCAGCAGAAGCAGAAGCAGACTTCCGCGATGGGATGTTCTCATTGCGGAAAGCCAGGCCATGTGGTGGCAGACTGTCGCAGGGCACAGGGATTGTGCCTAGCTTGTGGAGCAGCAGATCATAGGATAGGGGCTTGCCCGAATAGGGGTGGTTCATCAGCATCCAACCCTTCTAGCTCTTCGGTGAGGGGACCGGCCCCAGCACCAGTTCAGCAGCAGCAGTATCAGTCTTCGAGGCCCTTGCCGTCTCAGCCTCAGGCATTCCAGCAACAGCACCCCCAGCAGTATGCACAAGCCCAAGCTCAGACCCAGAATAGGCAGAGAGGTTTCCAGCAGAGGGGACCAGCAGCCAGAGGACAAGGTCAGGCCATGATGATGGCTATGGAAGAAGAAGTTGCACCAGGTGAGGTAGTGGCAGGTACTATTCTCGTCAACTCCTCTCCAGCGACTGTATTATTTGATTCTGGTGCATCGCATTCATTCATGTCTGCACGATTCGCGACACGGATAGGATTGGAGCCCGAGTCATTATCAGTGAGGCTCAATATACTTACTGGTAATGGTCTTGTGGGATTAGATCGAGTGTTTTCCTCGTGTCGGAACGTAGTTAGCGGTAGGGAGTTCCCCGCTAGATTCATAGAGTTTCCTATGGCAGACTATGATGTAGTCCTAGGCATGGATTGGTTGAGGAACCAGTATGCTATGATAGACTGCCATATTGGCAGAGTTGTCTTTAGTATCCCCGGCGAGCCAGAGTTTTCGTTTTCCAGAGGCGCAGTGGAGCCATCTTCCCCAGCATTGCGGATGGCAGTAGCAGCAGTGCAGTTACCCCGGATAGTTGAAGAGTTTCCAGATGTCTTTCCAGAGAAGCTTCTAGGGATGCCGCCGGAACGGAAGATTGAGTTCACTATAGACTTGATTCCCGGGACAGCACCAGTATCAGAGCGAGTCTACAGGATGGCGCCTTCAGAGTTGGAGGTTTTGTACAAGATGATTGAAGAACTGAGGACCAAGGGATTCATCCGTGCGAGTGGATCGCCTTGGGGAGCCCTGATGCTTCTTGTGAAAAAGAAGGATGGTACGTCCAGGCTATGTGTTGATTATCGTACCTTGAATTCGGTGACAATCAAGAACAGATACCCTCTTCCGAGGATAGATGACTTGTTTGATCAGCTTAGAGGGGCTTCAGTGTTCTCGAAGATTGACTTGCGGTCGGGATACCACCAGATCAGAGTCAGAGAGCAGGACATCCCGAAGACAGCATTCAAATCGAGGTATGGACATTGGGAGTTCCTTGTTATGCCCTTTGGAGTGACCAATGTGCCGGCCGTATTCATGGACCTCATGAATCGCATTTTCATGCCTTACTTGGATCAGTTCGTGATCGTGTTCCTAGATGACATCCTGGTCTACAGCAAGAGTGAAGCAGAGCATGAGCAGCATCTCAGAGTCGTCCTTCAGACGCTTAGGGAGCATCAGTTGTACGCCAAGTTCAGTAAATACGAGTTCTGGCTCGATCGCATTTCGTACTTGGGTCACATCATTACCCGAGGAGGAGTGGAAGTGGATCTCCAGAAGATTGTGGCTATCGAGTCATGGCCGGTACCCAGCTCAGTGGCAGAGGTTCGCAGCTTCCTTGGATTGGCCGACTACTACCGGCGGTTCGTTTCAGATTTTGCCAGGATTTTAGCGCCGATGACCCAGTTGACCCGCAAGGATGTGCCGTTTGTTTGGACAGCAGAGTGTCAGGAATCATTTGAGAAGTTGAAGCGAGGTTTGATAACGGCTCCCATTCTCACCCTTCCAGATGGGACCGGGGGATTCACAGTTTATTACGACGCTTCAGGCAGAGGATTGGGGTGTGTCTTGATGCAGCATGGGAAGGTAATATCTTATGCGTCACGCCAACTTCGTGATCATGAAAAGAATTACCCGACCCACGACTTGGAATTGGCGGCGGTAGTGTTTGCTTTGAAGTTGTGGAGACACTACTTGTACGGAGATAGAGTGGAGATCTTTACTGATCATAAGAGCCTGAAGTATGTTTTCACCCAGAAGGACCTTAATATGCGGCAGAGGAGATGGCTTGAGCTACTGGTGGACTATGATGTGGATTTGCAGTATCATCACGGGAAGGCCAACGTTGTAGCAGATGTATTGAGCAGGAGAGCCGGAGTTTATTTCCTGACGGCACAACCAGAATTATTGGCAGATCTTCAGAAGATGGGAATTGAAGTGGTTCTTTCAACCAGCGTGGCATTAATGGCCAGTCTTCAGGTTCAGTCCAGCATAGTTGAGAGAATCCGGGTGGCGCAGTCAACAGATTCCAAGATCCAGCGACTCAGAGCAGAGTGTGAAGGAGAAAGAAGGCCAGAGTTATGTATCCATGAAGATGGTACCCTTCGGCACGGCACTCGTCTTTGTGTACCCAGTGGAGATATCAGACAGGAAGTCATGGCAGAAGCCCACAGTTCGCAGTATTCTATTCATCCCGGTGGTACGAAGATGTACCGTAATATTCGTCAGCATTTCCGGTGGAATGGCATGAAGAGGGAGATAGCCCGGTTTGTCTCTCGGTATTTGGTTTGCCAACAGGTTAAAGCTGAACATCAGAGGTCCGCTGGACTTCTTCAACCCTTACCGATCCCAGAATGGAAATGGGAACATATAACCATGGATTTCGTGACCGGATTGCCCAGATCTCCGGCCGGCAGAGATGCTATTTGGGTAATTGTGGACAGGCTTACCAAGGTGGCACACTTTCTTCCATTCAGAGTTGGACAGTCAATGGCACAGTTAGCAAAGATGTATCTCAGGCAGATCGTCAGACTTCACGGTGTGCCAGTCAGCATCACCTCGGACAGGGATTCAAGATTCATATCACACTTTTGGCGCAGCTAGCAGAAGAGTTTGGGGACTCGTCTTCAGTTCAGCTCAGCTTATCACCCGCAGACGGATGGTCAGTCAGAGCGCACAATCCAGACTCTCGAAGATATGTTGAGATCCTGTACCCTTGACTTCGGTGGTTCATGGGAGAATCATCTGCACCTGGTGGAATTCTCGTACAACAACAGTTATCAGGCCAGTATCCAGATGGCACCCTTCGAGGCTCTTTATGGTAGGAAGTGCAGATCTCCGCTAGCATGGGACGATGTCGGAGAGAGGCAGATGCTCGGACCCGAGTTGATTTCCCAGACGGTTGAAGTGGTCAGGAAGGTCAGAGATCACCTCCGAGTTGCTCAGGACCGCCAGCGCCATTGGGCCGATGCTCATTGGCGTCCCTTAGAATTTGCTGTCGGCGACCATGTATTCCTTAGGATCTCGCCTAACCGCGGCATCATTCGCTTCGACGTGCGGGGAAAGCTTAGTCCTAGGTATATAGGGCCGTTCGATATTCTAGAGCGAGTAGGAGATGTATCCTATCGTCTCGCTCTTCTGCCGTCGCTAAGTGAGGTACATGATGTATTCTATGTGTCCCAATTACGACGGTATATTCCGGACCCGAGCCACATCCTAGACCATTCAGAATTGGTTGTTGGTACCAACCTTTCGTATGAGGAGAGGCCCGTGTCTATTTTGGACCGGAGGGAAAAGATACTCAAGAACAAGACTATTAAATTAGTCCGTGTTGCTTGGGATCATCACTCTCTGGGTGAGTCAACGTGGGAGCGTGAGGACGACATCCGATCGCGATATCCCAACCTGTTTGACTCGTGAGGTATAATGTCTTTCTTATGCCTTATATTTTCCCTTCCTTGCTTGCATTGTATGATTGCATGACTGAACTTCTTAGTGTAACTTGCCTGTGCTTAGTGTAGCTTGTCGTGGCAATCTCTAGCTCCTTGATTAAATTTCGAGGACGGAATTCTTTTAAGGTGGGTAGAGTTGTCACCCTCATTTTCCGTATTTCCCGTAATTCGTATTTATACTCGTATCTGGATTTTGGCATGTATTTTATTTTTCTCGACTTGTGGAATTTTGGTATTTCTCGTATTTTGGGTTTTGGCTTGGCTCGGTTTTATTGGGGATGGTTCGGTTTGGTTCGGTTTTATGTGTTGGAACACCCTAGCCCTATGCTACACCCTCAACCCACCACAACTCCCCCTCTTTATATCCCCACCTACCACTCTCTCTTCTCATAAACACCATTAATTTCTTTCTTCTTCTTCTTCTCCTTCCTCCACAACTCTCTTAACCCTAGGCAAGTGCATCTTGCCACTACATGAGGACCCTCTTTTCTTTGTCCATTTACAAGTTTAGGACATGGAGATCAACATTAGTTCTTGGGTTTTTATGATTTGGAGTCTCTGTTGATGTAGATCTAAGTTATTGCTATTTTCGGATTTTACATGTTTTGATCCATTTTGGTTGGTTTTTCTTTGAGTTCTGATGTTCCATGTGGAAGAGCTTTCAGTTTCACTCCAGTTGGAGCCTTGGAAATCCGGATTTGGAGTTCGGATGGCCAAGTTATGAACTTTTGAAGTTTTGGTTTCAGCCATGTGTTCTTGCTGTTTGGAGAAGACTGTGAGCAGTGTGCAGAGCTGTTTAACTCACACACACTGAGCTACGCGCGCTCTTTAGCGCTGCGTACGCAGACTTGAGTACGCTTCCTGTTGGAAGCGTGTCTCCTTGAGCGTGCGTGACTTTTCATGCAGCGCCTCCCGTAGCGTGCGCGACTTTCACGTATGCTGCTTCCTTGAGCGTGCATGACTTTCCAGTATGCTGCCTCCCTTGAGCATGCGTGACTTTCACGTACACTGCTCCCTGTAGCGTGTGTGACTTTCACACACTACTCCCTGTAGCGTGCGTGACTTTCACGTATGCTGCCTTCCTTGAGCGTGCGTGACTTTCACACACTGCTCCCTGTAGCGTGCGTGACTTTCACTATGCTGCCTCCCTTGAGCGTGCGTGACTTTCACGTATGCTGCCTCCCTTGAGCGTGCGTGACTTTCACACACTGCTCCATGTAGCGTGCGTGACTTTCACGTATGCTGCCTCCCTTGAGCGTGCGTGACTTTCACACACTGCTCCCTGTAGCGTGCGTGACTTTCACGTATGCTGCCTCCCTTGAGCGTGCGTGTCACGACCCGCACCCGCTAAAAGGGCACGTGACGCGACAACGCCCAGCCCTCACCGAAAAATCGGCGTGGAACGCTGTGGATTTCTCTACTTCTAAACAGTTTATATATATAACAAAAACCTGTCAAGTCCATGGTCAACTCCGAACGGAGGACAAGCAATGAATATATATACGAGTACTCAATCACGACTCTAAGATAACAAAGTAAAGACTGAAATGAAAAGACAACAAGACGATAAAATAATATATAACCTGTCAAGTCCAACACAAAGAATATATACAGTCCAAGTCTCTAATACAGTCCATAGTAATAACAGACTCAAAAGTAGCTGGAGACAAAGTCCAGTATAAAAGACCTACTCTAACTAAGTAATAGGTAGGGTTTCGTCAGGCGGAGCTAAGCCCTGCTGGACCAAAGTCTCCAGGTCTATGCCCACTACGTCATCCGGACCGTAGTAGGTACTGTAGTCTCCCTCATCTGCATCTGTAATATTTTCAACATATCCTGTCAGGATGGAACGAGCACAATCCACTAACAACATTTCACAAGATATGACAAAAGCTATAATCTGTAAATAGAGAGTATATACAAGAAAATCATGGAATGTACATGTGAGAATCATGGCAAGGTAAGCTGTAAAACTAAAGCTAGAACAAGGCAAATAAACTGATCATGGCATGTACAAGAGTCAAGAACCATATATCTAGGTGTGTGAATACTAGCTACAACATGTGGCCGGATTGGGTCTGCACAAGGTTATGATCAGCCAATCCCACGTGGAGTGTAGGATTGGTAGCATTCAAGGTCTACAAGAATAAACAAGGTGGATAATGACCACACATCTACACTAGTACTCCCCATCCCCGACTGGTAGAGTGGATCCAAGCAAGACACGTTATGACACGGGATTCTACGAGAAGGGAGCAAGTCTTCTCGAGAATCGGTGTCCATATACTGCACAAGAACTACAAGGGGGCTTGCACAAGATATACCAAGATAACGAGGAATAACATCTCATGTCGGGATCCATGAATACCAATCCGTGTGACCAATGTATCGAGAACAAGCATATCTACACTAATTACATGGATTATATCAGTCAGCATAAATTGGAAAAGTGTCAGAGAATGTACTCGCCTGAAATATGATATGGTACGTCAACCGGAGCAAATGCAGTATCTCGAGGACCTATAGAGAACAAGACGTATCAATACTAAGTTTAGGAAGTAAAGTTAAATCAAAATAAACCCTATTTAGTCATTCTAGGTCAAGACACGTCAAACTAGACTGTACGAGGTCAACCTAAGTCATTTTAGGTCTAGCTAGGTCATACTGGGTCAATGCAAGTCAAACGGAATCAATCGGGATCGATTTGGGTCAATAGTTGACTTTTTGGTCAACCGGTCAACTCCGGTCAACCGTGGTCAACTGGGTCCAAAACTAGGTTTAGACAGCTAATCCTACTCATTACCAACCTATACAATCCATATCCAAGTCCATCTTGGACTTGGAAACTCAAATCTTGGCCGTGGGCCAAATCTCTATTTTACCCTTTTTAAGGGTAAAATTCTACCCTTGGCGATAATCTAGATAGCCTACCTACGCTAGTTATTTTGACCCGATCTCCCTAGGGTAGTAGGGTACTATCCTATAGGTTCGTTATCTACCATAATACCTAGATAAAGTGGACGTCTAGTCCACCTTACGGCCCATTGCAGAAATCTCGAATAATTCAAGATACGCACTGACACGGCGCGATACCGGCGCCCTATGACCCCGATTTCCATCCGGGAGCTTACCCGCAAAATCTAAATCACGTAACCTAGGTCCATGTCAAGTTTCATCGCAATCCAATGCTCCCGGCTCAAATTCGCCCTCTAACTCGACTTCCTCCTTTTCCTATTCTACTTCCCTTCTTCCTAATCTTCCTATTTCTCTAATCCTTCTCCTTCTAACTTCTTCTTCTTATTCTTCTAACTCTAATTTCTAACTCTTCTTATTCTTTTCCCTCTTCCTCTTCAATCTCTAAATTTTCTATTCTCTTTTTCCTCCTCTCTTCCTATTCTCCTTCTCCTATTTCTTCTAATCTCCTTACTTCTTCTAACTTCTTTTCTTCTACTTCTTCTCATTTTCTTTAACTTCTTCTAACCTTTCCTCTTCTCATTCTCTCTATATAAATCCATCTATATATCTATATATATACTACTCTATATATACATATATATCTATATATAGGGGGGTCTTAAGGGGTTAAATAGGGGGTTTTATAGGTGCTAAGGGGGGGAAACTCTTGCTACTGCTGCTGCACCTTAAGCTACTGCTGCTGCTGCTCTTAGAGCTGCTGCTGCTGCTGCTTTGCTGCTGCATGCTGCTGCTGCAGGATGCTGCTGCTGCAGGATGCTGCTGCTGCAGCTGCCACTGCTGCTCCTGCTAATCCTCTTCTTCTTCCCTCTTAATCCTCTACTTCCTCTTCCTTTCTCTCTCTATATATATACCTATATATATATCTATCTATCTATCTATCTACCTATCTATCTATCTATTTATTTATATAAAACCATCCCTCTACCTATATATATATCTAAATCTATATATCTCTACACCCACACCCATATACATATATACACACACACATATACATATATATCCACACACACACATATACATATATATATACAAATACGTATATACATATATACATATATACACATATAATTAAACACACTCTCTTACACACAACCTCACACACACACCACCACTCTCATCCTCTCCTCTACCACTCTCTACACACCCACACAAATATATACATACATATATATTCCCATATATATATCTAATACAAACACATATATATATATATCTATATATATATATACATATACATATATATACATATACATACACCCTTTGTCTATAATTCCTCCAATTAACCACTTAAACTAGAATTCTAGGAAAAATCCTATAAAATAGGGCAAAGTGTAGAGAATGAGATTCTCTACACTTATTGTGAAGGTCATTAATGGAGAGGAGAATTAAAGAGGGGTTTAATGGCATACCTAACTCTTGGGAGGAAGAAGAAGCTTGAGAAAGAAAATAATTTGGAAGGGAGAAGACTTTGAAATGAAGTAACAAGGAAAGGGGGGGGGGGGGGGGGTTTCTCCATGGCCGGCCACCCCTATGTGGGCTATTGGGTTGGGATCCAATAGCCCACAACCCATTAAGCTAAGTTAGGTTCGAATTGAAATTGGGTTGGTTCGGTTCGATTCGGTTTGATTCTAAACCACTAATTAAGCCTCTAAATGACTAATTAAGTCATGGAAAAATAGGTTACTAATTTCTAGCCTATTTATGATGGTACATGGGCTAAGCCCAGCTAGTATGGGGGTCCCACTACGGTCCAGGCTACCCGGGTCTCCAAATTGGGTCCGAATTGGATAAAATTCAAACCGACTCAAATAAATTCCTAAAAATCATATAAAATCAAATAAAATTTCTAAAATATTTTAAAACTTGAAAATGACAAAAATACCCCTAATTTGAAAAACTGGGGGTGACAAATCTACCCTCCTTAAAAATTTCGTCCTCGAAATTCAAACGGTCGTACTCTTCTCTAGGTCAAGCACCCAACAATCAAGGTCTACTAAATTTTATCCTAAGTTATATAACATGTAATCTAGAAAATCAGAACACATGCATGGTTTTAAATCTCTACAGTATCGTGTTATTGCAGTCTTCATTGGGGTTTCTATTTAATCTAGCATGATCATCACATATGCAAACTAAAGGTACTAAGAAAGCAATCATCAATCAATGGGCGAAAAGAACAGGTAAAAAGAAAGGGCAAGATCCTACCTCCTAGTCCAATGCGTGCAGGATCCTCAACTGCCATCGCAAAAACCCTGTCCTGGCGGGGTATATCCCGCTGCTGGTGGAGGGCGTGATGCGGTGCCATAGGTGGCCTACACTGTGCTCCTTGAGCTGCACGGCGATGGTTCGTAGGACAATCTCTCAACTGATGTCCAGCCTCCCCGCAATAGAGGCACAAGCCCAGCCTCTTCCGGCAGACCTCCCAGATGTGACCGGACTTCTTGCAGTAGCCGCAAGGAGCCCCATGCTGTGCCTGCCTCTGCTGAGTGTGCTGCACCTGCTGCTGGACCGGTGCTCTGGCCTGCACCTGCGGCTGGTGATGCTGGAACGACTGGTGCTGAAGCTGAGGGCGCTTAGCAGGCCCTGCACTGCTACTGGCCCCAGAAAACACATCTCGATCCCTCTTCGGCTTCAAGCCCAAGTCCCTCTCTACCTTCCGAGCCTCTGCGTAAACCTCCGCATATGTCGCGTAGAAAGAAGGGATCTGGAACTTGATATCCCAAGCCAATCCCTCCCTGAAGCGCTCCGCTCGGATCACCGGGTCACTCACCATGTACTCGGCATATCGGCTCAGCCGGCCGAACTCCGCCGCATACTCCTCTACGGTCATGCTGCCCTGCTGCAGGTTCTGGAACTGCCGCACCAGGCCAATCTTGTCCGTAGGGGAAAAGAACTTCTCTCTGAACAAGGTCCTGAACTCTGCCCAAGTATGGCCCTCTCCTGCAAGAGCCGGCTCATTCCGGAACCATGTCCGGGCAATATCTAACAACTGCAACCCAACCGCCTCGACCCTCAGGTCGGCTGCAAGACGGCAAGCCCCCATCTGGCGCTCGGTATCCTCGAGCCAATCATCAGCATAGATAATGCCCTCAGTCCCCTTGAAATCCCTCGGACCAAGCTTCTTGAAAGCATGGATATCCCCGATCTTCGGCTGCTGCTGCTGCTGAACCTCCCTCTGTGGAGCCTGACGCTCCACTGCCGCCATAGCCAATCTGTGCGCATCCTCCATGCCCTGGCGTATGACCTCTGTCTGCCTCAACTGAGCCTCGTGCTGAGCCTCGTGCTGAGCCCGCTGGGACTCAAGCACCTGGTGGAAGAACGCTAGCATCTGCCCCATATCTGTGGGCAGAGGAGGCAATGGAGGAATAGCTCCCATCATCACCGGAGGAGTCCCCTGCTGAGGAGGAAGAATACCCGCAGCAGCTCCCACTGTAGCCCCTGGCACTACGGGAAGAACACCCGCAATGGCCCCAGGGACGGTCATAGAGGTAGCTGGAGGAGTACCCCCAAGAGCCCCAACAGAAGTCCCATCAGCCGGGGAAGTAACCGGAGCCTGTCCGCCAGAAGTGGCAGACCTCTCCGTCTCCCCGAGCCCCTCGCCAGGAGAATGAGTCATCAATATCCTGGAGACAAATTAAGAAGAAGATATCAATATGGCACATGAAGGCAATATCAAAGGAGGACAGCTAGAAAGCAGTAAATCAATATCAAAGACGGTAAGCAAGATAAGCAAGGAAAGATCCTACTGTGATTGAGTACCCTAGCCTATAGCCTATCTTAGATACGTACCGCAGGCTCGTAATAGCACTCTAAGTCGAGCGCCACTACGACATCGCACTAATTGCGACTTCAGGACCTGCGTGGGCCACCACTAAAATGTGTCACGACCCGCACCCGCTAAAAGGGCACGTGACGCGACAACGCCCAGCCCTCACCGAAAAATCGGCGTGGAACGCTGTGGATTTCTCTACTTCTAAACAGTTTATATATATAACAAAAACCTGTCAAGTCCATGGTCAACTCCGAACGGAGGACAAGCAATGAATATATATACGAGTACTCAATCACGACTCTAAGATAACAAAGTAAAGACTGAAATGAAAAGACAACAAGACGATAAAATAATATATAACCTGTCAAGTCCAACACAAAGAATATATACAGTCCAAGTCTCTAATACAGTCCATAGTAATAACAGACTCAAAATTAGCTGGAGACAAAGTCCAGTATAAAAGACCTACTCTAACTAAGTAATAGGTAGGGTTTCGTCAGGCGGAGCTAAGCCCTGCTGGACCAAAGTCTCCAGGTCTATGCCCACTACGTCATCCGGACCGTAGTAGGTACTGTAGTCTCCCTCATCTGCATCTGTAATATTTTCAACATATCCTGTCAGGATGGAACGAGCACAATCCACTAACAACATTTCACAAGATATGACAAAAGCTATAATCTGTAAATAGAGAGTATATACAAGAAAATCATGGAATGTACATGTGAGAATCATGGCAAGGTAAGCTGTAAAACTAAAGCTAGAACAAGGCAAGTAAACTGATCATGGCATGTACAAGAGTCAAGAACCATATATCTAGGTGTGTGAATACTAGCTACAACATGTGGCCGGATTGGGTCTGCACAAGGTTATGATCAGCCAATCCCACGTGGAGTGTAGGATTGGTAGCATTCAAGGTCTACAAGAATAAACAAGGTGGATAATGACCACACATCTACACTAGTACTCCCCGTCCCCGACTGGTAGAGTGGATCCAAGCAAGACACGTTATGACACGGGATTCTACGAGAAGGGAGCAAGTCTTCTCGAGAATCGGTGTCCATATACTGCACAAGAACTACAAGGGGGCTTGCACAAGATATACCAAGATAACGAGGAATAACATCTCATGTCGGGATCCATGAATACCAATCCGTGTGACCAATGTGTCGAGAACAAGCATATCTACACTAATTACATGGATTATATCAGTCAGCATAAATTGGAAAAGTGTCAGAGAATGTACTCGCCTGAAATATGATATGGTACGTCAACCGGAGCAAATGCAGTATCTCGAGGACCTATAGAGAACAAGACGTATCAATACTAAGTTTAGGAAGTAAAGTTAAATCAAAATAAACCCTATTTAGTCATTCTAGGTCAAGACACGTCAAACTAGACTGTACGAGGTCAACCTAAGTCATTTTAGGTCTAGCTAGGTCATACTGGGTCAATGCAAGTCAAACGGAATCAATCGGGATCGATTTGGGTCAATAGTTGACTTTTTGGTCAACCGGTCAACTCCGGTCAACCGTGGTCAACTGGGTCCAAAACTAGGTTTAGACAGCTAATCCTACTCATTACCAACCTATACAATCCATATCCAAGTCCATCTTGGACTTGGAAACTCAAATCTTGGCCGTGGGCCAAATCTCTATTTTACCCTTTTTAAGGGTAAAATTCTACCCTTGGCGATAATCTAGATAGCCTACCTACGCTAGTTATTTTGACCCGATCTCCCTAGGGTAGTAGGGTACTATCCTATAGGTTCGTTATCTACCATAATACCTAGATAAAGTGGACGTCTAGTCCACCTTACGGCCCATTGCAGAAATCTCGAATAATTCGAGATACGCACTGACACGGCGCGATACCGGCGCCCTATGACCCCGATTTCCATCCGGGAGCTTACCCGCAAAATCTAAATCACGTAACCTAGGTCCATGTCAAGTTTCATCGCAATCCAATGCTCCGGGCTCAAATTCGCCCTCTAACTCGACTTCCTCCTTTTCCTATTCTACTTCCCTTCTTCCTAATCTTCCTATTTCTCTAATCCTTCTCCTTCTAACTTCTTCTTCTTATTCTTCTAACTCTAATTTCTAACTCTTCTTATTCTTTTCCCTCTTCCTCTTCAATCTCTAAATTTTCTATTCTCTTTTTCCTCCTCTCTTCCTATTCTCCTTCTCCTATTTCTTCTAATCTCCTTACTTCTTCTAACTTCTTTTCTTCTACTTCTTCTCATTTTCTTTAACTTCTTCTAACCTTTCCTCTTCTCATTCTCTCTATATAAATCCATCTATATATCTATATATATACTACTCTATATATATACATATATATCTATATATAGGGGGGTCTTAAGGGGTTAAATAGGGGGTTTTATAGGTGCTAAGGGGGGGAAACTCTTGCTACTGCTGCTGCACCTTAAGCTACTGCTGCTGCTGCTCTTAGAGCTGCTGCTGCTGCTGCTTTGCTGCTGCATGCTGCTGCTGCAGGATGCTGCTGCTGCAGGATGCTGCTGCTGCAGCTGCCACTGCTGCTCCTGCTAATCCTCTTCTTCTTCCCTCTTAATCCTCTACTTCCTCTTCCTTTCTCTCTATATATATATACCTATATATATCTATCTATCTACCTATCTATCTATCTATTTATTTATATAAAACCATCCCTCTACCTATATATATATCTAAATCTATATATCTCTACACCCACACCCATATACATATATACACACACACATATACATATATATCCACACACACACATATACATATATATATATACAAATACGTATATACATATATACATATATACACATATAATTAAACACACTCTCTTACACACAACCTCACACACACACCACCACTCTCATCCTCTCCTCTACCACTCTCTACACACCCACACAAATATATACATACATATATATTCCCATATATATATCTAATACAAACACATATATATATATATATCTATATATATATATATACATATACATATATATACATATACATACACCCTTTGTCTATAATTCCTCCAATTAACCACTTAAACTAGAATTCTAGGAAAAATCCTATAAAATAGGGCAAAGTGTAGAGAATGAGATTCTCTACACTTATTGTGAAGGTCATTAATGGAGAGGAGAATTAAAGAGGGGTTTAATGGCATACCTAACTCTTGGGAGGAAGAAGAAGCTTGAGAAAGAAAATAATTTGGAAGGAAGAAGACTTTGAAATGAAGTAACAAGGAAAGGGGGGGGGGGGGGGTTTTCTCCATGGCCGGCCACCCCTATGTGGGCTATTGGGTTGGGATCCAATAGCCCACAACCCATTAAGCTAAGTTAGGTTCGAATTGAAATTGGGTTGGTTCGGTTCGATTCGGTTTGATTCTAAACCACTAATTAAGCCTCTAAATGACTAATTAAGTCATGGAAAAATAGGTTACTAATTTCTAGCCTATTTATGATGGTACATGGGCTAAGCCCAGCTAGTATGGGGGTCCCACTACGGTCCAGGCTACCCGGGTCTCCAAATTGGGTCCGAATTGGATAAAATTCAAACCGACTCAAATAAATTCCTAAAAATCATATAAAATCAAATAAAATTTCTAAAATATTTTAAAACTTGAAAATGACAAAAATACCCCTAATTTGAAAAATTGGGGGTGACAGTGCGTGACTTTCACACACTGCTCCATGTAGCGTGCGTGACTTTCACGTACACTTCTTCCTGTAGCGTACGTGACTTTCACGTACACTGCTCTCAGCGTGCGTGACTGTCACCTACGCTGCTCTCTCAGCGTGCGTGACCTTTTCGTACGCTGCTCCCCTGACCCCTTGCTTAACCCCCAGGCTCTTGGAGTTTTGGTCTTATTTCTTTAAGCTTGGCTTTTCTATAGTTCTGTATATTGATATTTTATTAGATATTTTATGCCCATTTTATATCCTTACACCTTTTGTCATGAACTTGATTTTACTTAATATGTTTGGAATGACTATGGTACATGGCTTGGTATGACAAGGAACTAGCATAACACGACAGTGACCCGTAGTGGTGCACTCCTGGCATGACCAACATGACTTGATAGTGGCCCGTGGCGGCGCACTCCTGACTTGACATGACTTGATAACCTAACTTGACCTGCCTTGACACCGTGGGTGGTTCTTTCTTGCTTGCTTGTTAAATCTACTTGCCCTGTCTTGCATCATGTCTAGGATGGGACTCCTGAGTACCACGGTCAGGAGCTCCTACCAAAATGGATTAAGGTTAATAACTAGAATAACCCAGTAGTCATGAAGAGATTGACACAGCTACAGGCAATCCCGTTACCTGGGCGCTCTTGGGATCTGTAGCCTGCCGTCGAGTAGGGCACATTTCCAGCGCACCGTCGAGTGTTGCACCCTCTAAGTCACCTAAGGGTACATTTGTCTCCTGGACGATGTACCCACCTGAATTCAACCCTAATCTTTCGTCCTGGGTAGACTGGATGGTCTGCAGGGCTTGTGGCTGTGGAATAATCTCACTGCATCATGTTAGTAATTAGGCCTGTGATAACCCTAGTTAGTTAAAGTAGCAAGCCGTAGGATCTGCTTGGCCGTGATTGATTGAATGAGGTATAACCAGTTTAGCCATGTCTTGATCCAGTACAAGATTGCTCCCTGCCTTGATTTCTTGCTTTATTATCTTGCCGATAAATGGTGGGAAACCAAGCTCTGTTCAGATGAAGGGTTACAACCCCGGTCCTTGTTTGGTTTACGGGTTGTAACCTGGCTATCGGAATAGTTCCATGGTTATCTCGTCGTATATCATCCTGTCATGTTTTCGTAATTTTAGTTTAATATTGGATTTTCTTGTGCTATTTGCTGGCTTTTGTTCTTATTTCGTGCCCCCCTTGTGGCACTTGCTCTTTCTGGGGTTGACCCAGCTGGTTTTGTGTGGCCAGATTTCGGAGCAGCTCCCGAGGATCTACCAAGCTTCCAGCCCAACGGTGAACACTAGACGGAATCCGGGCCAAGAGTAGGTTTTCTATTTTGTTTCGCTCACTCTATTGTAAAAATTATTCTTTTGAGGCGTTTAGCCGACGAGCACCTGTTAGCTCGAAGCACTTTTACTCACTGTCTGCCTACGGACTGTAAACATGATTGACAAATCCTAGGGTTGATCATGTATGACTAAACTCTTGCTAGTCCTAACATTTTGTAACGACTAGCTTCATGATCAGCTGAATATGTAATATTTGGGACGCCTTATTATTGTATATTTAATGATCATACATCTTGCGACTTTACTTACTTGTGGTGATTGAGACACTAGGCTTGTTCATGACCCTAAGAGACTGTTGGCTTGTAGAAAACCCTCACATATCTAGACAGCCGTGACCGTATATCGAGGTGGTTTCCATTTTAATATACGTAGCTGGCTATGTCTGCCCCCGCTCTCCAGTATTCTGGTTCTGGGGCGTGACAACTATGAACTTAAAACCAACAGTCATAGGCAATCAACAGGGAGAGAAAGCAATAAGTAAAGAAGGATCGAGATTCGTGCAGTACCAGTGCACTCATCTCGATCATAGGAAGACAGTAAGTGAATCATAATTTGACATAAAGTAAACTGGAGAACATGTTAAATAAATAGAGCCAGGCAATATACGAAGAGAGGACGAAGGCACTGTTCCGGAAGCCAGGTTACAACCCTTAAACCAAACAAGGACCGGAATTGTAACCCTTCGCCTGAACAGAACTTGGTCTCTGATCATTTATTGCTAGAGGTAACAATCATTAAGTGACAATCATAGAGTGACAATACAGAGTATAATACATTAGAGTGACAATCATTGCAATCATTATCCTGGAACAATTAGGAACTGGATCTAGACAAGACTTAGACTGGAAAGGTGATATACGATGGGATAACCATGGGACTATTCAGATAACCAGGTTACAACCCGTAAACCAAACAAGGACCGGGGTTGTAACCCTTCGTCTGAACAGAACTTGGTTTCTCCCACCATTTATCGGCAAGATAAAATAAGAAATCAGGATATGTAACAATCATGTACAAGATCAAGACAAGACTAGACAGACTGAACCCCATCCAACATTCACGGCCAAGCAATAAGTACGGCTTGATACTTTAACTAGCTAGGGTTATCACAAGCCTAGTTACTAACAAGATGCAGCGAGATTGTTCCACAACCACAAGCCCTGCAGACAATCCATGTTATCCAGGTCGAATATCTTGTTCATGAAGGGTGCAACACATGACAGTGTGCTGGAAATGTGCCCTACTCGTCGGCAGGCTACAAATCCACTAGCGCGCCTAGATAACGGGATTGCCTGTAGCTGAAAAATCTCTTCATGACTACTGGATTATTCTAGTTGTTAACCTTAGTCGATTTCAGTGGGTACCCCTGACCGTGGTACTCAGGGGTCCCCGTCCTAGACATGATGCAAGACAAGACAGGTTCATTTGTACAAGCACAATCGTCCACGGTGTCCAAGCCATTCAATTTGTCATGTCAGGTTAGCCGTCGCAACAGCATTTCGAGAAATAGCATGTCAGGTTTATCATGTCAAGAGTGCGCCACGACGGTCCACTATCAAGAATTATCATGTCAAGTTATCATGTTAAAATTGTCAGGTCAAGTTATCTTGTCGGAAGTGCACCACGGCGGGTCACTATCGTGTTAAGCAATTCATTAATAAATAAATAACAAGCTATTAAGTGGGTCATCGCAATTCAGGTCAGAATAGAAAATGTACACTGTGATTATAAACTCCATATTAAGACGAGAGAACTTGCAATAGAATAACTAAATAACATATCCTTGAAGCCAAGGAAAAGATTTACAACTTTCATGTTGGGAGTGGAAAGAAATTTCAACCACAAATCAAGCAATAAAATATTAAACAATTAAAGTGGATAAGCAAATAAAATAATAAACAATCAAAGTGGACTCCATGCGGCCAAGAGTGGGTGGGGTCCCATGCGGCCAACCAAAGCTCATGCGGCCAAAAAATAACTGAAGGGGTCATGCGGCCAAGAATGCATGCAAGCAAATAAGACAAAAGATAGTGGGACCCTCATTAAATGCAAACTTACATTCAAGCAAAAAGAAAAGGGCACGTGGCCACTCAAGTACAGAGGCCTTGTGGCCTAAATTATATATATTCTAGCCAAGTGGGACCCAAAAATTAATACAGCAAGGAAGGAAAGTTCACGTGAACCATTTAATTAATGATCCACGTGAAGCAATGATTACATGTATATAATAAGCCATGCAAGTGAAAGGGCCAAGGGTGGATGGGGGCTCATGCGGCAGTAGATGGGTATCCATCTATGCGGCTGGGTGGATGAATCTCATGCGGCTGTATAAGTTAATCTCATGCGGCTGGGTAAGTTAATCTCATGCGGCTGGATAAGTGGGTACCCATCTATGCGGCTGAGTAAGTGGGTACCCATCAATGCTGCTGGGTGGATGAATCTCATGCGGCTGGGTAAGTTAATCTCATGCGGCTGGGTAAGTGGGTACCCATCTATGCGGCTGAGTAAGTGGGTACCCATCTTCTCCGAAAATCTGAGAAGGATGGCCATGGAACCCATAGCTTCCAAGCTCCATAAAACCTTCATTATAAGTCCAAATCCGAACTTCCATAGGTAAAAATGGGGTAGAACGAAATTCTCTACAACATGGAACCATCAGTTGACAAAAATGTGCAAGTTTGACAGATCAAAACCCATAAATACCGAAAATACCACAAAGCTAGATCTACCACAATCCACCCGATAAAATCAAAAACTCCAAGTTCTAAACATGCTTAGAATTTAACAATAAAGAGAATGGAACAAACGAAATTAAAATCGTTCAACATTCGGCAAGATGTACTTGCCTCTCTCTAATGGCTAGGATTTGGTGGAAAAGAAATGAATGATGGTGAATGAGGAGAGAGAGAGAAAAAGTGGCTTATATAACAAGCTCAAGTGATCTCCATCATTCATTCTTCTCCACTCAATCTAAACCATACACCTCATCTCATAAAGAACCAAACTAAACCAAACCAAGTCAAAGTGGAACCGAACCAAATAAAACCAAATCCAAGTTAAACCAAGTCATGAAATCCTATACTTAGGAAATTTTAAAATATCACGCAAATCGATAAATATGAAATATGGCTCAAATAAACACGTATCCGTATAAAATACCGATACAGTAAGACGGATCTCACAACTCTCCACACCTTAGAAAAATTCCGTCCTCGGAATTTCCTGAGGCTAGTCGAGCAAGATAACAAAACAAAAGCTCCAAGAAACTCAACAATCTTAATAAATCAAGCATGGCATATAAGTAAAGTAAAACAATCAGTAATGCAAATAAATGCGTAAGTAGTAAGTAAATGCACAAGAACAAATACAATCATGATCAAGAAGGGCTGGAGGCATATGGATCAATATGTCTCCTGAGACAGTTGTGTAGAAACCAACGTCCTCGTTGGCCTAAGCTGACTCCAAAAAATGGATAAAAGTCAAGCCTCAAGGTAAGTCGGTACCAATGACTTAGTTCAAGACATGACTCTACCCAGGACGTGTCATCGTAGTTGAAACAGATGCTTGGACCTTATCACCTGTCTCAAGATACGAAGACAAAAGCGACTGGCTGATCGGGATGGACTGATATCTCTGTCTGTATGCTGAGACTGATCCTCCATAACTGGCCTGGCTGAAGAATGTTGAGCTGCCCTCGGCAAAACACGAACAAGATAATCTGAAGGATCAAGAACAATGCCCTTGAAAGTTGAAGGACACAAGATCAAATCATGGGAACATGAATGATCAATGATCAAAACAGATATCAAGTCAAGTATCAGAGGTAGAGAATAATCCGAAGGAGATCAATAAGGATAATCGTGATTGAGATATCTAAACATGGTAACCCCCACAAATCTGAAAATCGAGACCTGCATGGGCCACCACTAAAACTATATTACGCCCTAGAACCAGAATACTGGAGAGCGGGGACAGACACAGCCAGCTACGCAATCCCAAAGTACGTTAATACTCTGAAATCACGTATAAGCTGTCAGGACATGGGGGTTACTCTACAAGCCATCAGTCAATCCTATGGTTTAACAATCCTAGGTATCTCAATCACAGGCAATTATACAAGAGCAAGGAGTACGATCATCATACATATAATAGTAAGACGTCCCGAACCATATATACATGACTGATCATGAAGCCAGTACCACAGAACTGAGGACTAGCTAGAGTATTAGTCGTACATGATAAGGACTAGCTATAGTCTAGAATACACATATCATGTTTATGCCCGTAGGCTACAATATCAAGGAAAATACCAAAACATGAGCTAAACACGTGCTCGGGGCTAAACATTACAAGAGGAGAATTTATATATCAGTGGGAGGGTGAAGAAGAAAACCCACTGAGGCACTCTGGTGCTCCGGCTGGTCACCGTCGAGTAGATGGTGCGGTAGATCCTTCGGGCTCTTCTATTAGAACTTGGCCATACAAAACCAGTGGGGTCAGACCCCAAATAGCAAGTACCACAAAGGAGGCCGAACTATGAACTTAAAACCAGCAGTCATAGGCAATCAACAGGGAGAGAAAACAATAAGTAAATAAGGATCGAGATTCGTGCAGTACCAGTGCACTCATCCCGATCATAGGAAGACAGTAAGTGAATCATCATTTGACATAAAGTAAACTGGAGAACATGTTAAATAAATAGAGCCAGGCAATATACGAAGAGAGGACGAAGGCACTGTTCCGGAAGCCAGGTTACAACCCTTAAACCAAACAAAGACCGGGATTGTAACCCTTCGTCTGAACAGAACTTGGTCTCTGATCATTTATTGCTAGAGGTGACAATCATTAAGTGACAATCATAGAGTGACAATACAGAGTATAATACATTAGAGTGACAATCATTGCAATCATTATCCTGGAACAATTAGGAACTGGATCTAGACAAGACTTAGACTGGAAAGGTGATATACGATAGGATAACCATGGGACTATTCAGATAACCAGGTTACAACCCGTAAACCAAACAAGGACCAGGGTTGTAACCCTTCGTCTGAACAGAACTTGGTTTCTCCCACCATTTATCGGCAAGATAAAATAAGAAATCAGGACATGTAACAATCATGTACAAGATCAAGACAAGACTAGACAGACTGAACCCCATCCAATATTTACGGCCAAGCAATAAGTACGTCTTGATACTTTAACTAGCTAGGGTTATCACAAGCCTAGTTACTAACAAGATGCAGCGAGATTGTTCCACAGCCACAAGCCCTGCAGACCATCCAGGTTATCCAGGTCGAATATCTTGTTCATGAAGGGTGCAACACATGACAGTGTGCTGGAAATATGCCCTACTCATCGACAGGCTACAAATCCACTAGCGCGCCTAGATAACGGGATTGCCTGTAGCTGGAAAATCTCTTCATGACTACTGGATTATTCTAGTTATTAACCTTAGTCGATTTCAGTGGGTACCCCTGACCGTGGTACTCAGGGGTCCCCGTCCTAGACATGATGCAAGACAAGACGGGTTCATTTGTACAAGCACAATCGTCCACGGTGTCCAAGCTATTCAATTTGTCATGTCAGGTTAGCCGTCGCAACAGTATTTCGAGAAATAGCATGTCAGGTTTATCATGTCAAGAATGCGCCACGACGGACCACTATCAAGAATTATCATGTCAAGTTATCATGTTAAAATTGTCAGATCAAGTTATCTTGTCGGAAGTGCACCACGGCGGATCACTATCGTATTAAGCAATTCATTAATAAATAAATAACAAGCTATTAAGTGGGTCATCGCAATTCAGGTCAGAATAGAAAATGTCTACTGTGATTATAAACTCCATATTAAGACGAGAGAACTTACAATAAAATAATTAAATAACATATCCTTGAAGCCAAGAAAAAGATTTACAACTTTCATGTTGGGAGTGGGAAGAAATTTCGACCACAAATCAAGCAATAAAATATTAAACAGTTAAAGTGGATAAGCAAATAAAATAATAAACAATCAAAGTGGACTCCATGCGGCCAAGACTGGGTGGGGTCCCATGCGGCCAACCAAAGCTCATGCGGCCAGAAAATAACTGAAGGGGTCATGCGGCCAAGAATGCATGCAAGCAAATAAGACAAAAGATAGTGGGACCCTCATTAAATGCAAACTTACATTCAAGCAAAAAGAAAAGGGCACGTGGCCACTCAAGTACAGAGGCCTTGTGGCCTAAATTATATATATTCTAGCCAAGTGGGACCCAAAAATCAATACAGCAAAGAAGAAAAGTTCACGTGAACCATTTAATTAATGATCCACGTGAAGCAATGATTACATGTATATAATAAGCCATGCAAGTGAAAGGGTCAAGGGTGGATGGGGGCTCATGCGGCAGTAGATGGGTACCCATCTATGCGGCTGGGTGGATGAATCTCATGCGGCTGGGTAAGTTAATCTCATGCGGCTGGGTAAGTTAATTTCATGCGGCTGGGTAAGTGGGTACCCATCTATGCGGCTGAGTAAGTGGGTACCCATCAATGCGGCTGGGTGGATGAATCTCATGCGGCTGGGTAAGTTAATCTCATGCGGCTGGGTAAGTGGGTATCCATCTATGCGGCTGAGTAAGTGGGTACCCATCTTCTCCGAAAATCTGAGAAGGATGGCCATGGAACCCATAGCTTCCAAGCTCCATAAAACCTTCATTATAAGTCCAAATCCGAACTTCCATAGGTAAAAATAGGGTAGAACGAAATTCTCTACAACATGGAACCATCAGTTGACAAAAATATGCAAGTTTGACAGATCAAAACCCATGAAAACCGAAAATACCACAAAGCTAGATCTACCACAATCCACCCGATAAAATCAAAAACTCCAAGTTCTAAACATGCTTAGAATTTAACAATAAAGAGAATGGAACAAACGAAATTAAAATCGTTCAACATTCGGCAAGGTGTACTTGCCTCTCTCTAATGGCTAGGGTTTGGTGGAAAAGAAATGAATGATGGTGAATGAGGAGGGAGAGAGAAAAAGTGGCTTATATAACAAGCTCAAGTGATCTCCACCATTCATTCTTCTCCACTCAATCTAAACCATACACCTCATCTCATAAAGAACCAAACTAAACCAAACCAAGTCAAAGTGGAACCGAACCAAATAAAACCAAATCCAAGTTAAACCAAGTCATGAAATCCTATACTTAAAAAATTTTAAAAATATCACGCAAATCGATAAATACGAAATACGGCTCAAATAAACACATATCACTATAAAATACTGATACAGTGAGACGGGTCTCACAAGAAGCGCATGGGACCTCAAGGCGCGGTGAAAAATTCGAAAGGCAAATGTTTCAAGTGCAAGGGTCAGGACATTGGAAGACTGATTGTCCACTTCTCAAACAAAGGAACAAAGAAGGTATATCTCATTTATTAGTAGTTGAAACATATTTAGCGGTGTTATCTATCGGCACTTGGTGTGTAGATACAAGAGCCACTAATCATATCTGCAATACATTGCAGGGGTTCCAGGAAACCAGACGGCTCAGTGATGGAGAGATATGCTTATTCATGGGTGATGCTACAAAAGTAGCGATCGTTGCATTAGGAGATGTTACTTTATCTTTTGGTAGAAATAAGTCTTTGACATTGAAAGATTGTCTTTATGCACCTTCACTTAGAAGGAATTTAGTTTCTATTTCTATGTTAGTTAAGGATGGATATTCAGTTTATTTTAATGACAATATTGTTATTAGAAAGAATAAACATTTTATCTGTTCTGGTGCATTGGTTGATAATTTGTATGTCATTAATCCTGTTTCGCCCATAATGCAACTTATGGAAATAAATAATATGTCATCTAACTTAAATAAGATAAAAGAACCTTCTTGTATGAACCAAACATATCTTTGGCACTTGTGATTGGGGCATATTAACCTAAGAAGGATTCAAAGACTGGTTGAAGATGGACCTTTGAGTTTATTGGAAGTGGAGGCACTACCAGTATGTGAATCCTACTTGGAAGGTAAAATAACCAAAAGGCCTTTTACGACAAAGGGGTATAGGGCCAAAGATGTGTTGGAATTGGTTCATTCTGATTTGTGTGGATCTATGACTATCCAAGCTAGAGGTGGCTTTGAATATTTTGTCACATTTATTGACGATTATTCAAGGTATGGATACATTTATTTGATGCGCCGTAAGTCTGAGTGCTTTGAAAAATTTAAAGAGTACAAGGCTAAAATGGAGAAACGTTATAGAAAATGTATCAAGTCATTACGATCAGATCGTGGTGGCGAATACCTCTTTGGAGAGTTTAGGGATTATTTATCAGAGGTTGGGATTGCATCCCAATTGACTGCACCTAGAACGCCCCAGCAGAATGGTGTAGCTGAAAGAAGGAATAGAACTCTTATGGAGATGGTTAGATCAATGATGAGTTATTCGGATTTACCAGATTCGTTTTGGGGATATGCCTTAGAGATTGTAGCTTATATTTTGAACTTGGTTCCTTCTAAGTCAGTACCTCTTACTCCCATAGAGCTGTGGATTGGGCGTAAGCCTAGTCTGAAACATGTTCGCATTTAGGGTAGTCCAGCACATGTGCTGAATAGGAAAGCAGATAAGTTGGAATCTCGTACAGAAGTACACTTGTTTGTAGGCTATCTAAGAGGAACGAAAGGAGCTTTATTTTATTTTTCTAAGGATCAGAAGGTTTTTGTTAGCACCAATGCCCAATTCTTAGAGGAAGACTATGTGATGAACCATAAACCCACAAGTAGAGTTGTTCTAGAAGAACTGAGAGGTGAGACACCAAGTACTTCAGTACCAACAGTACAAGAGGATGAACCACAAATAACTGCACAACGTGTCACAAATGTTACACCACAACCGATAGTGCCTCGTCGTAGTGGGAGGGTTGTGATACAACCTGATAGATATATGTTCTTGGGAGAGTCGTCAGACTTCGTCCCTGAGAAACAAGATTATGATCCCTGTACCTACAATGAAGCACTCCAAGATAAAGATGCAGAGTCTTGGCAAAAAACAATGATATCTGAAATAGAATCTATAGATTCTAATCAGGTCTGGGAGCTTGTAGAACCACCTGTTGGTATAAAAGCCATTGGATGCAAGTGGGTCTATATGAGAAAAAGAGGATCAGACGGTAAGGTTGAAACCTTTAAAGCTCGGCTTGTAGCAAAAGGTTTTACTCGAAGAGAGGATATCGATTATGAGGAAACCTTTTTTCCAGTAGCCATGCTTAAGTCTATCCGGATTCTTTTATCTATTGCAGCTCATCTCGATTATGAGATTTGGCAAATGGATGTCAAGACAGCTTTCCTTAATGGAAGTCTTGAGGAAGACATCTATATGAAGCAACCAGACGGGTTCATTGAAAAGGGCCAAGAGCATCTTGTTTGTAAGCTCAAGAAGTCCATTTATGGACTTAAACAAGCTTCCAGATCTTGGAACATATGTTTTGGTCAGGTGATAAAATCCTATTGATTTGATCAATGTCAGGATGAATCATGTGTATACAGAAAGTGTGACAGAAACGTAGTGGTGTTCCTGTCACGACCCGCACCCTAGAATAAGGGCACGAGAAGTGGGTACGTCCAGCCTACGCCACAGTGTCGGCGGTAGAACGCTGTCCTAGGTTACTATCTAATCAACAACTCACGCAATTATATAATGTACTTGTCAAATCTCAACTCCGAACGGAGGACAAGTATAGATATAATGAAATCTCAATCACAGTCTAAGCACGATAAGATAACACAGAAGTTTATAACTAAAACTAAATAACAACATTTATAAACTACTAAATAATAATATCTCAAACAAACTTCAAATACAAACTCGAATCTCAAGTTATTACAATTCAAGTTCTAAAACATGAAAAACTAAACCAAGTCTACTAGCTAGTCTCCCGATCACTCCTGAGTGTCGGGGCCAAAGGTAGCTAAGTCGTCTCCTGCTCCAAGGCAAGTGGAGCAAATGTCCTCAGGGCAATCATCTATAATATTTTCAACAGGTCCAGTCAGGACAGGAACGAGTACATTTCATCAAGAAATTCCAAGTAAATGACAGAGAACTATAAAGCAGTTATAGACAGTTGTATTGATGAATATGGCAGTTTATGTTCAGGTGATGGTAAGAAGGACAGATAAAGTGCAAGGAAAGTAAATAACTAAACAAGAGAAGAATCATAGCAAAGAAGACTGTAAAATAAGATCTAGCTGAACTAGAGTAATATAATGAGTTCAGATGGTACAATATAAGTCGAGTATAATCCCAAAGTGAGTCTAATACAAGATGAGTCGAATGTGATTCTAATCATTGTTCTAATAAGGTGATTCGAATAAGGTGATGCGAATAGTGATTCGAATAAGGTGATACGAATAGTGATTCGAATAGTAGTCAAACAATGATTCGAATAAATTCTCCAAGTGTGTTTTAAAATACCGAGTTCGACATGTAAACGGCTGTAGGTAATACGGCACACCATACACTCGCGAAGTGTGGGATGGCTATCGTTCGAATATTGTTCACAGAGGGGTGATTCGAATAGGTGGATATGTCTACATGTCTAATCAGTATTTTCTCGCCCAGTCTAGTACAAATGAATCCAAAATCCAACACATAAGACGAATACAAGTCCAACCAACATATGAAGATATGAATAGGGTGATTCGAATAGTGATTCGTATAGTAATTCGTATGGTGATTCGAATAATAGAGGTAAGACAAGTAAGTATGTGTGTCGCATACATGGATTCAGAAATAATACTACGTGTTTGTAACAGAGAATCACATACAGCTAACTAGAACTGAAGTACAGTAATTGACAAGTAAATGAAAGAACTATCAGAGAATGTACTCGCCTGTTACTCTAAAAAGAGTAATGAAATATCAGATGTCTGCACCGGAGTCACAAAGTCCTAAATAGAGCAGTACAGGTTATAATGTGTTTAAAATAAGATAAATGAAGTCTACGATGCAATCTACATAATTCTAAGTCAATTCTAGGTCAAAGTCAACTCTAAGTCAGACTTGGTCAACTGTCTAGGTCAAACTAGGTCCCAGTCAAACTTGGTCAACTCTGGGTCAATCCAAGTCAACATTTAGGGTTTGGGCTTCTATCTTAGTCAACATAGTCAAAGGTCAACTATCTAGTCAACTCTATATTAAAACTAAACTCCTATAATCTATCCCATACCATATCATACCCTAAGATATATCACATCATATATTGTTTATAACCCCAACCTCATCCCATATACCTCACACATATACCTAATGACATGTACATAGTTCCACATATATATACCATGTGTATGGTTACAATGAACCAAGAAGCAAATGAGCTAAGGCAAGCTCTCAACTACAAATACCAAAATACTCTTTACACATACCATCTATATACATACATGTGTACATAGGTACATAGTGAGGCTAAGGCATATACATGCATATCTACATTTATTTATATATATATTGTACATGTGTTGCATACATATAGAAGGGAAAGGGGCTGTGTGTGGATGTGTGAGTCTACTCAATGTCATGTCTTCAGTTTAGGCATGTGTGTGTATAGAGGTGAAGTTCTCAGGAAACAACCAATCTCAGTAAACAGGAAAGACAGTGAAAACAGTTACTATCTAAACATTGTGATCAAAACAGTGACCAAACCTAGTTCAGTCCCAAAATCAATCCTGTGTGTGTGCTAGTATGGATGATAGGAAGAGTGTGTGTGGTGGCAATGTGTGTGGAGAGTATCATGGGTACATGAAAACAGTAGAAGGTTTGGTTGACAGTGTGTGTACATGTGTATAGGTATGATAGGAAAAACAGTGTCTTGTGTGTGTCTAGCATACATGACTGTGGGGTTGTGTACATTTCAGGTATTAAGTCTCAGATTTTCAGTCATAGGTTCTCAGGAAAGAAAAACAGTGAAACAACAAGTGTCCACCCAATCTCATTTCTCAGATTTCAGTTCAATGGAATTTTCAGGTTTTACTACATTGGAATGTATTCTCAGTTTTAACATAACTGTATATCTCAGGATTCCTATACAACTCAGGATTCATGTGTGGGTTATCAGGAAAATTCTTAGGGGAAATCAAGTTCCAGTGACAGTGTATTTGAAAACAGTATGACAGGGGAAAAGGTAAAACAGGTTCAGTTATCATTAATCAATGACAATTTACACTTAATCATATCTCAGGAAAACTAAATCTCAGTTTAACTCAAACTGGGAAAAGAAGTAAAACAGTGTAGATAGGAAATCAGGAAACAACAGGAGGGTATCAGATATCAGGAACCTGCAACTTTGAATCCCTCATTTGTGAAACCAATACAATTCATGAAAACAATTTTCGATAACCAACTGAACATAACTAATGAAACATGAAAATGGATTCCTTTTGAAACCAAACACTGAATTTGAACCCAAACTTGAAATCCCAATTTGTTTGCCAATATAATCAAACTCCACATTGAACAATCTAATATGTATAAACTTTCTTTACATTGAATCCTAAAAATCAGTAAACATATGACACACACATGACACTCTCAGGTTTCAGTTATACACAATTTCAGGTTGCCATGTTTAAATGCAGTGAAGCATGCACAGTTGGCTCCTTGCCATGAAGGTTAGGTGCCATATGTTGAGTGCAATAGTGTCAAGTTCGAATATGTGCAAGTGTCCATGTGTCCACAAGGATGTGAATGTGTCAACATGTGTTAAGTGTCCAGTGTCCATAGAGTGTGTGTCACAGCACATATAAATGAACTGCACATGATTGTTCAAATATGACTGATTCTCAAAACAGATTTCTATTTACCTGTCAGTTCAAATCGAACCCAACTTACATGAACACCCAATTTAATGTGTGCAGTCGTGTTTCAGGTGTGTGGGCATGATTGTGTACATGTGAGAGATGTCCTCGTGTCCAACAAACAGACACAAGTGTCCAAACAGACCAAAGAATTAAGTATCAGTAAAAACAATAAAATAGTGACCTCGTGCGGCCATATCGAGGAGGATAGAACTCGACGCGTGGCACGAGGAGTCTCGTGCCCATGCACGTGGCTAGGGTAGGTCTAGGGCTAGGTCTTAGGGTGCCTGAATCGAGTCGGAGACGTGTCGTGTCTAAGTTACAAGGTCGTGTCAGTGAGGTCTGTGCACTCGTGCACCGGCTGTGCTCGACCAGTGCGAGGGAGTTTTCTCTCGAACCACTCAACGATACCTCCCCAAAATTTATGGGCACAATGTCAGTCATTGCCCCTCGGTGCTGACCAAAATTGGTCGGGTCTCGTGTCGTGTCCAGTGAGAACTGGACACGAGGTAGCAGGACAGTGCACAGTGCTGTGTACAGCGTGTTCGTGTCCAATTTGGACACGGACACGACACGTTCTCGTGCTCAGTGTCATGGTTCTGTGATCTACACCTATAGGGCTAGAAGATTGTGCAATTAGTTTTCAAAAATATTAACATTTAATTGGTAGAGGCAAATCATCAAACACTTATATTAAAACCTAGATACGTGTCCGATACGGACACCAAACCCAATCCAATTTCTACCAAACTCAGCCTATAGGTCCCTGGTACCTAGATGCATGCATCCATGAAGAGAAATCACAATATTAGTAGGTTTAGAGGCATTTTATCTATTGAGTGAAAACTCAATGAAAAGCCTAGAATAGGGGTGGGTGTCCTCTTCACTTGGGGTGCCAAATGCTTGTGCAACCTTGATAGCTAGCTCCCCTTAGCATCCTCAACAGTAGAGGATTCCAATGCAAGAAATTTGGCTCAATTTGGAGTTGATTTGGATATTTGGGGAGAAGTTTAGGGAAGAACACAAAAGAGGCAATTAAAATGAATTAAAAATGGTGCAAATGATTAATGTGTTGCATTTATAGAGGGGGAGAATGTGTGATGGCTGTTGAAAACATTAGGGTTAGGGTTTAGGATGAGTGGCTAAGGTTTCTCCAACAATTTCCAAGGCTTCCTATTGGTTAAGGCTTCTTTTCACAAATATCTCAAAAGTAAAATATCTTACCTTAATAATATCTAGATATTACACTAATGTGATTACTTAATTGAAATCCTCTAACTTAGATTCTAGGGTCATGGTTAACATCTAGATTAGGCTAACTTCTAGGTCAAGTCTCAACAATGTAACTAACACATATTTAATTAATATAATTCACAATTTCACAAAAGTGTCAAAATGACCAAAATACCCCTAGGCTTAAAAGTAGAAATTTGAAATCCTAAACACATGATTAGGTCTCCTTGGTCATGATTAGTCTTCTAGGTCATGCATGACTAAGGTTACACTAGCAAACACAAATTTCACATTTCACTCAATTAAATAGTTTTAAAATAACTAAAAACCACCAAAAATCATATCATGACTTAAATATCATTATTAAATGATTTAAAATACAAAAGTTCAAAATTACCCTCATTTGGAAAACTGGGTGTTACAGTTCCTAATACTTTATGTGGATGACATCTTGCTCATTGGAAACAATGTGAATGTGTTATCTGATGTAAGGGTATGGTTATCCAAACAGTTTGATATGAAAGACTTGGGAGAAGTAGGTCACATCCTTGGGATCAAAGTTCTACGAGATCGCAAGAAAAGGATGTTGGGCTTATCCCAAGCTTCCTATATCGATACTGTACTAACTCGTTTTAGTATGCAAAATTCTAAGAAAGGTTTCTTACCTTTTAGACATGGAATTTCTCTATCAAAGGAGCAGTGTTCGAGGACACCTAATGAGATAGAGAACATGAAGACAGTTTCTTATGCTTCAGCAGTAGGAAGCTTAATGTATGCAATGCTATGTACGAGACCAGACATCTGCTTTACCGTAGGCATGGTCAGCAGATATCAGTCTAACCCAGGACAAGAGCACTGGACTGCCGTAAAGCATATTTTGAAGTACCTGGAAAGGACTAAAGAGTATATGCTAGTTTACCAGGCAGATAGTTTAGTTCTCTTGGGGTATAAAGACTCAGATTTTCAGTCAGATAGGGATTCCAGGAAATCTACCTCAGATTATGTGTTTACTTTGGGAGGTAGAGCCATTGTATGGAGGAGTATCAAGCAAAAATGTATTGCTGATTCCACCATGGAAGCCGAGTATGTGGCAGCCTCTGAGGCAGCCAAAGAAGCGGTTTGGCTCAGAAACTTTCTGTTGGACTTGGATGTGGTACCTAGTTTGCCTAAGTCTATTACACTTTATTGTGATAATAGTGGTACAGTTGCAAACTCGAAGGAACCACGAGCCCATAAGACAGGTAAACACATTGAGCGCAAGTACTACCTGATACGAGGTTTCGTAAAGAAAGAAAAAGTTGCTGTGATCAAGATAGCATCAGCCGATAACCTAGCTGATCCTTTTACAAAGAGCTTACCAGCTAAGGCTTTTGATAGTCATGTTGAGGGAATGGGAGTCATATATGTAGCAGCATGGCTTTAAGTATAAGTGGAAGATTTGTAACAGTATACTGAAAAGCAATGCTTTGAGTATAAATGGGAGATTGTTAGGGTTATATACTAAAAGCATCACTTTTGTAGTAACCTTATTTTCTTAAATTTTGAATGAGAATCATATGGGCAAATGTTTGCATATTGTATTTATTGCAAGTGTTAATACAAATGTCTGTATTCTATATTGTAGATAATATGGTGTGTGGTGTTACACAGAAGATCATATTATCAGTTCCCTATGGAGTATATAAATAGTTCACAACCTAGATGGACTTGGACAATCTATTGGAAATGTTGTAGTGTAATTTGGTATTAGTCTATCTTGACTATAGGTTTACACTAGTACACTTTGTGTGTATTGAACTGGACCACTTGAGGTTGTTCTCTTTGTACTGACTACATAAGAGAACAAACACCTCTGTTATTATGGGTGCTTGTGCTCTTAATCCGGATATAATAACAGACATGTATATGCAGTGTGCATTACTTTGACTCATGAAAGAGTAAGATTCATTATGGATCAACAACCTCTATGAATTGGATAATAACATTGTATATATGATAGGCTGTTGATTATAAATGGAATCCATGTCCTGATACACCGGGTTGATGATGTCCCCTTAAGAAGCTCATAAGGATTGTTATGTAAACCCTACAGGTGGATTATATCCGACATGACAAATAAAGTTGAGCGGTACTACTTAAGGATAAAAGATGTCGAATCAATATAGTTGTCAGTAACTTAATTTGATCGACGGACATACGATATCTTAACATGGGGAGCCAAACGAGCATATAATAAAAGGAGCCCACAAACATAATTTAGGATTATGGAGGTAGTGCAACAATAGCTCATTAGTGGACCGAGCTATTGTTAATGGGCCTGGATTGTGTGTTCGGGCTGAACACGGGATATCCAGATCCGTTAGGAGGCATAACCCTAATTTCTCCTCATGGTCCCTGCCGTAGCCTATATATATCCTCTATTCTCTGGCCGCCAGATTACTGATCAGAAATCTGAAGCTTTCTCTAAATTCATGATTCACGCAAGGAGAGAAAAAGAGGGCTGCCAAGGAGAAGAAGAGGTTGGGAAATCGTCGCCCACACAACGTCCAACTCGAGAAAGGAATACGTGCAGAAGATCTTGGGGTCATCCACTCGAGATTGTCAGGAATTACTTATCTTCTTTCCGTCGTAGGTATAATTCGTGAACCCTAGTTTCCGCCTATGAAGGGTTAGAACACGTATTAAATCTGTTTAACTTTCCATCGATCAATACGCACACCAAAGTAAGGGTCCTAGGAATCCCCAGTTCCATCAATAACTAATACATTGATATGCAATTATTGCAATTTTATTTTCTAGATTGGTAATGAGATTGGAAATATTTATGATTACGTGGCTCCTTGTTTCCCTTCAAGTTTGTTGACTGGCCGTTTCCTTGGAAATATTTATACAATGAGCACTCAAAAAAAGACATTATGTGGTAACTACCAGTGAAATATATACATGGGTGGATGAATATGTGATATGTGTGTGTAGTAGGGTGGATCTGCGTTCTAGCAGCATAGTGCGGTAATATTGTACTGCACTAAGCAGCAGCTGCAGGGACAACAGTTGCTACCAGATAGAAGCATGAAGGGAGGTTTCCTGCTGCAGTAGCAGCAGTGAGCTGCAAGAGCCAATGCAGGAAGTTCATGCAGTTCAGTTGAAGGTTGCACATATGTGTACTGTAATAGACTGCAGCAGCAACAACTTGCTAAGGCAGCAGCAGCTTTCCAAGGCAAAAGTGTTAGTGTCGGGGCATAATTTTTCGATGGAAAACTGAGAAAATGAAACAATTGTAAAGACAATGTTTCAAATGAACACTTCAAGGAAGGTGATCCTGAATTACGAGAATCTAAAAAGATTTCGTAATCAACAGCAATCGATTTTGTAGTACTTCTAAAAAGAAGATAAAAAATTAGAATTACTGGCAGCAATGAAGAAGATGACTGGCGAAAGATGGAAGAACTCCTGTTGGGGTGAATAATCACTGTTGCTCAAAGCTTTATTCGCCCTACACGAACAGCTTCCAGGAACCAGCAAGTTCGTCGGAGAACTTGGAACACTCCTGCTCTTCTGACTCATCGGATGGGCACAAACTCTCGTGCAAAAGCAACGCTGGTGCGGCGACTTTCCTCTCTCTCGAAGGTTGCTGGAATTCGCAAGCAAATTTCGATCAAAACTGTGTTAAAGAACACTTCTTAATTCTTTGTTTACTTGTGTTAAAAAATACTTCGTAAACTTTCTGTGGTGGCTACTCTTACTTGTATGTGTATAGCCTTGAGAGAGAGAGGATGCCTTATATAGGCCCTGCAGCAACTGTTCGGTTGCCACAAAGTTAGGAACGTGGTAAAAACCACCCCGAACATGTAGCAACCGTCCAGAACATGCAAACGCACGTTCTGCTGCAAGTTGTGCCAACTGCGCACACCCTGCGCTCCTTGCACTCCGCGCACTGAGCCACTTGCGCCAACCTGCACCACTGCGCGCACTGTGCCACTACGCAACCTGTGCGACCTGCGCCACCTTGCGCCACTCGCGCAACTTGTACAACGTACGCAACGTGCGCAACCGGCGCAACTGGCGTAACCTGTGCGCAACCTGGCGCGCAACCTAGCACGCACCCTGGCGCGCACCCTGGTCGCACAAACTGTGGCGCACAACGTGGCAGCACAAGTGGCTCGCGCAACGAGCGCAACTAAAGCGCACTATGCGCCTAGCGACGATGCTGACGTGCTAAGTACAAAGTGTGCCAACAAAATGCCACATTACGCCACATGAGCCCATGAGCCCGAGTCCGAGTCCGAGTCGCTAAGCCTCTACGGGGCTTAGCTCCCATGGAAATAAATTTCCCAAGAGCAAAAAGCATGAATACTTTCAATTATTGATTTAGCCTTTTTTCCATTAGAAAAATAACCCCACATGGCACACCCATGTGCACCTCCACACCACATGTGCATCTCTAAACTAGCAAAGCTAATATATAGAGATACAAGTCCTTTGGTCTAACCGATGTGGGACTAAAATTCATTTTGAAAAAGACCAAAATCCAACAATCCCCCACATATCTCTATATATGAGTATAAGTGTTCCCCACAGTAACTGTCCATCATGCATTAGGAGAGATGTCACTGATGACTTGAATCTTCCCGCATGATTCAAACAACAGACTATAATACAAGAATGGACTAAGCCTTGAATTCTGCATCATAGCTGAAATTCTTCCCATTCACATAATGTAGTTACATGTGCTTCTGGCTACACATTAAAGGTCCTGTGCCAGCCTGGTTTCAGTGTATAATTTTGGGCGTCTATAAGTTTACCCTCAAGAGACGGCCTGATATCTCTTTGTCCATACACTATAGGTGAGTTCATTATAAAGAGACATGGCATAAAGTGCTTTGCGCTTCCCTTGCGGTGCTACGCTGCTATGACATGGCTTAAAGCCGAGGCCTTACCCCGTACCGGGAACCTCATCGTAGTGTCATACTACTGTAGCATGAGGCAACCGCCTCTTTCTAGTGCCAAACTATCCAGCATGAAGCCTTAGGCTCCCTTGCGGTGTTACGCCACAACAACATGGCTTGCAAGGCCGAGGCTTTATCCCTAACCGGGTACCTCATCGTGGTACCGTACCACTGTAACATGAGGAACTCCTCCTCTTTATAGTGCTGACTACACCCCTCTTTATTTTAACATACAGCATTAGGCTAACTGCCTATTTGCGGTGCTACGCCGCTGTGACTTGGCCTGCAAAGCCGAGGCTTTATCCTATTCCTGGGCAGCACCCCACATATAGGAACCCCATCGTGGAGTCACCCCACTGTAGCATGGAGTTTCACTCCTTGTAGTGCTGCTCTACCGTGCTTCCTGTAAAGCACACCAGGCATTCACTCTGCCTGAGAATTCATTAAGGCAATTAAGCCAACCTTCCCACAGGAACCGTTTTCTGCAGAAAACAACAGTAAACAACAGTGGTTATAGGTCCGTAATCTCTCCATGCCCATTAGAACATGTACCCACCGTTCCTGATATTCTTCCGATTAGTGGTCCTCCCTTGAACCAAAAGCTAGATGCCTAGTAGATTTTTCTTTGAACTATTAGCATAAAACTTTATGGTAGGAATACAATAATACAATATCAGAATGTCTTCAAGCCCATTTTACAAGCTGTGTCATCGACTAGCTGGCGCTTGAGGCCCTTGGTGAACGGATCCGCCAGGTTCTCCTGACTCCGAACATCAATCACTGCAATAACACCTCTCTTGATAAGATCATGTACTGCCCTGTGCTTCAACCGCCAGTCCTCTTCTTCCCGTTGAAGAGGTCATTTGATGCTACCGCCGCAGTCGCCTGGTTGTCGCAGTATATCGGTATCGTCGGTATTTGCGCCCCAACCACTGGAAGATCATACATGAGCTCCCGAAGCCATTCTGCTTTCTCGGCTGCGGTATCAAGTGCAAAAAACTCAGATTCCATGGATGACCGCGAGAGCATAGTCTGCTTCTTCGACTTCCACGATATAGCAGCTCCACCCATTATGAAAATAAATCCACCTGTGGACCTCTCGCTCTCCACCTCTGAGCACCAGCTGGCATCACTGAAGCCTTCCACTACCGGCAGATCTCCGCTGTAGTACAGTGCATATGTCTGAGTCTTCTTGAGATATCTCATAACCCGTTTCACAGTTTTCCAGTGTTCAGCACCTGGGTTGCTCGTGAAATGACTCAGCATTCCCACGGCGAAAGCTATGTCAGGCCTTGTGGCAGTAGTAGCATACATCAAACTTCCGATTATGCTTGCATACTCCAGCTGCCTGACGCTTTCCCATGAATTAGGCTTCAGCTTCAGATCACACCTATACGGCGTATCGATCCCTGGAAGATCCCGATACCCATAATGAGTGATCATTTTCTCAATATAATGAGACTGTGACAGCGCTAGTCCAGTGTCTGTCCGGATGATCTTGATCCCTAAGATCACATCAGCTTCCCCCAAGTCCTTCAAACTGAACTTGCTTGAGATGAATTTCTTTGTCTCCGTGACACAGCTAATATCCGTACCTAGGATAAACATGTCGTCCACGTACAGACAAACGATCACACCTCTTCCATCAGCGAACTTCGTATAAACACACTTGTCCGTATCGCTGACCATGTAGCCATTTGACCTTATAACTTTGTCAAATTTCTCATGCCACATCTTGGAAGCCTGTTTAAGACCGTACAAAGATTTCATCAACTTGCAGACTTTGTCTTCAAGACCCCTGATGACAAATCCCTCTGGCTGTTGCATGTAAATCTCTTCGGTTAGCTCGCCATTTAGGAAAGCCGTTTTCACATCCATATGATGTATCACCATCTTATGTATTGCTGCGAGAGCAATCAACATTCTGATCGTGGTTATCCGGGCTACTGGAGCATACATGTCAAATTAGTCAATCTCCTGCTTCTGAGAAAACCCCTTGGCTACCAACCTAGCCTTGAACTTGTCAATAGTTCCGTCTGCTTTCATCTTCTTCTTGAAGATCCATTTGCATCCGATGGGTTTCACTCCTTCAGGAAGATCAACCAACACCCAAGTGTTATTTGAGGTGATAGAATTAATTTCATTGTCAATCGTCTCCTTCCAGAAAATCGCGTCTCTGGTCTTCATCGCCTCATTATAGGTAAGCGGATCAGCTTCCACATGATAGGTGACAAAGTCACTTCCGAAATCCTTCGGCCTCCTCATACGCTTAGCTGATGGCTCAGCTTGTTCTGGTTCAATCATTGTTTCAACAACAACATCTTCTTGGACCATATCTTCATTGAAGACTTCAGTTTCCTGCGCACCCTCATTGTTCTCTGGTACATCCGCAAGAACAATATTCTTGTGCCTTACAAATTTGTCTTCAAAATATTCTGCGTCGCGAGATTCAATGATATAATTTGACTCAATATCAAAAAATCTTCGAGCATCACTCTTCTCAGCATACCCCAAGAAGATCGTCTTAGTAGTCCTTGTCCCAAGCTTCTGAATCTTCAGATCTGGAAGCTTGACATACGCCAGACACCCCCACACTCGAATGACAATCAAGTTAGGTCTGACCTTGAACCAGAGTTTATGAGGAGTAATGTCTGAAGTTGCATGAGGCACTCTATTTAGAATAAAAGTGGCCGTCAATGCAGCTTCTCCCCAGTAGCACTTAGGAAGGCCAGCAGTCAACAACATTGAGTTAATCATTTCTGTTAACGTTCTGTTCTTTCTCTCTGCTACTCCGTTTGATTGAGGAGAGTACGGAGCCGTAGACTCATTGACAATTTTATGTTCTTTGCAGAACGATGCAAATTTATGAGACCTGTACTCCCCACCTCGATCACTTCTTATCCTTTTGAGTTGTTGTCCAGTCTGCCGCTCAGCTTCGACTCTGAACTCCTTGAACTTCTCGAATGCTTCGTCTTTAGCCTTCAGCAAGTAGACGAACGCATACTTTGAGAAGTCATCGATGAAGGTTATGAAATACTTCATCCCGGCCTTTGTAGAGAACTGTTTGAAATCACAAATATCGGAGTGAACCAACTCCAGAAGATTTGTACTTCGATTAACCCGAGGAAAGGGTTTCCTTGTGATCTTTGTTTGAGCACAAACTTCACATTTCTCTACCTTACCCCCACACTTGGAGATAAGTCCTAGACTAGACATTCTATTTATTCGTTTACAATGAACATGTCCTAGCCTATTATGCCACAACTCAAGAGTATAAGCAGAAGGAGTGATTTTATTAATCACATTAAATACATTGGACTGATTTACAAGCTGAATTTTGAACATTCCTTCGGTATAAAAAGCTTTCTCAAAATATGTTCCCTTGATAGACATCACCATCTGGCCAGCATTGATGTCCATCATGAGGCCTGCATTGCATAGTAGGCCTCCTGAGATCAGGTTCTTGGCGATAGCAGGTACGTGCTTCACGCCTTGAAGCATCAGAGACTTCCCAGAAGTCAGCTTCAACACCACCGTCCCGATCCCAAGCACTTCAGCTTGTGCCTGGTTCGCCATCATAACCACTTCAGAAGTAGGTATGTAGGTGGTGAACCACTCCTTACTGGAGCAGACATGCCAGGAGGCTCCAGTGTCTACCCACCAGTAAGAGTCAGTCCTTACCGCATCAACCTGCGCAATCATAGCAACAACGTCAGTGATCATAGATACCTTACTAGGCTCTCCTTGCTCTGATTGCTTGGTCTTTGCTTTGCATTCATTCTTGAAGTGGCCCTTCTTGCCATACTTGAAACAAGGCATCTGAGACTTTGCCTTCTTTCGCTTGAAAGAAGTCTCCTTCACGTTCATATTATTAGGGTCCTTTTTCTTGCTGTGGGAAGCCGCCTGCTTTCCCCTTGGTTCCTTGGTATGAACTAGATTGGCGTTAGCCATTTGCTTGGACTGTGCGTCCACCTTCAGTTGAGCCCGCATCTGGTCCTCAACATAGATTTCCTGCAAGAGATCTTCAAGGCTGATCTCAAGCTTCTTCCTATGCATGTTTGCATAGAACTTACTCCACCCAGCAGGGAGCTTTGAGACAATCCCTCCAACAACAAACTTGTCGGGGAGGGACATCGCCTCGTCTTCCAACTTCTGTCGCAGCTTCAGAAATTCTTTTACCTGCGGCAACATGGACTTCTCGTCCTCAAAGAGCCATTTGTGATATTTTTCAACCACAAATATCTTGCTCCTGTTCTTGTCTTCTTCGTACAGTTTCTCCAGAGACTCCCATATATCTCTGGCAATAGTCTTCTTACTGTAGGATTCTGCTAGGGAATCCTCCATAGCATTCAGGATAAGCAGCCAGCAAATGCTATTCTTCCTTCTCCACTTGGCCTGTAGTTTAGTAGCTGCAGCGATTGCAGCAGCAGACCCAGTATTTGGAACAGTAGGTTCCTCTTCAAGAAGCACGTGATCAACGTCTATGAGTTGAAGAGTGAGATAAACCTTCCTCTTCCAGACTTGATAATGCTCTCCATCAAAATTTTCTAACTTACAAAAGTCAGTATTGAGGAGTGAAGCATTAAAGTTTTCCATCGTAGCAATAAAGCTTTGAGATTGTTAGTGCTGGGGCACAATTTTTCGATAGAAAACTGAGAAAATGAAACAATTGTAAAGACAATGTTTCAAATGAACACTTCAAGGAAGGTGATACTGAATTACGAGAATCTAAAAAGATTTCATAATCAACAGCAATCGATCGTAGTACTTCTAAAAAGAAGATACAATCAGAATTATTGGCAGCAATGAAGAAGATGACTGGCGAAAGATGGAAGAACTCCTGCTGGGGTGAATAATCACTGTTGCTCAAAGCTTTATTCATCCTACACGAACAGCTTCCAGGAACCAGCAAGTTCGTCGGAGAACTTGGAACACTCCTGCTCTTCTGACTACTCGGATGGACACGAACTCTCGTGTAAAAGCAATGCTGATGCGGCGCCTTTCCTCTCTCTCGAAGGCTGCTGGAATTCGTAAGCAAATTCCGATCAGAACTGTGTTAAAGAATACTTCTGAAGTTCCTGTTTACTTGTGTTAAAAAATACTTCGTAAACTTTCTGTGGTGGCTTCTCTTACTTGTATGTGTATAGCCTTGAGAGAGAGAGGATGCCTTATATAGGCCCTGCAGCAACTGTTCGGTTGCCACAAAGTTAGAGACGTGGTAAAAACCACCCCGAACATGTAGCAACCGTCCAGAACATGCAAACGCACGTTCTTCTGCAAGTTGCGCCAACTGCGCGCACCCTGCGCTCCTTGCACTCCGCGCACTGAGCCACCTGCGCCACTGCGCAACCTGCGCGACCTGCGCCACCTTGCGCCACTCGCGCAACATGCGCCACTTGCACAACGTGCGCAACGTACGCAACGTACGCAACGTGCGCACAAAATGCCTCATAAGCCCATGAGTCCGAGCCCGAGTCCGAGTCCGAGTCGCTAAGCCCCTACGGGGCTTAGCTCCCATGGAAATAAATTTTCCAAGAGCAAAAAGCATGAATGCTTTCTATTGTTGATTTAACCTTTTTTCCATTAGAAAAATAACCCCACATGGCACACCCATGTGCACCTCCACACCACATGTGCATCTCTAAACTAGCAAAGCTAATATATAGAGATACAAGTCCTTTGGTCTAGCCAATGTGGGACTAAAATTCATTTTGAAAAAGACCAAAACCCAACAAAAAGTAGCTAACTACAGGAGAAATACAGGAACAATAGTAGCTCCAGGGAATGAGCTAGGGTGAGTGCGCATCTATCTTAGGATATCAAGAATATGAATGAGTGATATATGTTTGTGTGTATAAATGGATACCTACCTGTGTCCAAGGAAATATGGAATGCAAGCAGTGTGTGTATGTGATGCAGACAGTAGTAGAGGGGATCCAATTAGCTATTAATTACAATTTGATACTTACCTACTTATACCTATATCTAAGAGTAACATAGGGTAATTAGAATAAAATGTTATTGTAGAATCTCATGAAGTTATTTGTTTCAAGAATTGAGATGAGAAGATTTTTATTTACCTAGACTTTTTATATCGTCATTTGTGCAGGTGACATTTTCAAAAATGATATTGTTATTCTTGATGGGGCTGGTGACAATAGGTCCATTGAAGAGAGATCTGAATAGGTTTGTTTTGTGCCTTACCTTCCATAGATATCTATGTTTGATGGTTGTATTATGTAAACCTGTTATTATCTATATTTTTAGGAGGATGTATAGAATATGGTTTTCTATATTTTTTTGCAATAAATATGGACCACAATTCTAGTTTAGAATACATAGTATTATTTTGGCCCATGTACATTTTTTCTTGTATTTTGCTGGGCTATAATCAGAAATTTTAATACCAGAACATAATTGTTGACATTTTTTTGTTTCTTTTTTCTTCTTTAAGTCGTGTTTCTTCAACTATGCAAAATTGAATAACTTAGTCTAATATGTTTGATGTTTGACAGAACCAAGAGTAGGGACAACAAAGACGAGAGTGCAATTGCTACAAAAGTATGCGCACACTCATTTCCCCATGAAGTACATGGAATTAGGGGTGAGCATTCGGTTTATTCGGTTTAAACCGAACCGAATAACCCAAAACCGAATTGGACCGAAACCGAATAAGCAAAACCGAAACCGAACTGAATTGGCCCAAAACCGAATCAAACCGAACCGAATTAAATCGGTTCGGTTTTCGGTTTATTCGGTTTATTCATATATTTTTGATTTTTTTGAGCTTTTTTTTGTTAATATATATAGTAACTAAATATACATAGACATATTTAGTATATACCTATATATATTTAGTATATACCTATATATATTAATACTTATATATATAGTACACACACACACACACACACACACACATACACACACATATATATATATATATATATATATATATATATATATATATATATATATATATAAATTAATTAATTAAATTTTCTTATTCGGTTTTCGGTTTTGGACCGAAACAGAAACCCAAAACCGAAACCGAAACCGAATAAGAAATTTTAGTATTTTCAAAACCGAAACCGAACCGAATTTTTTTAAAACCGAACCGAACCACTTATTCGGTTCGGTTCGGTTCGGTTTTCGGTCCAAAACCGAATAATGCTCACCCCTACATGGAATATGCTGTTCAGGTCGAGAACTACACTATCAAAAGCAACTTAACTTAATGTGGATGGTGCAATTGGATCTCTCTTCTTGGATCTACTATCTGGCAGTGGGGATGTTCAGCAAGTAAGAGATTGACTTTGGTATTAGATATCTAAATGGCCTCTTTGTGCTGGCACGCTCAATTGGTCTCATCGGGTAAGTTATGTATGCCCCACTTATAGAAAGTTCCGACTTGTTTTTTTTGGCATTAGTGGATAATTGTTAAATATTCGATGGACCAGTAACCAGTTTGGTCCAGAACTAAACTCCCTGTACAACAAGGGGCAAGCCTTTCTATTTATGCCAAGCTATTCATTGATTTATTGGTCAAAGTTAGGGCGGTCGGAATTGGTTTAGTCACTACTAGCACACAAGATGCTTGTTTAAATTTTTACATACTTTTACTTTGCCACATAAAACTATTAATGTTGAATTACTTCATCATTCATTATTATTAGAAATGCTCCAACTACTGTTGGATTTTGGTGAAAAGGCATACGATGATCCAAATCTAATCTGATTCCTATGGAAATTGAAGGGATACTTTCGATCGGAAGAGGTTGAATCAGCCACTCTACCGCCACCCCTGGGAGACGTTCTATACACAAAATGATCATTCTTTTGATTCGAATTTGTGTAACAGTTGTGTTCCGGTTCCTTTTCTCCTGCATTTTGGAGAGTTACTTTTTTCGCAAGGGATCCAGACTACTATTTATGTTTTACTGCAAAACTTAGTCCTCCTTTTGGATAATTTGTAAATGATGGGAGATACGATAAATAATGTAAATCTTTTTAGCACAAGTTTAACATAAAGAATTTTTAGTTCATTTTGTAGACGCTCAATGATGTAAATTACTTTAAGTTTATTTTGTAAACGATTAGAGATACGTTTAATGATGTTGTATAAATACTTTTTTTTTTTGCTAATGTGATGCTACAATATATAATTGAACTTATTTAAAAATGGATTTTGTTATTTATGTATTTTAATTGTATGTTTTATAGGTGGAACATGAAAATGATAATTTCATAATAATTAGCACAATTGTTAATACTTTTTGGGACGAATATGCAATTGTCCTAAAAAACCTACATTTTTTGTGATTCCGTGCATATTTTTTAGGACAATTTTTATTCGTCACAAATACTTACATTTTGGGATGATTTAGTAATTCGTCATAAAAATATAATAATTCAGACACTTTTGGGATAATTAGTTTTTTCGACCCTAAAACCTAAATAGGACGGATTTTTTCGTCCTAAAACTTTTTGTCACGCCATCATAGTAGCATTGTTTCAATCCTTCCTAAATAATGATTTAAGACGGTTTAACCACTTTTTAACATGGATTTTAGGCGTCCCAAAAAACCACTTTTTTGTAGTGGGTGTTCGTTAGAAAACGAAATGAGAGGAACGAAGTTGAAAGATATAAAGTCCGACTTGTACCATAAGGTTTCTCTCAAAGACCTGAATTTGACTATGTTGAGACATACTCTCGAGCTATGGTTATTATTACTTTTTGATATCTAATTAGTCTCACAGTTTCTGAAAAATCTTGATATGAGATTTATGGATGTTGTAACTGCATATTTGTATGGAGACTTAGATATTGATATCTATATAAAAATTCCAAAAGGATTTATAATGCCAGAGACGTAAGTCAAAGGGCATGTGTTCAATTAAACTTAGACTATCATTATATGGGTTGAAACAATCTGAATGAATGTGGTATAATCGTCTTAGTAAATATTTGACTAAGGAATGATACAAAAATAGTAAAATTTGTCCATATGTTTTCATTAAGAAATTCGAGAATGGATTTCCTGTAGTAGCAGTATATATGGATGATATAAACCTGATCTGGTCTCCTACAAAATTGGAGAAAACTACAAACTATTTGAAGAAAGAATTTGAAATGATAGACTTGGAAAAGACAAAGCTTTGTCTCGGTTTGCAAATAGAGCGAAGTTCTAGTGGAATATTTGTGCATCAATTCTGATATATTGAAAGGATATTGAAATGATTCAGAATGGATAAAGCACATCCACTTAGTACACCTATGGTTGTACGGAGTTTGGATTAAGGGAGAGGATGAAAAAGTTATTGGTCCTGAAGTACCGTATTTAAGTGCTATTGGAGCACTAGCTACTATATCTAGCACATTGCACAAGACCAATACATTACATTCTCTGTTAATTTATAATCTAGATATAGTTCTTCACCTACACTTAGGCATTGGAATGGAGTTAAGCACATAATGAGATATCTTCGTGGAACAACTTACATGGGACTATTTTATTCCTGTAATTCCATTAACAAATCTCATCTAGTTGGTTATGCAAACTCGGGTTATCTTTTTGACCCTCATAAGGGTTACTCCCAAACATGTTATGTGTTTATTAATAACCATGCAGCTATATCTTGGCGATCAACAAAGCAAGGTTCAGTAACAACTTCCTCTAATCATGCAGAATTATGCATCACATAAAGTAACAAGAGAAAGTGTGCGGCTGCGATCGATCATTCATCATATAAGAGTAAGTTGTTAACTACCCACAGTTGCAGATGAGCCTGCAATAATATTCGAAGACAATGCGGCTTGCATTGTGCAAGTCCGAGAGGGATTCATTGAAGGAGATCGAATGAAGCACCTTCAACCAAAATTGTTTTATGCACATGAGCTCCAAAGTACGAAAGTGATCAAAGTCAAACAAGTAAGATCAAATGAAAACTTAGCTGATTTGTTCACCAATCCACTTCCAAAGTCCACATTTCAGAAGTTGGTACACGGAAGAGACATGCGGTGACTTAATCATCTGACAAACTAGCTGTTACAGATCCATTGTATCGAGGGGAAATATGACTTGTAAAGAATATTTTTAAGTTTTGTATGTTGCACTCTTTTTCCTTAACTAAGATTTTTCCACTGGATTTTTTCTTAGTAAAGTTTAATGAGACAACAAATGCGCATACACCACCAACTAATTAGTGGTGAATATCCAAGGGGGAGTGTTGTAATATGGATATATCACCATAATTATTTGGTGTTTAGCTATAAACTATGTCTTTTGGTTATCCGTAACCAATCTTTTGACATTTCTGCTTTTTAATTGTCATCATGATATTAACCTCCATTGTAAGCCTATATAAGGGGATTTTATCAAATTGATTGGTACAAGTGAATGAAGAAACAATTTTCTTCATTTTTTCTATCTCCATCTATTTGCTTTACAATTTTATATATATATATATATATATATATATATATATATATATATATATATATATATATATATATATATATATATATACACACAAAAAATATATATATATATATATATACACACACACACACACGAAGGACCTCTAGCTCATGTGGTTAGAGTGAGGCATATCCCCCAGAGGTTGCGAGTTCGAGCAACGGAGGAAGCACTTTAAATTCTTTGATGTTAGAATTAAAGTGAGGCGGGTGTTTTGCAGATGGAGCGGACGAGATACGGTCTACAAAGGTGCGGTGCAGATGCGATGCGGTGTGTTGCAAGTGCTAGGCTGGTGGAGGAGGCCTTTGGAGCAGGATGTAGCCTTCGGACAAAGTTTGTAATTGTAGGCTTTCGAACTAGAATAAAAATTACCTTTTTCCAATATATATATATATATATATATATATATATATATATATATATATATATATATATATATATATATGTGGTCCGGATGCGGAGCTCCGTCGTCATCGACCGTTGGATCGAGTGGACGTGCGCGCGGGCCCCATGTCGACCCCCCTTCCGATGGTGCAAGAGGGTAGAATTATATATATATATATTGTTGGGTTTTGGTCTTTTTCAAAGTGAATTTTAGTCCCACATCGGCTAGACCAAAGGACTTGTATCTCTATATATTAGCTTTGCTAGTTTAGAGATGCACATGTGGTGTGGAGGTGTACTTGGGTGTGCCATGTGGGGTTATTTTTCTAATGGAAAAAAGGCTAAATCAACAATTGAAAGCATTCATGCTTTTTGCTCTTGGAAATTTATTTCCATGGGAGCTAAGCCCCGTAGGGGCTTAGCGACTCGGACTCGGACTCGGACTCGGACTCGGGCTCGGGCTCATGAGGCGTAATGTGGCGTTTTGTTGGCGCACTTTGCACTTAGCACGTCAGCATCGTCTTAGTTGCGCTGCCCAGGTGCGCGCCCAGGTTGCGCTGGGTTACGCAGGTTGCGCGGGCGCGCTGGTTGTGCCGCGTGCGCAATGCGTGCAGTGCGCGCTCTGTCGATTCGAGGAGTCATAAGAGCATTGCTTTTGCATAGGAGTTCGTGTCCATTCGAGGAGTCAGAATAGCAGGAGTGTTCCAAGTTCTCCGACGAACTTGCTGGTTCCTGGAAGCTGTTCGTACAGGGCGAATAAAGCTTTGAGCAATGGTGATTATTCACCCCAGCAGGAGTTCTTCCATCTTTCGCCAGTCACCTTCTTCATTGCTGCCAGTAATTCTGTTTGTATCTTCTTTTTAGAAGTACTACGATCGATTGCTGTGGATTACGAAATCTTTTTAGATTCTCGTAATACTAAAACGAGGTTTTTTTTTATCTTCGCTATACTCGCGCAACCTTCCTAGAAGTGTTGCGTTGGAACATTGTTTTTACAATTGTTTCATCTTCTCAGTTTTCCATCGAAAAATTGTGCCCCGGCAATAACAATCTCAAAGCTTTATTGCTACGATGGAAAACTTTAATGCTTCACTCCTCAATACTGACTTTTGTAAGTTAGAAAAGTTTGATGGAGAGCATTATCAAGTCTGGAAGAGGAAGGTTTATCTCACTCTTCAACTCAGAGACGTTGATCACGTGCTTCTTGAAGAGGAACCTACCATTCCAGATATTGGGTCTGCTGCCGCAATCACTGCGGCTACTAAGCTTCAGGCCAAGTGGAGAAAGGAGAATAGCATTTGCAGGCTGCTTATCCTGAATGCTATGGAGGATTCTCTAGCAGAATCTTACAGTAAAAAACTAAATGCCAGAGACATATGGGAGTCTCTGGAGAAACTGTACGAAGAAGACAAGAACAGGAGCAAGATATTTGTGGTTGAAAAATATCACAAATGGCTCTTTGAGGACGAGAAGTCCATGTTGCCGCAGGTAAAAGAATTTCTGAAGCTGCGACAGAAGTTGGAAGACGAGGCGATGCCCCTCCCTGACAAGTTTGTTGTTGGAGGGATTGTCTCAAAGCTCCCCGCTGGGTGGAGTAAGTTCTATGCAAACATGCATAGGAAGAAGCTTGAGATCAGCCTTGAAGATCTCTTGCAGGAAATCTATGTTGAGGACCAAATGCGGGCTCAACTGAAGGTGGACGCACTGTCCAAGCAATTGGGTAACGCCAATCTGGTTCATACCAAGGAACCAAGGGGAAAGCAGGCGGCTTCCCACAGCAAGAAGAAGGACCCTAACAATTTGAACGTGAAGGGGACTTCCTTCAAACGAAAGAAGGCAAAGTCTCAGATGCCTTGTTTCAAGTGTGGCAAGAAGGGCCACTTCAAAAGTGAATGCAAAGCAAAGACCAAGCAATCAGAGCAAGGAGAGCATAGTAAGGTATCTATGATCACTGACGTTGTTGTTATGATTGTGCAGGTTGATGCGGTAAGGACTGACTCTGACTGGTGGGTAGACACTGGAGCCTCCTGCCATGTCTGCTCCAGTAAGGAGTGGTTCACCACCTACACACCTACTTCTGAAGTGGTTATGATGGCGAACCAGGCACAAGCTGAAGTGCTCGGGATCGGACGGTGGTGTTGAAGCTGACTTCGGGGAAGTCTTTGACGCTTCAAGGCGTGAAGCACGTACCTGTTATCGCCAAGAACCTGATCTCAGGAGGCCTACTATGCAACGCAGGCCTCAGGATGGACATCAATACTGGCCAGATGGTGATGTCTATCAAGGGAACATATTTCGGGAAAGCTTTTTATACCGAAGGAATGTTCAAAATTCAGCTTGTGAATCAGTCCAATGTAATTAATGCAATCACTCCTTCTGCTTATACTCTTGAGTTGTGGCATAATAGGCTAGGACATGTTCATTGTAAACGAATAAACAGAATGTCTAGTCTAGGACTTATCTCCAAATGTGGGGGTAAGGTAGAGAAATGTGAAATTTGTGCTCAAACAAAGATCACAAGGAAACCCTTTCCTCGGGTTAATCGAAGTATAGATCTTCTGGAGTTGGTACACTCCGATATCTGTGACTTCAAACAGTTTTCTACAAAGGCCGGAATGAAGTATTTCATAACCTTCCACTACAAAAAAAAGGCCCTTTTACAATGTTGCAAAAATGTTGTAAAAGGTCATTTACAACGTTTAATAGAAGGTTGTTATATCCAGGGTTGTAAAATAGGGGTTATCTTCCACAATGTTTGTTTAAACGTTATGAAAATGTTGTAGAAGTTTTTCCCACAACAATTTACAAACATTGTTGAAAGTTTTAAAATCTAACAAAAATCTTTCTACGACATTTGGCAAGTATTGTAAAAATACTTTTGAAAACATATTACAAGTGTTGTAAATATAATTTCAACAACGTTTTACAACTGTGGTAAAAACAATATCTACCACGTTCAGTAAATATTGTATATAGATTTTCTACAGTAATGTAAAAACATTGTAAAAAGAGTTTATACAACTTTTTACAAATGTTGTACATTTTATTCAATCATGTTTGCCAAACGTGGTAACACATATTTGTATGTTGCAATTATAAGATCAACAATAATTTAAAAGTATTGTAAATAAATTTTACAATGTTTAGAAAAGTTGTTATAATGTTAACTTACAATAATTTTAAAATGTTGTTGATTGTGTTTCCATTTAAAAATATAATTTATAAATAAAAATATATTTATTAAAATTATAATACAAATACAATATTCTAATTTTCACTCGGCCCACAAACAATTAGTTCAGACAATACAAAGTTAAGGTTGAACCAAATAATAAGCAAAAGGAACAAAATAACAGTAACGTCAACACATTAAAATTAGAAAAGCAACATTTGTAGAAGGCTAAAAAAATGTTTTGTACATCTATATACCTGTAAAACTCATAGATGACAAGCAACAAGGGATACTTAGTTAACTTGCAGTTCAAACATCTGATTTACTCAACACCCTTACAGATATAAAGTCAACCTTCTAACTATAGTTTGATTTTAATTTTGATTTTATCGGTGATACAACCAGAGTATGATAGGGATCAAAAAATATTCCTAAACTGTCATTTTTGATACAATCCTTTGCATGTTCCAAATGCTATTGAAAAAAAATCCTCATAGCTTTGGAAAATTGAAACTCATGCTCACTCCATCTTGACTCCAGAACTCGTATTAAGTCTACACCCATGCCCGTCATGCTTCGGTTAGTTTCAAACATGGAACAACATTCATTGATTCCACTTCCTGAAGCCACAAAAGAAGAAAGAAGATATAATCCTAAGATTTACATAGGAAATAAAATGATTGGAAAACATAATAGTAAAGAATAAAAAGATATAGAGCCAAGAGTAATATTGGAAAAGGAAGTCCTAAGAAAAAATTATGTAAACATGGTTGATAAAAGATAAGTGCACAGAGGTTAGAATTGCACTGAAATAGAAGTTTGCAAGTATATGGCAGTTTCATAGTCTATATGTTCGCTCCATTCTTACACATTGAACAAAAAGCGGTCTCAACTTGTGATTGTAATAACCTAATAGACCACATTTCTTGCAAAACTGAGGATTGACAGTGAACCTAAATTTGACAACATATTGTTAACAAAAGAGCATAAAGAAAGATAACGAAGCTAGAGTCAAATAAATGATAATATAATGTAGATGTGTACACATTTCCCAAAAAGAGTGAAAGACAAGCATATTGCAACATCAGACTAAAATAACTGTATAACATTATTTAAAAAGAGGATAGAATGGTTATTCAAGCATGGCAAGTAAATGTAAATTTTAGATGATCTGATGGGAGATAATCTACATATGCTGAAGTTGGTTAAAAGATTTTAATGAAGAACTAATGTAGATAATTAGTAGAGGATTCCTGACAGAAGACCTTATACAAATAAAATAGGATTCAAAGAGTTAGCTTAGTTTAGATAAAACCCTTGGCAACAATAGCTAAGCAAAAAAAAGGATAGTCCATAGGTAGGACAACTAACGCATAGGCAAGCATAGGGATATACATTCCTTTGAGTTGAAATCAGCAATAAAAGATACATTCAAAATTCCTAAAAAATATATGCTAAGTTTTTTCAATTTGGAGAATGAATGTTTAGAAAAAATCATTTAGAAAAGACCCTTTAAGGACAATCTCTAGTACTTTCTTAATACGTGAAAGAATAGTTGATGTCAAAACTCTTTCATAAAAAATCTTACGCATATTATATGCAAAATTAATAATAAAAAATAGATAGTTAAACATCAATTTGTTCAACAACAATTTAAAAAATCCATATTAATTGATGCTGAATATGAATAGATTATTATGAATCAATGGAAATTTACTACCTAAACTTGATAGGGATCACTCGATAGCATCAAACGTTCATAGACTAGCTTGCTGCACCATATGCTATCAAGCAATCTCTTTCCATCTCTCATAAATGAGGTCCTGGGAATTAAATAATAACAGAGAATGACCACTTAGTTGATGAACCTGTGTTAGCTCATTTGAACTTTATGTGTATAACCAAATATGGACCATCAGTTGACCTGAAACATTAGTTAGGACGTGCGTGTGTGTGTCACACAGTAAATGTCCATAAGATGTTAACCAAATACAGAAGCATTCCATTTCATAGGAAGTAGCCTAGCTTTAACTGTATAACCAAAAGGATGCCTACAGAGCCACTACAAAATGTAGCTTTCATGAACCATCAGTTTATCTTTTATCGGCCAAACATAGTACTACATTGTCCTGAATCATTTCCGCATCCGACTACAAAACACAGATCAACACATACTGATCAAGTCACCATCCAAATAGATGGCTATTGCACTCTTATACATAGCCAATATAGGCAGATACTACGTAAAAATACTTAAACATGGGGAAAATTGTGATGGTAGGTGAATACATCATGAGATGGGAACATGCCGTAACAGATGAAGAAAATTGCCAAAATTTTAGAAAATATGCTAAATTTTGGTCCAAGTTTAAAAATACAAAGAGAAATGTGTTAAAATAAACTTTGACCAAAATGAGCAAAATTAGTATGTAGAAACGTGCAATAATACGGCTGATACATAGTTGATAAACCTACCCTAGTTTGATCAACACATCATCGTCGAAAATTAGAATACATCATGAGACCTCATCTTCGATTTTTTGTAGTAAGAGTAGCCACAACTAATGGGAATTAAAAGGGTAAGGACTTAAAGTTGACTATTAATGCAAACCTATGGTTACTGGAATGGTTAGGTATCCCCTATCACTCTTACACTAGTAACAATTGATAAAACATGCCCTTAGCCACCTAAATATAAGTATCATGTACTTGTTTCCTTTACATAGCTTAACAAATTATCTCTCTAGGAACTATTATTCTCAAGAAAATGAAATAAATACACTAACCCCCTATATTTCATGGGTATTATAAGGACCTCCCTTATTTTGAAAATAATTACATGGACCTCCCCTACACTTTATGTTTTATTTTGAAAATAAGGGCGGTTAGTGTAATAACCCTTTATATAAAAATATAAAACAATGGGGAGGTTCATGTAATTATTTTCATAATAAGGGAGGTTTGTGTAATAAAAAATGAAATATAGGGAAAGTTAACATAAATTGCCCCAACAAAAAATATGAACCATAAAACTCTAATTGGTTACAACGCCAACCGCATAGCCTTCGATCTTCCAAATAATGCAAGAAAGAGGTCTACCACATTGAACCACATTTCTGATAATATATTATTGTCAAATGAACCCATGGGGCTTCTATAAACTCATCGGAAGTTCAGAACCTACATAAACTCTACATAATCCTGAGTGTAATAATGATGCATATATACAAGAAAAAAATGGACTCATTCGAAGAATAATATCAAGGCAGCGATATTATGCTTCAGAGTATTGTTGGACCATGTAATTAAAATAAGAAAGTTCAAACATACTGACCATAACAAAGGTGACTTTCTATTAAGGTTACTCCATGCATCATTTGATACAACAGAAAGAAGGTGGGACACTATGTGCTTTATTTTCTTTCTTGTGTGCAAGTTTACCATGAGCTGTTCTGTAATCTGACAAAACTCATAAAGAACACACGACAAAGAAAACAAGTAAAGATCATGAAACATTAGCTAATAACAAGTCCCACTATTTTTCTGATTGACAGGTCTACTTTTATTATAAATAAGTAAACATTTGATAAAAGAACCAACACCTTTCCAGAAATCAATTCACTTCAGCACCATTTTTTGACTCTCAAAAGCCTCTACTCCTATCTGTATGATGGAGCAAGAACATGCCCCTCAACAATTCCTCCCCATTGCATCAAGAGTTTCACACATTTCTAACTAAAGGAGACCATTTCTTCAGAGGACATATCATGAGATTCAAGCAAAATATAATAATGGGCAATATGATCAATGTCAACAAATGGACACCCAAGAGGGATTATTCCAAAGTAATGAGAGGGGAGACCAAAGAGATAGTTACAGTTTGTCAGATATTGTGGAGGAAAATCTACACAAGCAATTCTATATCCAAGTAGTGGAAATTGGAGGGAAGGTTGACATCAATAATTTAATACATTAAGATTCTAAAGTACAACAACCTAGTGGTGCAAATAAATTGACAGGGCCTGTTGTTTTTATTAGCTTGTGCACTTTCTGTGCTTAATTGAAATATTTGTTTCCCAGACACGACACATTGAAACTCTCATTCAACTTAGACCTAAGTTTAATGGATGAAGCAAATCAACTTAATGATCTATACATTAACTACCTATGTGAGCTATCAGAATACACCAAAAGGATATATACAAATCAATTGACAGAACACGAAACTAGAATTTTAGTATATTTGAGACAAACAAGCTAATCTAGATATATTAATAGAAGAGAAGTCAATTTACCTCATCATTAACATAATGCCACCGTTTTCCTAAAATTACCAACCCTGTCAAAGCAGCGGCTACAAAGATAGACCAAAACATGTTTTCTTCTTTCGCGTGGTGATATAAAGATGAAGCATGACTCTTCCACCAGCCATCAGAAGGAATGTTCGATCATCATCTTCACTTGACTTTGTATGCTTTGGCGGCAGGAATTATCACTTGGATTAGAAAAATCGTTGGAAGAATGTCAGTGTTTCCAGGATAAGGAACAGAGTGAATCCCTTGTGAAACTCTACCCTCTTCAAACTCTATAATAGGAGCTGACAGAGTGCTTCCGACTTCAAAGAACTCAGTTCTTTGTGAATTATCAGATTTGACCAGCCTACTTTCTTCATTAATTATATCATCTCCATGACCATCTTCCTCCTCAGTATAGCCTTTGTCTTGACCCTCAGCTTCTCCAATAATCTCAGTACAGTCGGGTTCAATTGCAAGATCTTCATGCTCTCTTGGTGGTAATACAAAGTGGCCAGACATGAAAGTATACTTGAAGACTCCTTTCCAGTTCTAAGGACATCCAGGTCAATTTCTTGCAGATTTGGTGACGCAGCTTAGGTCAATGTCGTGAGTTGTACAACTTCCCAGTCAGCCCCACGGGGTGGAGCCACCTCATTTTCTTTCTCATTATCAGCCATTTCAAAGGACCTGACCAGATTAAAAATATGCCCCTTAAACATTTAAAGTTATAACGTGTAAGGCTTACATAATGCCGAAATTGTAATCTAAAGACAGGGGTAGCTAATGTACAGAACCCATCAGAGAAGGGTTTGACAGCCAAAACAATTATGAAGAAGACCAATTGCAAGTATTGCACCCCCAATAAGTGTGCCCCATAAGTGATTTTTCCTGGATAATTGAACATTGCATGAGAGGGGGATTTCATGTGCAATGTAGGTTGCAAGGTTCACAGTATCGTTATCGGAATCGGTATCGGACTATTCCTATGAGTATTGGTATCGGCATTATCGGTAGTATCCGCAGTTTTGGATCGGAGTATCAAATTTTTTTGGTATTAGAAAATAAATAATTATTATTAAATTATTTACATTTAAAAACATATATTTTATACATTTAGGCATAATTTTCAGTATTTTCAGTGTTATTTTGTAGAACATTTTGAAATAAAATAAAATAATAGTCACCCTTATCGATTGGTTGACATACAATAGATTGATTTTATTCTTTAGACTTTTACATGATTTTACAACCTTATTATGCTTTAAACCTGTGCTTATTTATCTTTTTCGTTTAATTTTTTTTGCCAAATTGATCGAAGAAGAGACTCCTAATGTCGGTATCGGTCAGTATCGGGTATCGGTCGGTATCGGATCGGGTCATGTCAAACTGTATCAGTATCGGCCGTATCAGATCGGTATCGACCGATACTTTAAACCATGAGTCTTCCAGCACATACCATTAGAGATAATTGGTTAACACTAACCCGTCCCCTACAGTCAGCACTACCCCTAGGCCCATGATTTGAAATGTTATTCAGTGCCTGGTACACTACAAAAAAAACCACAATTCCCGAAGGCAATATTTTTTCGAAACTGGCAATTTGTTGTAGAAAATAGTTTTTTTCGAGGGTATTATGTCGTCGTACACCCTCGAAAATGTAAGCATCAGAAAAGGTTTTTTTTTTCGAGAAATCGTTGGAAAGGTTATCATTTACGAGAGAAAATAACCATCGTATTTGTAGGACAATTGTAGTTAGCCTCTACTGATCCTAAAACTTCAAATCCTATAATAATCGGTCCTTCAATACTAGGTTTAGGGACAAGTGTATCAATTAATCAGTAAAATGAAAAAGGATTGAATGGTGCCGATGCAAGTAAAGGGAAATGCTTATAGTTGAATGATCTTGATCTTGTAGTCTTGTGCCATTCATGGTATCAAATTAAGAGCCTCTACTTGTGCTCAACAATCAAAACTAAACACAAAGTTGGCATAGTCCCAGCAGATCAAAAATTAAATACGAATACAAGATCATGTTGCTCTAACATACATCATTTCATTGCCTCGATATTTTGTTCCATCATTTCATCGAACAGGCTGCGGGCATACCCAGTATAGAGCCAAATGCCTACGCTTTAATCGTGATAGAGAAAAATGACCTCTAGATGTTGACGAGACTCATCACTCCTTATTATGGTCCAAATTCAGTGAACATAAGTAGAATGGCAGAAGCTGAAATGAAAAGAAAAACATCACCAAGGAGAATAAAAATTGAGTTTTAGCATACCTAATTTAGAGCTGCATCTTGAGCAACAGTTGTGCGTTCCTCTTCGCACGGTTCGAAAACCCCTCCTACACCATCAACAGCTGCTACATTAACATACTGGCCTCAATTTCCTCGGCTTGCCTCTCCTCCGAGTCGCCACCATCGACACTAGCACCACCGCCGTGTGCTTTGCCACCTTCTCCTTCCCTGTTGCGCATAGTAGTGGTGGCGGTGGATAAGGACGCTCGGGCGTGGTCTTGGTGCTCCAGTTAAATCGAGGAGGAAGACGAGGGGAGGGGAGGGGAGGGGAAGTGGGAGTAAGGAAAGATGATTGGAAGGGGATGGGATGACGTAGACAACACATTTTTTTGTATATAACAATTTTATGCGAAATAAAAAGAGGGAAATCAAAAAAATTGGCGCCTACAATTTTTACATTTTGCCAAAGTTTATTGGAATGAAAACAATTTCGGTATTAAATAAGTTACGTTATTACGGTTCATATACAAAATATCATAAATAATATTATTTTTATTACAAAATAAATAGTCATTTCAAATATTAATTTTTTAGGACTCTTCAAAGTAAGGTATCCACTAGTATTGTTATCCCTAAATACTCTTATATGTAGTGTTTGGTATTGTTTAAGACCATGTTTAATGTCGTGTTGAAAAGTATACCCAATTATAGATAAAAATAAATAATTTTTTTGAAACATGTACTAGTTGAGGGTGAGTTATAGAGTTTGAGAAAGGGAGAGATAAGAGACCGAGGGGGAGAGAGAGATAAAGAGTATGGGAGAAGAATGGAGGAGATTTTGAGAGTTTGGGGGAGAGAAGGAAAGACCTAGAGATTGAAGGGGGCTGGCAAGATAGAGAGAGTACTTCTAATTTCTAATTAGAAGGGGCGCCAGAGTAAAATAAAAATAACGGGATAAGTAATTTTAAGATGACATCAAAAAAATATTGTCATTATTATTTAATATTAGACGATATTTTAATAGTGTCGTTAAATTTATATTTACGTCATTTTTAATAGTCTACCCTCCATCGCTGTTGTTGGAGGCCTTGACAAGAGCGTTCCCGTCGATCAGGACTAAGTTGTCGGATTCATCTAGCATCACTATCGCATTGGTACTGTAGGTGCGTCTCAATTTGTAGCACCCAGTTTCTAAAATGAGGGTAATTTTGAAATTTTATAATTATAATTATTTTATAATGATATTTAAACCATATTATGATTTTTGGTGATTTTTAGTTATTTTAAAACTATTTAAAACCACGACTTGTGATTTTGATGTTTTGCTAGTGCAACCTTAGAGATTACTTAACCTAGAGACTAACCATGATCATATGAGCCTAGCCATAGGTTTAGAACATCAAGTTAGGGCTTTTTAGCCTAAGGGGTATTTTGGTAATTTACTAGAAAATTATTGGAATTATTGGATTTATATGATTATTATTATTTAATTAGTTGATTAGTGTCATGTTAGCTCCTAACCTAGTTTAGCCTAATCTAGAGATTAGTTACTAACCTAGAATGCTAAGGGGATAGATTTTTTACTTTTAGTCAAAGGTTGGAAATATCCTAGAATGCACTTTATTAGATATTTTTTTCCACAAAACCCTCAAAAGATCAATACTTTGGCATGAAAGTCCTTCCCTTCACTTGGAAGCAACCTAGAGGACACCCCCCTTGCCATGACCAGCCATGGGCACCCCCCCTAGCATGCCCCCTTCCTATATAACCCATTCCATACAAATTTACATGTTTTAAAAACCTAGAAAAATTCATATTTCCTTAAACCTTTATATCTTCCTCAAAATAGATCCAAACTCATCCTAGTCTTTTGCATTGGGTTCCTACAACCTAGAGGGTGCTAAGGGAGGCTAGCAAGCTGGACACATAGCTGTGGACACCAACAAGTGAAGTGGACACACCCTCCTTCCATTGAAATCTTGAGTTTTCACTCAATAGGTAAATACCCATAAACCTAGTTAATATTGTGTTTTCTCTTCATAATTGCATGCATATAGGTATACCCTAACTGTGGGTCAAGTTTGGTAGGAAGTAGGTTTGGTTTGGTGTCCGTATCGGACACGTATCCTAGGTTATAAAACCATGTTTGATGAATTGCCCCAAAGGTTTTGACTTCTGTAAAATGGAGAACAAATTGCATTTTCATGTAGCCCTAACCTTGCTAACCCTAACCCTAACTTACTGAGCACGAATCCGAGTCGTGTCCGTGTCCAAAATGGACACGAACTCACTGCACGATGCACACGAGCAGTGCCCTGCTCACACGTGTCTCGTACTCACTGTACAGAGCACGTGGACACGCCAAAATTGGCATGGATACGGGGGCAATGTCTGCGAACATGCCCCCAAAGTTTCACGAGGTGTCGTTTTGTATCGGACACGGAAATAGGGCCGCACTGGCCACACACACGCGTGTTCAGCCGAGAAATCGGCTCTGATACGAGCCTCGTGTCCCTCGTGGACACGTCGTGGTGTCGTGTCAGGGTGACACATGTGTAGCCCATCACTGGGCGAACACTAGGACACGAGCACGAGATGTGTCGTATCATGTGTCACGAGCACGAGACACTCGACCGCGTGCACGACGCGGTCTGTAACTCACGTTTTGTGACACTGATACACGTGTCGTATCACGTATAGACACGATGATGACAAGTAACAGTGTGTCTATCGTGTAGCCCTATATGTGGGCTATACGTGTGCATGACCACGAGACGTGTCGTGTCTCGTGGTGTGTCCACGAAGGTCGTGAACTGGTGCACGACACAGTGCTCTGCACTATGTCCAGTTTTACCCGATTGGGGTTTTATTGAGATTGACACGTTGTGTCGTGTCGGGACTGAGTCTCAGGCACCCAAGAAGCTAGGGGACACTTTGGGCAACAATTACCAACCTTGGGTTTCGAGCCTTAGCTCGATTTGGGTCGGGTATTGGGTTTACCCCCCTTAGGTTCAGTAATGAACAGTATTACTGTTCTTTCCAGTTTTTAAAACGAATTTCAAAATAATTTTTATGTAAATATATATGTATAATTGTGTGTATATATACTGTATATATAAGTATATATGTATATGTGTGTGTATGTATGTATGTGGGTATGTATGTATATATGTATGGATGTATATAGGTGTATATATATATATGTAATGTGTGTGTGTGTGTTTGTGTACCCCCTTTCTCAGAAATCTGAGAACACACCCCCCCTCTCACTGTTACACACACACACACACACTACTACCCCTTCCCATGACCCCCTCACACACACATGTTCACACCCACACACACCCCACACACTCACATCCCTCTCTCTTGTTCACTCTCTATCTCTCTCACTCTCTCACATCTCCCTCTCTCTCTCTCTCTCTCTCTCTATATATATATATATATATATATATATATATATATATATATATATATATATATATATATATGTTTTATGTGTATATATATGTATATATATATATGTTATATATAGTGAGTGTATATGTAGTATTTAATATATTGGTTATATATGGTATATATATAGTGGGATATATATTGTATATATCTTGTAGATATGTATATATATATAATATGGCCTATGAATATATATATGGTATAGATAGTGTATGTATCTATTGTATATATATATAGATACCTATATTTATCTACTAGTGCCCTAGATGTACTAGCCTATGGCCTATGGCCAATGAGTTAGGATAGACCATTAGGCCTACTAGACCTAGGTAGTTGACCTTGTTTGACTAAAGTTGACCAAAGTCAACCTTAGGTCAAACTTGACCTAATTAACCTAGAATTGACTAGGATTAACCTAAAATGACTAGTTTAACTAGTTTGACTAAACCCTAACTAGTTGATTAAGTTCGACCATATGGTTATGAGATAGTCCTATGTAATTTAAGATATGTATGGGGTTATGTGGGATAATTAGGAGTTGTGTCATGAATTGGGTTAGCCCTATAGAGTTGACTTAGATTGTTAATGGTTGACCCTTAACCTAATGACCTTGTGACTAGTCTATGTTGACCAAAACCTTAGTTAGTCTAAGTTTGACCTAGATTTGACTAACCTTGACTTGCTTAAAACTTGTTTGACTTAGTTGACTCCTTATGACCTAGTATGACTTAAGTTGACCTAGTTTGACTGTTAGAGTTGACCAAGAGTTGACTTTGGCCTAGACTGACCTAGAATCATGTAGTATGCATTGTATACTCTATTTTTACCATTGTGGATATGTTGTGACCTGTTTTACTCTAAATAGGACTCTGTGACACCAGTTCGGACATCTATTCATATCATTCATACAGGGTGACAGGCGAGTACATTCTCTGATCATTTCATACTTGTTAGGATTTATATTCTTGCTCTAGATTACTTTACATGATGCTGTCACGTTATTATCACGGATTGGTACTATATGGATCTTGTCATACGATGTTATCCCCCTCGGGGTGCATTAAATACAGTTGTCATGTGCTTTTCACGAACATCTTATATTTTATGTACACCGCTTTCACGTATACTCTTGTGCAATCTTGTACTCTCATGATCACGTGAGCAAACATGATAAAAACCTCTTGTGCAAGGTAACGTAACTTGACTGGATCCTTGTGTATTGATTGGGGAGGGTGAGTAGGAAATGGTTATGTGATCAAAATTCTATCTTGTACAATCTTGTAAAATCTTGTATATGTCCTAACCCGTTTATATAACCATATCATGCTCTAAATCACAGGTTTCCTACAGTTCTTACTTATCATATATATAGATATTTCCAGTTATCAAATCTCTCTCGTTTTTATATATATTCTTTACAGTCCATGTATCTTACTCTATGCATGCTTTACATTTTCCAACATGATATGAACTGCGTGAGATTTATTGTGCTCGTTCCTGTCCTGACTGGACCTGTTGAAAATATTACAGATGATGATGGTGACTGTCCTACCTTCTATGGGACACATGAGGGTGACCTTCAGGAGCATGAGGAGCATCTAGCTCAGTAGAGGGTGCCTAGTCTAGTCTAGTGTTTATAGTTTTCTTTTTGTATCGGATTGTTCCGATTGTTAGTTGTGACTTAGTTATATTTCAGGTTTTGTACTTATTTGTGTTGGACATCTACTTGTGTGGTGTGATAACTCTATTTATATTCAGTTTCTTCCTTTCATCTGATTCCGTATCATGTTCTATCTTTCCTAGACTTGTGTTTGAGATATAGAGTTGAGATGTTATGTTATACCTCCGTGCGGAGATGACAGGTTTATATATCTTATTGTTAGATGTTAGATGTTATAGATGACCTATATAGCGTTCTACCGCCGACACTGCGGCGTAGGCTGGACGTACCCACGTTCTCGTGCCCCTAATCAGGGTGCGGGTCGTGACACAATTATCTGGTATAGACACTTAAAAAAGTCATGGATAAACAAAGAATATATATCGCCATATGTAAACCATAGAAATAAAAATCTAGAATATCTAGAAAGGAAGACTTCTCACCATAGTTAGCTTAGCTCGCCCATGGTGGATCTCCAACGTGTTCCTCTAGGGTTTGTGAGGAGTGAAGGCAAATTGATGGAGGAGATTGCTTATAATGTATGGGAAGGCAAGGAGTGGTGATGATGGCGCTAGTGAAGAAGGTAGTAGTGGTGATGGCACGATGAGGAGGGTGGTGGTGACGGAGGCCGGAATCGGGATGACTGTACCTTTTTTTTTTATCAAAGTGGAGGTTTGGTAGGAAAGTGAAATTAATTGAGGAAGACGTAGAGGAGGAAGATGTAGAGGATGAGGGAATTTGGTTGCACTATTTTTTAGTATAGCAGGGGGATTTTGGAATGTCAAATTAGGGGGAGGGAAAGCCAAATTTTGGTAACATAGTTTTTTATGTCACATTATTATTGTTACAAAAATAAATTGAATGAAAATTGTAAAAGATAATTTTGTAGTAGTTAATTAATTATTGTCACGATTACTACTGTTAATAATTTGTAATGATATTAACCGTTTGTAATGATATTGACCGTTACGAATTGGAAAAAAAGTATTATAAAATGCGTATTTTGTTGTAGTGCTCTTCATGATGTTCTACAGGTTTTGGAACTGTTGAACTAGCTACGTTACTATCAATTATTATATTTCTTATATACTACAGTTCAGCACTCTATAATATATCAGAACCAATTATAGGGATTAATTTTGCAAGTTTATTGTGTCACAGTCACTGGCATGTTGATCGAAAGTAGTAAAAGTGCATAAGACATCCCAAATGCCCATGTCAAAGAACTAAGAATAAGAATGGTAGAAAGATTTAAAGAAGGGAAGACTCCCCAGATTTTTTGGGTGAAAAATAAATGGGAACAATGTTCCCATTGGAAAGAGAATCAAATTATTAATATTCACTCAATTTCTTGCAACCAAACACACTTATGTTATTTTTCATGTTTTAATTTGGAAAATGCAATTAACAATGAGGCTTTTATATTGTCCAAAATTTTTCAAGATGTATAACCAAAACTATCCTCAATTTGTTATAGTCTTTAAAAATAAAATTTATAGCTTCCTTTATAAATTTAAGGGTAATTTTGGTAACCCGTTTTCAAAATCTTTGGACATTGTAAAAGCTCCCTTAACAATTACAATTTTGTTTAATTATAATTATTCATATGCCGGTGAGTCAAATTAAATTATTACCAATACATGTTTCATCCTTTTTTTGACTGAGTAGATTTTTTATACTTTATACATGAAAAAGTAGAAGAAGACTGGTAATGGTACAGAAGAGAGGAGAGTGGAGCCCAAAACTTTTTTCTTTAGCTCCCTTATAACTTTATACTTTTCTGTTGCAAATTGTAATTGTCACCATGTCCACTGCCACTAGAACCTTTTTCTTACGGTAGGGTCATGAAACATTTCCAAAAATGGTCAAAAAAATGACTCATTGAACAGTAATTGGGTTGCAATGACTCATTGAGACGTAATTGGGTTATATGCAATTGATGTTATTGTTGTGTTCTACCTTATTCTTGGTTGTTATAGTAAATAAATGCAACTAATATTTTGTGCTTGCATGCTCCCCGAATGTGCAATTGTTTGGTTAGTCTCACACAGCATGTATATGTTGTTGTTAGCAACAAACTGACTTACTTTGTTCCTTTAGTTTCTTTATCAACTCAAGCTAATTTAAGAAATAGAATAAGACACCATATACAATAATCAAAATTAATAATTTGTGGACAAGTCACAACATGTATGAACTAATTTAAAGAATAAAAGACTACTTCTGTATTTTGGGAAAATAAAAAAAATTATGGGGAAATTTACCGCCCACCCCACCGCTACACATATACACTTAACAAACGTGTAACTTATGACGAGGTGTCCCTTTTTTGTCAAACATATGGATATGGATATGCAGTTTAAAATAGTGAAGTTAAATACATTCACAACGTTTATTTATAGTGGCAAAATAATGATAAATTTACAACAATGTATAAATATTGTGAAATACACAGCTTTTATAATATTTTATAAAAGTTGTTGAATATAACCCTTTTATAATATTTTTTAACATTTTGAAAAGATAATACAAACACAATATCTATAATAAAGTGGTAAAATAAAAATAATTTTACAACATCAAACAAATATTGTAAAAGATAGAAAGTTTACAACAGTTGATAAACATTGTTGAACATGACATTTATACAATATTTTAAAAACATTGTCAAAAGTAATAACTTTGACAACATTAAATAAATGTTGTCGAAACTAATAAATTTTACAATGTTAATAAAATATTGTTGAAGACAACAGAAATGATTAACTCAATGTTGTTGACTGCTGGCCTTCCTAAGTGCTACTGGGGAGAAGCTGCATTGACGGCCACTTTTATTCTAAATAGAGTGCCTCATGCAACTTCAGACGTTACTCCTCATGAACTCTGGTTCAAGGTCAGACCTAACTTGAATGTAATTCGAGTGTGGGGGTGTCTGGCGTATGTTAAGCTTCCAGATCTGAAGATTCAGAAGCTTGGGACAAGGGCTACTAAGACGATCTTCTTGGGGTATGCCGAGAAGAGTGATGCTCGGAGATTTCTTGATATTGAGTCAAATCATATCATTGAATCTCACGACACAGAATATTTTGAAGACAAATTTGCAAGGCACAAGAATATTGTTCTTACGGATGTACCGGAGAACATTGAGGGTGCGCAGGAAACTGAAGTCTTCAATGAAGATGTGGTCCAAGAAGATATTGTTGTTGAAACAACGATTGAACCAGAACAAGATGAGCCGTCAGCTAAGCGTATGAGGAGGCCGAAGGACTTCGGAAGTGACTTTGTCACCTATCATGTGGAAGCAGATCCGCTTACCTATGATGAGGCGATGAAGACCAGAGACGCGGTTTTCTGGAAGGAGGCGATTGACAATGAAATTGATTCTATCACCTCAAATAACACTTGGATGTTGGTTGATCTTCCTGAAGGAGCGAAACCCATCGGATGCAAATGGATCTTCAAGAAGAAGATGAAAGCAGACGGAACTATTGACAAGTTCAAGGCTAGGTTGGTAGCCAAGGGGTTTTCTCAAAAGCAGGGGATTGACTACTTTGACACGTATGCTCCAGTAGCCCGGATGACCACCATCAGAGTGTTGATTGCTCTTACAGCAATACATAAGATAGTGATACATCAGATGGATGTGAAAACGGCTTTCCTAAATGGCGAGCTGACCGAAGAGATATACATACAACAGCCAGAGGGATTTGTCGTCAAGGGTCTTGAAGACAAAGTCTGCAAGTTGGTGAAATCTTTGTACGGTCTTAAACAGGCTCCCAAGATGTGGCATGAGAAATTTGACAAAGTTATAAGGTCAAATGGCTACATGGTCAGCGAAACGGACAAGTGTGTTTACACGAAGTTCGCTGATGGAAGAGGTGTGATCGTTTGTCTGTATGTGGACGATATGCTTATCCTAGGTACGGATATGGGTTGTGTCACTGAGACAAAGAAGTTCATCTCGAGCAAGTTCAGTATGAAGGACTTGGGGGAAGCTGATCTGATCTTAGGAATCAAGATCATCCGGACAGACACTGGACTAGCGCTGTCACAGTCTCATTATATTGAGAAAATGATCACTCGTTATGGGTATCGGGATCTTCCAGGGATCGATACGCCATACAGGTGTGATCTGAAGCTGAAGCGTAATTCAGGAGAAAGCGTCAGGCAGCTGGAGTATGCAAGAGTAATCGGGAGTTTGATGTATGCTACTACTGCCACAAGGCCTGACATAGCTTTAGCCGTGGGAATGCTGAGTCGTTTTACGAGCAACCCAGGTGTTGAACATTGGAAAGCTGTGAAACGGGTTATGAGATATCTCAAGAAGACTCAGACATATGCACTGTACTACAGCAGAGATCCGCAGGTAGTGGAAGGCTTCAGTGATGCCAGCTGGTGCTCAGAGGTGGAAAGCGAGAGGTCCACAGGTGGATTCATTTTTATAATGGGTGGAGCTGCTATATCGTGGAAGTCGAAGAAGCAGACTATGCTCTCGCGGTCATCCATGGGATCTGAGTTCTTTGCACTTGATACCGCAGCCGAGGAAGCAAAATGGCTTCGGGAGCTCATGTATGATCTTCCAGTGGTTGGGGCGCAAATACCGGCGATACCGATATACTGCGACAATCAGGCGACTGCGACAGTGGCATCAAATGACCTCTTCAACGGGAAGAAGAGGACTGTGCGGTTGAAGCACAGGGCAGTACACGATCTTATCAAGAGAGGTGTTATTGCAGTGATTGATGTTCGGAGTCAGGAGAACCTGGCGGATCCGTTCACCAAGGGCCTCAAGCGCCAGCTGGTCGATGACTCAGCATGTAAAATGGGCTTAAAGGCATTCTGATATTAGATATTGTATTCCTACCATAAAGTTTTATGCTATTAGTTCAAAGATTTATCTACTAGGCATCTAGCTTTTGGTTCAAAGGAGGACCATTAACTGGAAGAATATCAGGAACGGTTGGTACATGTTCTATTAGGCATGGAGAGGTTACGGACCTATAACTACTGTTGTCTACTGTTGTTTTTCTGCGGAAAACGGTTCCTGTGGGAAGGTTGGCTTAATTGCCTTAATGAGTTCTCAGGCAGAGTGAATGCCTGGTGTGCTTTACAGGAAGTATGGTAGAGCAGCACTACAAGGAGTGAAACTCCATGCTACTGTGGGGTGACTCCACCATGAGGTTCCTATATGTGGGGTGCTGCCCAGGAATAGGATAAAGCCTCGGCTTTGCAGGCCAAGTCACAGCGGCGTAGCACCGCAAATAGGCAGTTAGCCTAATGCTGTATGTTAAAATAAAGAGGGGTGTAGTCAGCACTACAAAGAGGAAGAGTTCATGTTACAGTGGCACGACACCACGATAAGGTACCCGATTAGGGATAAAGCCTCGGCCTTGCAAGCCATGTCGTTGCGACGTAACACCGCAAGGGAGCCTAAGGCTTCATGCTGGGTAGTTTGGCACTACAAAGAGGCGGTTGCCTCATGCTACAGTAGTATGACACTACGATGAGGTTCCCGGTACGGGGTAAGGCCTCGGCTTTAAGCCATGTCATAGCGACGTAGCACAGCAAGGGGAGCGCAAAGCGCTTCATGCCATGTCTCTTTATAATGAACTCACCTATAGTGTATGGACAAAGAGATATTAGGCCGTCTCTTGAGGGTAAACTTGTAGACGCCCAAAATTATACACTGAAACCAGGCTAGCATAGGGCCTTTAATGTGTAGCCAGAAGCACATGTAACTACATTATGTGAGTGGGAAGAATTTCAGCTATGATGCAGAATTCAAGGCTTAGTCCATTCTTGTATTATAGTCTGTTGTTTGAACCATGCGGGAAGATTCAAGTCGTCAGCGACATCTCTCTTAATACATGATGGATAGTTACTGTGGGGAACACTTATACTCATATACAGAGATATGTGGGGGATTGTTGGATTTTGGTCTTTTTCAAAGTGAATTTTAGTCCCACATTAGCTAGACCAAAGGACTTGTATCTCTATATATTAGCTTTGCTAGTTTAGAGATGCACATGTGGTGTGGAGGTGCACATGGGTGTACCATGTGGGGTTATTTTTCTAATAAACAAATGGCTAAATCAACTATTGAAAGCATTCATGCTTTTTGCACTTGGGAAATTTATTTTCATGGGAGCTAAGTCCCGTAGGGGCTTAGCGACTCAGACTCGGACTCGGACTCGGGCTCATCGGCTCATGAGGCGTAATGTGGCATTTTGTTGGCGCACTTTGCACTTAGCACGTCAACATCGTCGCTAGGCGCATAGTGCGCTTTAGTTGTGCTCGTTGCACTCGTTGCGCGAGCCACTTGCGCTGCCACATTGCGCAAGCCCAGTTGCGCTGCCCAGGTTGCGTTTGGTTGCGCGGGTGCGCTGGGTTGCGCGGGTTGCTCGGGTTGCGCGGGCGCGCAGGTTGCGCGGGTTGCTCGGGTTGCGCGAGCGTGCTGGTTGTGCCGTGTGCGCCGCGTGCGCAATGCGTGCAGTGCGCGCACTGTGCGCAGCTCAGTGCGCGCTCTGTCGCACGGAGTGCAAGGAGCGTAGGGTGCGCGCAGTTGGCGCAACTTGCAGCAGAACGTGCGTTTGCACGTTCTGGGCGGTTGCTACATGTTCGGAGTGGTTTTTACCATGACCCTAACTTTGTGGCAACCGAACAGTTGCTGCAGGGCCTATATAAGGCATCCTCTCTCTCACAAGAAAAAGAAATATACAAGTAATAGAAGCCACCACAGAAAGTTTACGAAGTATTTTTTTAACACAAGTAAACAGAGAATTCAGAAGTGTTTTTTTAACACAGTTCTGATCGAAATTTGCTTGCGAATTCCAGCAGCCTTCGAGAGAGAGGAAAGGCGCCGCACCAGCATTGCTTTTGCACAGGAGTTCGTGTCCATCCGAGGAGTCAGAAGAGCAGGAGTGTTCCAAGTTCTCCGACGAACTTGCTGGTTCCTGGAAGCTGTTCGTGCAGGGCGAATAAAGCTTTGAGCAACGGTGATTATTCATCCCAGCAGGAGTTCTTCCATCTTTCGCCAGTCACCTTCTTCATTGCTGCCAGTAATTCTGATTGTATCTTCTTTTTAGAAGTACTATGATCGATTGCTGTGGATTACGAAATCTTTTTAGATTCTCGTAATACTAAAACGAGATTTTTTTGATCTTCGCTATACTCGCGCAACCTTCCTAGAAGTGTTGCGTTGGAACATTGTTTTTACAATTGTTTCATCTTCTCAGTTTTCCATCGAAAAATTGTGCCCCGGCAATAACACACACACACACACACACACACACACACACACATATATATATATATATATATATATATATATATATATATATATATATATATATATATAAGGCACTAGTCTAGTGGTAGTCAATGGCGGATCCTGATGACATTATACTGGGGGCACAATCATAAGAGGTTCAAAGATAATATTTTCGAAAATTGAACATTGAACAAAGTGCATAATTGAAAATTTGTTAAACACAAATTCGGACTGATTCTTAACACAAAAGATGGAAATGGCCGGCTCTTTAGCAGACTCCTACAGCTTTTTCCAGCAGCAACTCCTCTTTGTAATTTCTTTTGTGTAAGGGTCGGCTGAAGAGAAAAAACAAGAGGTGGAAGAAAAAGAAAGTAGAGATAGAGGGCTTGCTCCCTTGCTAATGCTGGTTGTTGAGGACTGTGTGTGGGATGGGCTGCTGGGCCCACATGCAATAGTAAATTATGTTTTTGTTTTTCAATTTATTTTCACAATCCACCACACACACATTCTGTTGCTATCTTTCTTTTCAAATTTTTTTCCACTAGAGGCCCACTGCAGTGCAAAACATATGCATCCACACGCTGGCTGCTGCTTTTGTCTTATTTATCACCCTTGTTTCAATTTTACGATCATGAGGTTATGGAATTTTGTTGAACTAGTAAAGAATATGTTTATGAAATTTCCTTTCAATTCATTTGTTTTGCACTTCATTACAATCTCAGCAGCCCTACCATACTTCTGCCAATACTTGGCAGGTGTCTCTAATACAAATTATCTTCTTCAAAAAATATACATATATATATACTTACTTAGCAGTTTGCTATAGCATACATGGAATCATACATATTCGTGATGATCTCCTGGCCGCTCAAGTATAGTACTGAAAGCCTAGTATCTTCCCCAAGTACAAACCAACATGATATATATAAGAAAAGGAGGTTGAGCCAGTATAGAGCTAGACATGCACCGGGGTGGCATTAGGAGAGGGTGGAGCCGCTGCAATCGCTCGGCTTCCCCTCTCGGACCGGCTGTTCTCTGCAAACTTCATGCTTGCCTGGTTCAGCCCCATCTCCTTCTCCTCCTCCGTCCACTCGGAACCGTAGTAGGTCTCTTCGGTCGCATTCTCGGATGCCGGCAAGAACATGCTCCCCCACTGCGGAAAGTGTACAAGAGTCACAGGCAGCGTACATGCCATGATCATAACTCCCATTAGCGAGAGCCCGGTCCCTGCAGAGTACTTTGAACTAGTGAAGAAGAGCAGCTGCGTCAGACCCGCACCGAAGTTCCCTCCGGCTCCAGTCATCCCGGACACGATCCCGAGCGATCTGCGCGAGATGAAGGGGATGACTCCGAAGGTTGCCCCGCATGCGGCCTGCGCGCAGATGGAGAAGCAGACCATAGCGAAGATGGAGACAGGCAGGGACGTTGCGCGCCCGAGCCAGACACAGAAGACTCCTCCGAGGGTCTGGAGGCCCCATACGGTCCATAGGCGGGCACGCATTCCGAAGCGGCGAGTGCCGAGGTCGGAGATGAAACCGCCAAAGGGACGTGCGACGAAGTTGGCCATGCCAAAGGAGGCGGCGATGAAGCCAGAGGTGCGGAGGTTGAGACCGAAGTGGTCGTAGTAGTACTCGTGGATGACGTTGTCGGTAGTGAGCTCGACGCCCATGGAGTAGCCGTAGAGGAGGACGAAGATCCACGTCCGGTAGTTGGTCATCGCATTGACTAGCACCTTGGAGAACTTGTCCGTGCTCGCGTTTCCCTTGTTCTTGAGACTCCCGAGGTTCCCGTCCGGCAAGTCCTGGCCCAAAGTCAGCACCAGTATCCCCATCACCAGATGCATCACCCCCGGCACGAAGAAGGAGATCCTCCACGCGAAGAAGGGGGTGGCCCCGCACTTTGCGATGGCGTCGAAGACGAGCGGCATGAGTAGCTGGGTCGCCCCTCCCCCCATGTTCCCCCAGCCGGCAGCGGTCCCGTTGGCCAGGCCTATAATCTTGCTGGTGAACATGGTGCTCATCCAGTACTGGCAGGAGACGAAGGTGGCGAGGGAGAAGCCGATCATGAACCTGACGGTGATGTATCCGGCCGCGTCGGTGACGAGGGACATGCAGAAGACGGTGGGGGCGGCGAGCATGACGAGGAAGGCGCAGGCGTAGCGGGGGCCAAGGAGGTCGCAGGCGGCACCCATGAGGAGACGGGAGAGGATGCTGCCGGAGACGGAGGCGACCCCCGCGTTGCCGATGTCCGCCTTGGTGAGGTTGAGGTTGTCGCGTATGATGGGGATGAGGGGGGCGGCGGCGAAGGTGGAGACGAAGCAGGTGAAGAAGGAGGCCCAGGAGAGGTGGAAGGTGAGCATGTGGGGCTTGGCCAAGGAGAGAAGCTTTATGGACTTGGCCTTGTGCTCCGAGTCCACCGGGAGGTCGAACTTGGAAGTAGTGTCACACATATCCAGCTTGTTGCCTCCTTCTTCTTCTTGTGCTGCAGGTCCATCAATATTCATTCTCTCCATATATATACCACAAGAGAAGAGAAGCACTGATCGAGTTTGAAGAGCAGAAGACGAGTTTGGAGGGAGCAAAGTTTGAAATGCTAGCTGTTGGGATTGAGAAAACAAGAACTGGAGGGAGTACTTATATAGTAGTAGAACATATATATATATATATATATATATATATATATATATATATATATATATATATATATATAGGGGAGGGGCCATGGAGATCGAGTCCAAGAACCTTGGCGCCGCATCACTAATTTGTCCTATGGACGTACCATTGGGAAGGAGGAGAAGGACCCCATGGATGTTTCCAAGGATCACATTGCGCGCATGAATGCAGCAGCTAGCAGCTGGCCAATGATCGCCAGTCTCTACCATTTACATTCACAGCTACGTACAAAAGTTTGTCTTATAATCATTTCTATTTTATATACTGATCGATCATTAGCAATTAAATAAATTCAAGATTCTAATTACGAAGAATCATCACTTGTTACAGCTCTAACTAAAGATGGCTCCATTATTCCATTATCTATAATAAAATCATATAAAGGACTGCTCTCCTCCGCTGGAGTTGTAGCTAACGAGAAAATGTATATGATCAAAAACTTGTTTAGAAGATAGCAGAGTCATGTGTGGCTGACAGACAATTTTGATGAAAAATGGAAATGCATGGCACCTATATAAATCCTTGACAAATTAAGTACTTACTTTTACCATCTAACCTATTCAAGTTATGAGATGTTTCTATATGTTAATATGTTCATCAAGTCACCAATTTATGCAAAAAAAAAAAAAAAAAAAAAATTTGTGATACAATCATTTCTATATACTGATAATGAGCAATTAAATTCAAGATTCTAATTACGAAGAATCAGCACTTTGTTACAGTTCAAACTAAAGAATAGTATATAATATAATATAATACACTCTCAGTCAAGCTGTTCCCTAGCAAATGTGGTCGGCTACAAAGTCAATCGTCCCCCTTCCACATCCTCAAAAGTTTCATGCCTTAAACTAATTAAGGGCCAGTTAGCAATGATCTTTCTCATTAATATTTATAAGAAAATTTGTGTTCTATACACAGGACGTCTTGTCTGACAGGTGGGTCAGCCATATGGCCCACAACCCCACGTGAATAAGCAACACGGTCAGGATGTAATGCTAACATATATGTAATATTTTCGACTTATTTAACCATCAATAATGTGTGCTTGTTGTCTCGTGAAACTGGTACATATTTCCCTTGCACTGCAACTAGGCCAAGCTTCTTTCAACGATAGATGGAACTGACGAGGATTCGGAGTATATATATACTATTTCATACTTCTAACCTTTGACATAATGCAAAGCTTCTTTATTTCAAGTGTTTTATAATTAATTGTCTATATCTAGATAAGGCCTTATCAAGCTTCTTTCAAGTGCAAATATGACTATCATGAAGAGCAAAAAAATTGATGAGAAAATCAAAATGTATATGGGTGAGAAAATCAAATGGTTGTATTATGTATCATGGGCTATCTTTAACTTAAAATGGTTGTGGTGTAGTGGTTAACATATTAATCTTGCACACTAAAGTTCCTTAGTTCCAATATTGGTCATAACATTTTTTTTTTGTTATATTTACTTTTATTTTAGTTCTCAATTTATTTTTACATTATGTATGGAGGTCCATTCTGAAATTTCGCTTTGGGCCCCCCATGAGCTCAGGGCCGGCCCTGCCTCGAACAACACTTCGTGGCTTGTACACGCTGATGCAAATTCTTCTCCCGTGGCCTATATTCTCTAGTGTCTCGTTAAGAGCAAAAACACATTAATATATAGGGGAGAGAAACCACCTAGCAGCCATAACCATCCATGATGGACAATTAATCCAGAGAATTAACTCCTCATAAATGTGCGGTTATAGAATTATGCAGAGAGTGGAAGTAATGCACATTGTATATACATGTCTAGACAGTTATTATATCTAGATTGAAAGCACAAGCATTCATAATAATAGCGGTGTTTGTTCTCTTATGTAGTCAGTACAAAGAGAACAATGTCAAGTGGTCATGTATTAAAGTATAAACCTATAGTCAAGATAGACTAATGCTAGATTATGCTACAACCTTGCAAATTATGGTTTGTCCAAATCCATCTAGGTTGTGAATCATTTATATATAGTACATGAACTGATAATATGAACTTATGTGTGACATCATATACCATATTATCTATGATATAGAATATCAGACACTTGCAATAATATTATAACAAATATAATATGCATACATTTGCCTATAGATTCTTATTTAAAAAAATAAGAAAATATAATTAATGCAAAAGTGATGCATTTAGTATATAACCCTAACAGAAATTAAGAGCTAAAGATGGTACATGTGATCCCCGAGGTACTGCACTCATGCTGAATATGATATTGGAAGCCCCTGGGACTATGCAAACTATTGTGCTCTGTGATGACTGATCCTCTAAGCTCAAGATGGCAGAGTACGCCATGCCAATGGATGAATAACTAGTGTTGTCTCTTTCTTCACAACCACTGTAGGAGGTGATAACTACAGTGACTGCAAGGCCTAAGATGATGTATTTGGTGTAGCTGGTTGTTCTCGAGATTTTGGATATTGGCATGTGCAAACGGTATATATGACCCAATGTTGTATATCTGAAACCCCGCCCATTCGCCCTCCAACAACCTGATATAAGATGCCCCTACTTTCTATAGTAGATACATCCTTCTGGTTCTTCCTGGTACTGCTAATGGTGATACTTTGGTGCTAGGGTTTGGGGTACTAGTCGCTCTCCTGATGGTAGCCGAAGGCACACTATCAGAATATCACATATTAGCGACACCCTAAGACGTCGCTAACATGTTAGAAAACGTCCCTAGAAACTTTCGGCAACGTTTTCTACGACATTTTGGGTTGTCACGTTACTTCAAGTTGCTGACAGTGAAAACATCGCAAAATATCGCTGCCGACATTCACACGTCGCTAATTTTGTGACGTTTCTCGACACCTTGTCGAAAATGTAGCGAAGCAGCAGCAATTGCTAATCGTCGGTAGAAGTTGCAGGAATTGGCGACATTTTGGCAAAGTCGACCGATGCTTAACGATTGCTTAATACGACGCTGACCGCCGGTGATTCAGCGGCGTTTAGTGACTGTTACCGACGCTTAGCGACGCCAGAGTAGTCGCTAAGCGTCACTAAACTGCATGAGTCACTGATGCTTAGCGACTACTTACCGCATCGTTAAACGTCGGTAACAGTCGCTAAACATCGGCTAGTTTTGTAGAAAAAAATAAAAAATAGAAAACATAATGGCATATTCTGCTAGTTTGGTATCCCTATAGTTTAATAATTAACAATTAATTTGAATAGACCCGAAGCAACCCTCCATTGAATTCCCTGGGTTCGTCGACCCCTTCGGTTGAACACTCAACACTGGTAAATTCACATACATTTAGAACGAATAACAAAATAAAATATGAAGAAAATGGCACATTAGAATTATAAATCCAGTCTGAAGAAAATTCGTCGTATACAGATCAGTGCAATAAATAAATATCCACGCAGATAATTCCACACACAAGCAACCAATAAAGTCTCAAAGCCTCAACAAATGTATAATATTCAAACCCAATATCATGGGTCTACACACAAACAAACACTCTACACATGAACAATCAATAAACAGTCCTAACTAGGACTACTGCAGATCTGGAGGAGGAGGGGCACTGTCGTGCATCAGGGATAAGAACAACTCATACTGCTCCCGTAAAATCGACACCGACGTCGATAAAGGCTGTAACGTCGATGGAGTCGGTGTCGATGAAGAAGGCAGTGACGTCAGTGGAGTCGGTGATGATAAAGGTGCACCCGAAGACGTATCTGCTCCAACGTTGCTAGTCGCTGGTTGTATGAATCCATGGTAGATAACAACCTCGTACTGCTGTCAACCATTAAATCCTGCATCAATGTCAGCCTCCCGCCCATGGATAGCTGTGATGCCTGCAGCTCCGTTACGCTGCGCTGTGTCGACGCTCTAAGATCAGCAATACCACGCTATGTCCTCTCAGTCATATCCATGAGCTCCATGATGCTGCGCTCGAGCGTATCTAATCGTGCGATGAGCGTGGCATCGTCCGTATGCGGCTGAGACTGGGGTTTCTCATGGATCCTTCGTAGCATCTCGTCACAAAGAGACTCAATCTGACGGTCAATGATCTCCTGGACTCGGGCAGACTCCTGCGAGGGCTGTGGTCAATGCACACTTGCAGCGGAGGCCCTAGAGGACTGTGTCGTAACTAGGGTGCCATAGGATCCCATACCGTAGTATGTACCCCTATGGAGACCACCAGAGGTGGTCGCCCACAGCTCATCCTCCAACAGAGTTGGAGCAGGTTGCGAGGAAGTACCAACCTCTCCCGCTGTAGGTGCACTAGCAGCCGCCCGCTCGCGAAGCTTAAGATATGCGACCTAGAAAAGTATAGATACTCTATAATTCCTAATGTCTAATGTACTTATTATTACTAACTACATGAATATTTATTTACATATTTTCTAAGTTATATTAAAATTAACACAAAGTATTAAAATTAACACAAAATATTGTAATACTTACATAGGTCTGCTCGACCCTCTCATCAATAAGCTTTATGTCCTTCCAATGGGTGGTCAGGAAGATGGTCACCATATTGGCGTCATCACCCCTCCTTACTTGTTAAAAATATATTATTTAGTACTAAAATTAAATATTTTTTCCTACTACTAATTTATCGGACTTGCATTAAAATAATATATCAGAAATTAAAAAACATACCAAACGACAGAAATGTTCAGTTATCGGGATTGACCCACCGCACCACTTTGATGCCTTCTACCTAGCCGCATTTGCCTTCTCAGACCTTTCCTTGTACCTTGGCGCGTCGAATCTAGCCTTCATCGCAGTCCACTGATCAAGGGTGATCCAACCTTGGATCGACTTTTCGGCACAATTACGAGCCTTTTGGTCATTAATAGCATCACGGATCAGCTTGGCGGCGATGACCGAAAACATCCCCTCGATTGACTTGGTCCGGTGCGGTGGATAGAAATATGTTTGCTAGAAGAAGTAATTTAGTCATTTATATAATATGCATAAATAAGATGATTCATATTAAAACCAAATATACTTTTACCTTGAACTACGCACACCAGAAGGCCTTCCTATCGTCCGGTGCATCAGAGTAGTTTATCCAAGGGCCACTATAATTGTACATCAGAAAGTGGTACAGGCGTCTCTGTACCGACGATGGACGATATCTATACAAAGGTAATTATATTCATAAAAAAATGAATTTATGATGAATAAAGAAATAAATGATATATATGATGATAAACCAAAATACTTAGTTTGTACCGTCGGCCCAAATCTCTGTCCTTATCTCCTCCGGAGGTGCGCACGACGGATCTTGCTGATACTGATCCAGCGGCTCAGCCTCCTCCATCTGCTCATCTATCTCCATCGTTGTCTCAGCAGGAGAAATGCTAGACAAGGGAGGAGTCTCGGGCCTGGAACTACTCATCCCAGGAGTGCTGCCACATAACGTCATGGCAGTCGGAGATATGGCTGGTCGATACACTGGAGTACTTGGCATCAAGGATCCAGAACCAGTAGAAAGTACTAGAGGAGAACCCCGTCCATGTCGGGACCTGCCAAACGATCTATGTTGTCCTGTCATACCTGATAACAACATATGATAATACAACAAATAAACAGATATATAGTACATTCTACAGTTAGAAACATGAAAGTATATTCTACAAGAAACATCGAAGTCCAGATAGTACATTCTACAAAAAAAATCAAAGTCCAAATAATAACCAATACTAGATAATAACTATGTCTACAGAATAACAAAGTCTATATAATAACAAAATGAAAGTACATTTCTTACAATCATCTTCAGATAATTCAACTTGTTCGTCTTCCTCGACCTCCTCTTCCTTTTCCTCTTTATCTTCACTTTCATCTTCGCCTTCGTCTTCGTCTTCCTCTTCAGATAACCGACAGGCCCACCAACACGTTCCTCATAGAAAAAGATGAATTGACAAATGCTCCATAAAATTAAAGAATCCAGGAAGAAACACCTTCTCGAGCTTGTATAGTATTACCGTAATATCGTTATATTGCTTCTCTAGACGATCAACGAGCAACTTAGTAGAACAAAGATCTCTGAAGAATATGCTAAGCTTTGTCAATGGATCCTAAACAACCTGGGGTAAGAATTTCCGAAATACAATCGAAATTAATCTCTCCATGAATATGTGACAATCGTGGCTCTTCATACCCGTCAGTTTGTTCTTCTTGAGGTCGACGCATCTTTTCAAGTTCGAAACGTACCCGTTTAGAAATTTTAGGCCCTAAATCTACCTAGAAAGTCTCACTTTATCCTCATTCTCCAGTAAGAAAATTGCCTTAGGCTGCTTCAACTTTCCATTCCCCTCCTCTATCAAATACAGCACAGGATGTCTACATATTTCTTCCAAGTCCAACCTGGCCTTTGGATTGTCTTTCGTCTTCCCCTTTACGTCCATTATACTATTAATTTTGTTGTCAAACACATTCTTCTCGATATGCATGACATCAAGGTTATGTTTGATCAGATCGGTGCTCCAATATGGCAGATCCCAGAATATACTCCTCTTCGTCCAGTTATGAGTGCGACCAAATCCATCATACTTGTAGCCCTTAGCAGGCTCTTCAATAGCTCTTGGTAAATTTTTTTACCTCTTTCCATGTCGTGTATCCGGGCCACCTTGGCGGTAGATTAGCCTTCTCTACAATGTCGGCACAAAAAGCATTCATATTCTTCCGGTATGGATGATCCTTCGGCAGGAATTGTCGATGACAATCGAAGAAGCACGGTTTGCCTCCGTGTTTCAAATGAAAAGCCTTAGTGCGGTCCATGCAATACGGACATGAAAGATGACCATGCGTGCTCCATCTCGATAGCATTCCATATGCAGAAAAGTCGTTGATGGTCCACATAAGTGCTACCCGTATCTGAAAATTATGCTTTCTAGAAATATCGTTGGTGTTGGCACCTACTTCCAATAGCTGATTCAACTCATCTATCAATGACTGTAAATACACATCAATGTTCCTCTTCGGATTGTTCAGACCTAGGATAATAACGGTGAGGAACATATACGGAGTCTTTATGCACATCCAAGATAGTAGATTGTAAGGAGTGACGATCACAGGCTAACATGAATACTGGGAGCCCAAAAGTCCGAATGGGATAAAACCGTCGGAGGAGAGCCCCAATATGACATTACGTGGATCCGAAGCAAAATCTGGATACTCTCGATCAAAGTGTTTCCATGCTTCTCCATCAGATGGGTGATCCAATACTCCTTTAATTTGTTCCCGTCTGTGCCAACTCATGTTTTCTGCAGTCTCCTTCACCATAAACAACCTCTGCAACCGCGACATCAACGGCAAGTAGTACATCGAATCGGTAGGCTTCCTTGCACCGACAGACCTTCCTCTACCACTGCCCTTGTAGCAATCAATACCATAAAATCTGTACGTGTCTTCATCCTTGTCGTCTTTGTAGTACAACATGCATCCGTTGCAACATGCATCGATTTTCTCGTATCCTATCCAGAACGATCTCACCATCCTCTTAGATCGGTAGAAGTCTTTAGGCAATTTAGCACCCTCCGGCAAGATCTCTATAATCAACTCCATCAGTCGGTTTTAGCATTCTTGCGATATATTAAAATCGGTCTTGATGCTCAATAATCTTGCAACCACCTCCAACGGTGAATGATCCTCACAACCATGATATAATGGAGTCCTTGCATTCTCCAGCAACTCCATGAACTTTGCAGCATCGACATTCGGTGCCTCCTCGGCTGCATCATGATTGTCCAGATCGAAACTAGGCCCTGTCGCGTCAAAAACCATGTTCACCCATCCATCATCGTAAGCAGCATGGTTGTGGACATCCACATAAAGCTCCGACTCCGATGCTAAAGACATAAGTTCTCCGTGCGCGGTCCACTTATAGTAATTCGGCATGAAACCCTTGGAGTACAAATGATATATGACTTCCACTTCTGGATGATATTTTAAGTTGTGACATCTCACACATGGACACTTAATTTTGGTACCGTCCATGTACTGAGGGAATGCCTTGGCGAACTACAGAAACTGTTGTACACCCTCTATGAATTCATTCCGCACACCGCACATGTCATCAGGATGACGGTTGTACATCCATGAACGATGTTGTAGGTAGTAATTCATATCCATTTTTAGATACTTCTGTAAGATAGATACACATATTTCAAAGGCTTGTAAAAGTAATAGCAACGTTCAAACGTTGCTATATATTTCTAAAAACTTATATATGTATCTATCTATCTATCTATCTATCTATCTATCTATCTATCTATCTATCTATCTATCTATCTATCTATCTATCTATCTATATAGCGATGTTGTATATCCGCTCGATAATATACCACTCTACCGCTCAATACTCATATACACTACTAAATTTTATAAATTTAGGGTCCGTCAACACATATAACAATTTTACGATACCGTGTCAATACCAACTCATGTTAACGTGTATGTATCATATCTTAACAACATGTTTGTATCATACGTTTATAACATATATACATATTTTATAAATTTATACTCACAAACAAAATAGTTCTAATACGTGTAATAGACAAAATTGAACCAATTGGGGAGGGCTAGTCTTGGAGAATTTTAGGGCATCGACATTTGGGGGGGAGGACTTTGGATCCTATTCTTCATGTGAGGGCTACTGTGGGTAGAAAAGTTCGTGTATGTGTATGTGTCGTGTTCTCGTGTGTGTGTATGTGTGTGTCGTATCCGTTTTCGTGTGTCATATCTGCGTCCATGTGTGTGTGTATCCGGTTAGGGTTAGGGTTTACCTAATCAAGGAGGGGTGTGGCCGAAGAGGAGGGACGTGGTCAGAGAGGAGGGCATGGTCGGAGACGAGGAGTGGCCTGAGAGGAGGTCGTCGCCTAGTGAGGGAGGGGTCGATCGATTGCTCGGCTGTCGGAGGCGAAGTAGCGGTGGCCGGAGGAAGGAGTAGCGGTGCCGGAGGGGAGCAGCAGTGGCGAGGGCGCAGCGTTCGGGGGGAGCAGCGAGGGAAGAAGGGAAATTTTGGGGATTTTTTTAATTTTGGTGAATAGCTGCTAGTGTATATTGAACAGTTACCGACGTCTGACTTAGACGTCGTTAAACGTGGCTAATATTAAAGAAATTGGCGACTCATGAGATGTCGGTAAACTTTGCTATATAGAGAAATTGGCGAGTCAAACGACGTCGCTAAATGATACTAAAATTTAAACAAATTGCCGACTCGATTGACGTCACAAAATGTCGCTAATTAGCGTCGTTTAGCGATGTCCAGCGGCATCTTTTTGCTAATACTAAACTATGTCGCTAGTCATCGCTATATGTCACAAACAACAACGTTTTGTGACGTTTAGTTTACGTAGTCGCTAATTACATATTATTTAGCGACGTTTACATACAGAGTAGCTAGTAACGTCGCTAATATGTATTATTTTGGTAGTGGCATAAAGCAATCATATGATCTAGTTCTCCACATAACAAAAAAAGGTGGTTGGTCCTACGGCAAACTTCATGGGTGTGCCCTAACTTTATGTAGAAGTTACACATGATTGGGATCTCCAAATACTGGGATGGATGACTATATGCTGGTGTTGGTATTGTTGGGGATGCTGAGATGAAGAATCCGACATGGTTGGGCACTACCCTGCTCTAATCTGTACTCCGTTTGGTTGCGACTATTTGGCTTGAAATACCTCTAACGTTCTGCCCACTACACTCTAGTGATATCTAGATACTCCGTTGGAAAATGAGGTCTTGTTATAGTGATTCCAGCATACCCTTGATGATCCCTAACAATGCATGCACATTGGATTGGCCTAATGTTGCCTCTCGCGTATCGCTGACTACACTGGTTGTAACCCCTCTTCCTGAATTTACAAAATTAATTTTTTATTTTAATTATTGGGTTTAAGGGTAATTTTTCGACGAAACTCTGTAAATGATATTATATGATTAATTCTTTTATCAAAACCTAGTTTTAAAATAAATGTTTTGAGAGTACTAATTTCTTGTAATAAAAATATTTTAGCCTTGAATTTTATTATTGACATCATAAAGATGTTTGTTATTATCTTTGGACTTTCAAAAATTATTGATTTCAAAAGTGGTTTTGAAAATTATAAATAATTTATATAATTTTGAAATAATAAAAATATGTTTTTAAATCATTAGATGACATCGAATATTATTTATATTATAGTTACTGAAATGATTGGAAAATATGTTATTTGGTAAATATTAATATTATTTTTAAATTATTACATTGGTCATTTGTTGATTTGAATTCATATGGTTTAAGTTACTTGATAATATCAAATATTGATTCAAATTAATATAGTTATCCACTATTGGTTTTAAATTAAATTAAACTAGTGTTTAAATTTTATTTTGATTTAAATAAAAGGAAGACTTTATCTATTAAAAATTTTACTCCTTGTCTAATTAGGATTCCTCCCCCCTATATAAGGAGAGCTCTCTCTACCTTTCCTCACTACCCAACCTTTTTCTCTCAGTTCCACGCCACAAACCATCAACACAACGATCTGTGTCGTACATCGTGTCCGTGTCCACCACCTCCCTTTCACTATCTTTCATTTACATTTACATTACGGATATTATGGTGTTCGACACACCGGACACGTGTACAATATATTCCATAAATCCTCGTGTCGGATACACCCCGACACGAACAACCCTAATCCTAACCTTAATTTTGTCTGACCGATTGCACCACCATACTGGATCAACTTCCCCGCTGTCGACCATTAGCCGCCCCGTCCCTGTCCGGACCAGCCACACCCGACCCTCTGCTCTCCTTCTCATCAAACACCGTCGCCTCCTCCAGCGATCGATCGCCACCAAAGAACCCACGCCCTGTCCCCGGTCGAACTCCTCCTGGCCTCCGCCATACCCCGCCTCTAACCAGCCGTTCCCACAGAACCACCATGGCCATCACCAGCAACCAAACCCACCATCACTAGCACCAGCACCGATCTCCTACAACCACCACTGTCAACCGACCACGACCTTTCCGGCCATCACATCCACCGTTCACCTCTCCTTGACTTTCCTCACCGCCTGCACCCTCACCTCTCGACCGTCCTATCGCCAAAAATTTTACAGCGCCACCACCGATGTCGACACCACTCCTCATCACCACCACTCTTCCCCACTCCTTCACAGCAATAACCCACCGATGTTCGTACGATGACTTCCTGACTTCACTACCGGCCGATCCCAAAAACCAACACCATAAAACCATTTACTTAGTCAACCGACGACCAAGCCTAGCGCCCCGCTTCGTAGCACCGTACCCCTTCGTCCCTGGCGACCGCCCACCGCCAAGTCTGCTCCCTAGCGCCGCACCACCATGTCAGCAGTAGCGATCGGCCACCACGAGCGGCCCTCGAGCCACCACTGGAAGATCAGAGGCCCTCCATGTCACCTCGTGTGTTGTCGGCACCCAGCGTCGCGCCGCCGAAAGTTCGCAGCTGTTGTACGCCTTCGGTAAGAACTCGTCGAACTCGTCTGCACCGGCAAGTCCCGCCTCTGTGCTGCGCTTGGGTGAGCTCTCGACGATCCCTCTTGGTCGAGCTCTCCCTCTCTCGCGCGCTCTTCTTCTCTTTCTTGAAGCTTCATCCTTCTTCAACCTCCCGACCGCTCCTCTCTCTGCTTCCTCTCCTTCTCAGGGCCGGTTTTGAGGGAGTGTATTGGGTGCAACCGCACTAGGCCTCCCGAATTCGTAGGCCTCAAATTTTTTATATATATGTATGTGTTATGTATAATAAACTAAATTATGGATAAATAATTTAAAAAATCCAAATATTTTAAACTTATGAATAAAGAATTTAAAATTATGAATAAAGAATTAAAAATGTCTATGTATACTATATTATAAAAGTAAACTAACGTATGAATAGATAATTTATAAATTCATTGGCCTCCCTTAAGCATATCTGTTTTCAATTAACAAATCAACTAAGGCTTCCATTGTTTCAAATTAATGAAACAAGTCAAATGTTCTCTCAGTTCCATTTAATCCATATTCAAAATCAATAGGAAATCCTAACACTTATAGGGAATCCTACGACTTCTAGGATTCAAATGAAGTCCTATGTATCTTTAATTCTATCAACAACCTATCTTTTGACCCCTTCTTGTATATAATAGATCATGCTATTGCTTCATTCAAGAGAAGGTTCAAACAATATCAGAACTATGAGAATATTTTCGATTTTTTGTTTTGTTCAGAGAAAATATAGATGATTTTGAAGCTTGTTGTAGTCGTCTAGAAAGCACTTTGAGACACGGTTGCTCTGATATTGATGGAGATCTAGAAACTTTACGAGATCTTTTACCAAACGATATCCAAGTACTGGAGATATTAAATTTTATGAAGAAATTTAACTATTTTCCTTTAGAATCCTATTGACAGTTCTAGTGACTTGAATCATATTGACAATTCCATTAAAAATGAGTTCTTGGAAGGTGTTGATTATGAGCGATTGATTGATAATTTTGCAGGTAGAAATGCTAAAAGATTGTTCTTAATGTGAAAATGGCAAAAGATGTTTGTTTAGCTTTATTTTCTCTTTTAGTTGAATATTATTTCAATTGAAAGATATTGTAGTTAATAATTTTTCTTAATTGATGTTAAGTTTGGATAATTTAATTTATGAAATTTTATGTTAGAATTTTTTATTTATAAGAATAGGCCTCTATTTATTTTTCGCACCGGGCCCATTCGTCCTTGACGAATCTCAACTCCGGCCCTGCTCCTTCTGATCCTTCCTCTCTTCTTATTTTTCTTCTACTTCTTTCTCTGCAATCTCTATGTGGTTCTCTTCCCTCTTCTTCTAACCCCTTTTTTCTTCTGTTTGATTATTAACATTACTTTATTTTAGTAAATCGTTGGAAACAGAGAACGAGAGGGTTAGGTTTATTAATCCGTTTGTATTTTATTAGTGTAGTATTATGGTTATTAATTAATGTATATGTGTGTGTGTGTGTGTTAATATAGATTATTAAGATTGTTTTGATTATTACTATTATTATTAGTTTTTTTATTATTCTTGTTAATAAGAATAGTTATTATTTATTATTATTATTATATTTCATATGCAGTAGGTAGCAGTACCAAGTAATTGAAGGAATTATTGGTATTAATTATGCATTTACTTTTATTAATGAATAATAATATTTTATTATTGTTGTTATCATATTGTTTATTTTAAATAAGTATATTTTGTAATTAAAATGTTTTCTTGGGTTTGGCCCTGCATTGATTTTCAGACTGGATTTAGAAATTCTAAAAATATTAATATACTATTTTTGGTATTGTAAAATAGTTTGTGATCTAAAATATTATCGTAGTATTTTCTAAAAATTATAGTTTAATCTAAATTAATTTCTAGAATTTTCTATGGTATTTATCTAAGAAATATTAAAGTAGTATTTTTGTGTCTAATTATAGTTTTGACCTAAACATATATTTTCTATATTCCAAAAAATAGCTATTTAGAAATATTTAAAATTATAATTTTTTAAAAATAGTATAAATATTTATTTGCGCATATTTCTTTCAGGTATCATCTTGACATTGACTAATCATACTTCATATTTTTTTGCGAACCCGGATTTTTCCACGTTGACCCTAGCTAATTTGACTATTTTGGACTCAATGACATGGTCTGTCCCATCATCTAAGATCATCTCGCGTATTTTTGACATATGTGACTATATTGTGCCAACAAGATCATATTGCGTGTAAGTCGACTGCAACTTAATTCAAGGGAAGTACATTACACTGGTTACTTTCAATTCCTAATAGTTTTTATGAAACTTGTTTTAGATATGCATTACATGACTCATGATTCGTGACACGTCGTTCACACGAGTAGTATGGATTCATATTATGATTATTGAAATTCGTGTTTTACATTATTTATCGTGTTTCGTGACTATTGTATTTCGTGATTATTGTATATCATGATTTTCGTGTCATGACATGAATCCATGAGTCGGGTGGAGAAATACATTAGTAAACATGTAAATTACCTAGAAATATTCAATGATCTTTTATAACGAATTGCAGCTGCACATGACACGTGCAGTTGGCAAGATTTTATTCCTAGCCATTTACATGTCGAAAGTAGTATTTCAAAACACTTACCTAGGTCTCTTGATCATCGTGATTGCATGTGCCACTTTACATGCCATGATAGTCGTGTTTGCATGTTTATTTCTAGTTGTTTTTTTTTATTATATTATTTACCTGTTTTCTCTATTTGTCCTACCATGATTCTAGTTTTACCTGTTTACCATGTATTTCATATGCTATTTATGTTTTATAGTTTATATTATGTCTTGAATAGTTTACCATGTATGTACATGCTCTATTCCTGACTGAAAACTATTTTTCAGATTTGTCGCTTGCTATGCATTGGATCATTTGGAGTATGCGAGTATATGTTGAAGGTCGACCCTAGAAGAATAGTTAGATAGATGAGTTGATCATATGGTTCATTTAGTTATTTTCGATTTCTTGTGAGACATTGTATTTTACTCAAATGTAATAATGGAATATTGTAATTTGATTTAGTATTGTGAATGAGCAAAAGAAAGAGAATATTTTATGAGCAAATATGGTGTACTTTGATCATTGAGGTCTACACAGCTTACTACGACAATACCGCAGTGTAGGCTGGACTTGAACACGCACTCGTATCCCGAAAAGCGGGTCGTGAGACTGGTGGTACGGGGTGCCTTGACTCTGATGCTGCATTAACTGACTACTAACCCTCAGGTGACTGCTGCTCCTCTGATGAATTCTATTGCACTAATAGCACACACTTATGAAACTCTAACTTAAGATCCTCTAGGATAGGAACAATATGTCACGACGGCTCCCAAATTTCTGGGTACGAGTCGGATACGCCTAACCTACGTTGTGGACACAACGTAGTAAGTTGTATGGAAACCTCAGAAAAACTCCAAGTAACATGATCAATCAATCTCATCATAGCTACTAGCACGTTCCCATAACAAAATCACCACAACATCACACATTACACTGTCTTTTTAGTACAATTTTTCAAAATCACCCGGAGACAAATCTGGTAAACTAAAATCCACTATAAGTAATAGTACATATATCTCATGGAACTATCTAATACATCAGATAAAATATCTGTAAAAGATCTTCTAGAATCTTTTAGGAATCCTCCTTCTGTCCAATGCCATCCATATATCCTGGTCTAATATGTTAACGATCTAGTCAGAAAAGGAGCAAAGTACAATCTATAACAGTAAAACAAGTACAACACATACAAAAGTAATGAAACATGACTAACCTGAAACACCATAAATGCAATAAACTACTGAACAAGAAACGTGAAATAAGCAAGAAGATCATGACATGGAACATGAAACATGAAATCATGACAAGTGATTTGAAATATGTACGAAATATATGACCGGTTGGACAAGTACAAGGAGCATATGAAATAGGGTACGGCTTAACCACACGTGCACACATGTGTGATTAGGCTATCAACATGAAATACCTAGGTTGGACTTTGGTCACATACCCACAGTATTTCCCTTCCCCAAGTACAAATAAAAGCACATGACAAACATAACAACCAGAATTGCATGACCAATCGTGTAGCAACGTATCCAACATGAATACAAGTCCACATGAAGTAAATGAGTCAAAGCTATAGAATGTACTTGCATTATCCTTGCAAATCAAATGAGTCTCAATGTCCACCTAGAAATATCTATTATACGACTTTTTCCATTTATAAAATCTATTACAAAGAAGCCTAGTCTAAAAACTCTGCAGCTAGGTGCATCACTCTGACGTCTCAGTCTAAGCGTATCACTATGGCGTCTCAACAAAGGTACATTATTCCTCCTTATTAGAACGAATCACTTCCTCGTCAACACATGAGTGCTTCGGCTAATGAAGCATTCATTGAGCAGAACGTGGGTTAGCAATCAATCCAAACCCGATGGTTCTTCCAGCATAACAAAAATCGAGGGCAACAGGCACCCAACGTCGTCTCATAAAAGAACACTGTCGACAAGGAGCACGAGCACGAACTGTTCTTTCCATAGCCTACCGGGCTCATCTCAGTCTTCTGAAGGTGTTCATCATCAAAGTTTCTTTGAACGAGGAGATTCACAACCCGCAGTGCAACGTCTTGCCAAGGGGAGGATCGATTGAGTTCATCTTCGTTGAGAAGTGGGGAAAACAAGAACAAACTCTCTCTCACCGCTACTATTTATAGGCTAAGGCATAAACCAAAGCCATGCACTAAGTGCCAGCCTACCCGAGTTAATGCGATGAATATGCATTCATGGCAATGAATCTGCCACCTCAAATTCAGCTAAGTCAAAAGTCATCAATTTGGCCTCGAAACACTAAAATGTGTTGACCAAAGAAGATACGCCCAGCGGCTGATGCGCTCTTCAAACAAATGTGCCCCACAGCCGATGCACCTTAATAGGGCATGCGCCACACATCTGATACGACCCCCTAAGCTATCCACCCATCAAAGAATTTAATGCTAAGTGACATAAATGATAGCAGCATGTCTCTCGAAGTCTCAGCAGTTATCAACTTTTGCATAAAACGAAGAGACGAAATCATCACTCTTTGTCGGTTACGGCTGCACCCTACCACATGGTTTACTGATCCCTTCGCATGCGCCTCTATAGCCATGTGCCCAAACTCAGCATGCGCTTCTGAAGTCGTGGGCCCAGACTTACTTTTGGCCCCTAAAACTCAAATGACAGTCTCCTTATGCGCCAGATCCTAGGCGCATCCAAGCAAATCATCCTGCACCAAATCTAAGATCTTTGAGCAATGGACACACGCCACGTGTCGTTGACTCAGTTCTGCCTACGAATGGGTGCCAACCACCCAAGGTCTCAGCAACAACCAAATCTCAACAACTGCCACATGTCAGCTCCTCCACAGCCCAACGGTGCAGTTCAAACATATTCAGTTCCAGCTTCCTGGTGCATCTTCATGCGCCTAACAAAGTCAGACACGTGGCATCCCTACATGCAAAATCTACATGCGCACAATGCATGTGCGTGCATAAAAAGATCATTCTACTGCCTATAAATAGAAGGATCATTCCTTCCTTTAAGGTCTTCAACCACTTCAATATTCTCAATATTTTCAAGAGCTTCAAACAGCTTCGACTCATCACCTTCTAGAGCACCTCAGACATTTAGAGAGCTGAAATCGCTGTCAGATCGTCAACAGAGTCAACAATCACCTCTCCATTACCATATTTTCTAAATAAAAACAAAAGTGTACTCCTAGTATCCCAACGAGATCCTATATTGTACTCTGTTCTATTTGTGATTATATATAAAGTTCATTCTAAACTTTTAATGGCAAACAAGCTGGTGATTCTGCTGTCGACCACTGTCTCCTCCAATAAGAAGGTCGTATCGCAGTCTGATGACAAAACACTTGGCTCATCCCACAAGACGTTGGTGGTACGCTTCGATCAGCAAGAGTACGAGAAGTTTCTCTCTGAAGGCAGTACGAGTCCTTTGAAGCGGCTGCTAAAGTCGAAGAAGACCTACCAAGTCTGGGTGCGCAAAGGCGATGTACCGAGCACCACCACTGAAGGAGCTGCGCCAACGTAGTCCTTCTTTCTGGATGACGTTCTCAGCGAATAAGACGTTGTCACTGGTGCAGCGCATCTGCCCAGGAAGTATGGTGTTGACTGCACTTCCCAACCTACCTATTCCCATTTGAAGAGGATGTGCCGACGTAACAAGGGCGCAGCCACTCTTCCATGCATGAGCTCTGATGTGCAGGGGAATACTTCTATTTTTGATAGAATCACTCACTGTAATGGCAAAGAAAAATTGAATTCTGAGTACTATGCGCCGTTATGGGCTAGTACAAAGAAGTCCAAGGCAGCACGGGCTATGCGCCATCAACGTGCTATGCCAACAGCGAACCAGCAATGCACGTTGAAAGTCATACATGCAGCTGATGGAAAGTTCTACAGAGTCGACTCGGGTGTTGCGCCATCAACAACGAGTCAACTCTTCCCCTTCCCATTTAGACGCATCTTCTGTGCATGGAACCATGCTGGGTGGGGCAGACCTTGCGGCTCTAAACCCATGCGCCTACGTTGGCTGTGTGCATAAAATGTGTTTGACTCGTAATACGTATTGCTCTTCCACTAATGATCTGGGCGCATCTCATGTGCTGGAACTGGATCAGAGGGCATAGCGCTCACATGACCACCCTAATGCTTGGTTCTGTCATACGCCTGAGAGGGGTGTAAATGTGAAGCTCTCCTCACATGATCTACATAATGTGATCACTCACAGACGTAGATCAGAAGAGATGACCTCCATGCACGATGTTTCCCCCGTGAGGCGTACTTGTACTACGGTCACCATCAATTACTGCAGTTGTAAAATAGTGGCTGCATTACCGAGGCAGTCTGTGTTCCAGCGACTGTAACCTACTGCACCTGTCCGACGTTGCCTCAAAAAGAAGGTGCCAAGGAAGAACCATTGGTTGCCTCGCGCCATGTTGCCTCGAACTCTCCTACACCCAGGAGAAAAGCAAACACCACCAACCCTTCTGCCTCAGCAGGATCATCGAAGGGCCGGCCAAAGGAAAACATAGTAATAGTTCCGTCAACCTGGATATTCCAGAGTACTAGGTTAAGGATAAAGCCTCCGGCAACAGCACAAGAAAGGAGTGATCAGATCCCGCTTATCTATGATAACCCTTCATTCAAGGATGAGAGTATCCATCAAGGAACTGACACCGATGTAGCGGGGGTAGCCAGTTCAAGGCATCAAAAGAAGAAGCTCCTAGGATAACCTTTTCGTAAGAAAATGAGGCTGAGAATGAGGCATCCACCGATTCCTCCACTTTGACCCATGTCATGCTTGTATACATGGCAGGGTGTGTCGACGAAGAAGAAGTAAACGCTTCAGTTTTCGATCTCGTACGACGCATAGACAACTTGAAAGATGGTCTTAAGACCCTCTCCACCACCATGCAATCCTTAACCCAATTGGTATTTGAGATTTAGAATAATCTGAATTTTCAAACTTCGACAAGGGCTCATATATCTGCCAGTCCCGATTCTGGGGCCAACGGAGAATCAAGTATACCCCCTCAACAGGTATCTTCAGGAACATGTCATCATGCCCTACCTGGGACATCAGCTTCTTCGGGTATTGTGCATCATACCTTGCCTCCCTCACCTGCTCCCAGCTCTACTGAAGAACTATTTTAGCTGGTAAGAGACTTGTGCGCTCCCTTCGAGACAAAGGACAAAGAGTAGAAATGCCAAAAGCTCAGAATCCGGCAGCCCTATCCTCCTGAATAGAATAATATGGTTTATCCTCCTAAGTATAAACCACAATCATTGACACCGTGTGATAGAAAAGACTCTCTTCGTCAATACTTGACCTATTTCCATTCCATGACGGAACATCTGCCTAAAGAAGACGCTTTGCTCACGAGTCTATTAGTAGGGGCTTTGAAGGGAGTAGCATACGACTGGTATTGCAGCCTCCCTAACAACTATATATCCTCCTTCAAAGACTTGAAGCATCTTTTCCTGGCCCAATTCTACGACAGAGGAAAAGACATGTCAATGTCCTCTCTGATGGAAGTCGTCCAAAAGGAAAAGGAGACAGTTCGAGGTTACATCGAACGATTCCATCAAGCATGTTTAAGGTTACCTTCTGGTATACCTGAACATGTGCTGATAGAGTCCTGCCGCATGGATATGACACCAGCAGTTAAGCTTTGGCTCGATTCCACTCAGCACCCAGACTGGAGTGCACTAATCATCGGTGCCGAAGGCACTGATAAGAAGGCCCACGATGCTCGACTTCTGGGGGTCAACTTCCCCACGTTCGATGACAAGGGGAAGCGCGCCATCAACAACAACAACAACAACGGGCACGAACCAAAAGAAAAATAGGCATTGACTGTAATACCTCTAAAGGTACGCCGGATCCCGCTCAGAAGCCACCGGTCGTGCCAAGGCAGAAGGAGGTCTACTCCTTCAATGATAACGATACCTTACAGATCTTCGAGATACTAAAGCTAGGCGACAAGATCAAATTGCCTGATCTAAAGTGACCCGACGAGGTGGACAAGGTAGGCGACCCGAGGTATTGTCACTACCATCGGTTCGTCGGTCACCCGACTCGAGATTGTTATATCTTAAAGAACTACATACAACACATGATCAATACGAATGTCCTCTCGCTTGACTATGAGTAAAAGACAGTTTCGGCAAATATGGTGTTTCTCCAGTTCGGCACCATACCATCGACTGAAGCTCCCACGGCCGCGTGCGGTCTGGACGCGCCCTCGGGCAGGCCCCCGTGGCACGCTGCCTCTTCCCCGGCGCGAGAAACGCCCGATTCGTGCGTTTGGCACGGGTTCCCGTCGGCGCGCGCTCGGAACGAAGTCAGAATTCGCGTCTCGGGGCAGCGACTTCGTGCACGTTTTTCGAGAAATCCGACCGTTGGATCGGTGAACTTTTTGTTCCGTCGCAATCTCGGTATATCCCTCTTCACCTCTGTCAAATTTCACCCGTTAATTTCGTCGTTTGATACATCAAAACCGGCCACCAAGTTGACGTTTTAACTTGTACTATTTTTGGACAGTTTTGCGATGCCAACTTCGCGGGTTCGTATCTTCGTCGTCGCAGCTCCGTTTTGCGCGCCACCAGTTCCGGTGCAAAGCTGGTATAACCCTCTTCCTGCCCCATTTAGATTTCATTTCAGTTTGAGCTTGTTAGGTCGGTCGAATTCGACGTCAAAGTTGGCCGTTCGAATTCTTTAATTTGCACTAGTTAAATTCCATTTTTGAACCCGGGATTCCGGATTCAATTTCTGACACCACCAGTAGACTCGTGGCATCGCTCTGGCATGTTTTCATATAAAGTTTGCTTGATTTGGAGAACGTGGGCCCGGACACGCATTTCGGTGCAAAACGGGTCCCACTTTCTGAGTCAACGTACGGGACTTTTTGACGCCGGCTCATCGGAATCCAATTCCGGATATACCGTTGAGTTCGTATCGTCATTCTGGACTCGTTGACATATAAATTGCTAAGTTTTAGTGGACATTGGTTCCGGCACGTATTTCGGTGCAAGTCGGATACCAATATCCGGACCAACGGGTCATTTTGAGATCGGCTCATCGGAATCCAATTCCGGATATACCGTTGAGTTCGTATCATCATTCTGGACTCGTTGACATATAATTTGCTGAGTTTTGAAGACATTTGCTCCGGCACGCATTTCCGTGCAAACCGGATTCCAAATGTCCGCGTCAACGGACCAATTTGAGATCGGGTCAACGGAATCCAATTCTGGATATACCGTTGGGTTCGTATCGTCATTCTAGATTCGTGGACATATAATTTGTTAGGTTTTGTGCACTTTTATTTTGGCACATTTTTCGGTGCAAAGTGTGTCCAACGACAGACATCATTTTGGTCCAAAATTACCGTTTTGCCTCTGTGTCCAAATTGGACTTTTGGACAGGCTATCCTAGCTGATTTGACCATTCTGGACTCGTTGGTGATGTTAGTTTCATCATCCGACAACATCTGTAGATTTCTTCCCTTTTTGTGTCACCCTATTATAATAATATTTTCTCCTTTTGGTTGTTTTAGAGACCCGTCGATTTCAGTGATTTCTAAATCACTGAAATTTATAAGTTGACCTTGTAGATGGTTATAGAGACTAGCTTGACCATGGTTGACTACTTTGACTAGATGTCAAAGTAGAGTCAATATTGGCCTAGGTTTGATCAGACTTGACCAACGTTGACTTTTTGACCAAGTCAACTGTAGGTCAACCATTGACCTATTTAAACCTAGATTAGACCTAGAGTTGACCTAGTATTGACCAGAGTTGACCAGTTGACCAAAGTCAACTGTACGTCAACCTTGACCCAGTTTGTCTTAGTTTGACTTAGTTTGACCTAGATGTTTAGTATGTCTTTTGACCCTGATCAGCTCTTGTATTATTTCATCTTTAGGTCTGTGGCTTTACTCTGAACCCTGATTCATATTGACAGCAGGACCCCAGGCGAGTACATTCTCTGATAACTTATTTCCAATTTATGATAACTGTTATGATTCATGTACTTAGTGTTGATATGCTTATTCCCGACACATGGTTCTCACGGATTGGTATTCTTGGATCCCGACGAGAGATATCTCTCCTTCTTAGGTTGGGATGTATTGTGCAAGCACCCTTGTAGCTCTTGCTCGATATATGGTCACTGATTCTAGAGCAGGTTCGCGACCTTCTCATTAGAATCCCGTGCAGTGACGTGTCCTGTTTGGATCCATTCTACCAGTTGGGGTAGGGGGAGTAGTAGCGTATGCCTGTGATCATATCCCCTTGTATTCTTGAACAGTGTGAGTCATATACCGCACTTATGACTTGCCAGGCCGATTCTTGACAGTTACCCAAGCCGATCATAAGTTGAAACTGCTACTCACACACATTGGATATATAGCTTACCTTGATTTGTGTACATGCCATGATTCAGTTCTATTTTCTTGTTCTAGCTCTAGCTTTACAGCTTACCATGCCATGATACATATATGTACACTCCATGATTTCATTGTATATGCTCTATTTACAGTCTTATAGCTTTTATTCTATCTTGAGATCTGTTATGAGATATATGTACTCGTTCCGCTCCTGACTGGATACGTTATGAAAATTTTAGGAGTAGTTGTGCCCTAATTATTGGACTTCATGATGTTGCTAGCTGAGGTGGATCTCACTATTCTTCTATGTGAGTTGCCTGGTAGTTATTCTTTAGTTAGTTTTGTTGTTCCTTCATTATCTTCCTGTCTTATGATCATTGTAGATTCTAGTTGTTCTAGTGATATTGCTATTATTTCTTGTCTTATCTTCCTTAGTTTCGTGATGTGACATGAGTACATTTCTAGTTATGGATTCTTAGATGTTGTAGTTAGTATAGTATACTTGACAGCGTTCTACCGCCGATACCGCGGCGTAGGCTGGGCGTGGCCCACGTATTCGTACCCGTATATCCGGGTGCGGGTCGTGACAGAAGCTCAAGATGGCGTCGTCTCCATCCCTAAGGCGACAATGGAAGTAATCAACCTTCCACCGACTCGTGACAATGTGAGTGGGCTGGTACCACTCACGACATCCCGGGGAGAGATCATGTGGGTTCACCAAGATCTAGCTCCGGAATTGACTTAACCAGGAGTACGTCCTACCTCTAAAACCAAAGACAAGAAGACCAAGTCTTGCCGAATGGTCGCTTCCTCTCTGGAGGAAGCCCATCCAGTATGGATGCGTTCACAATAGAACACTTGGCAAAAGGAGGCTCCAGCCGAAGTAGCGCCTCCTGTCACCACAGTGGCCGTCTAAGGGGAAGGTTCAACCCAACCTCCAACAGCCGACAAACAGTAGCAGAAGGAGGCTTGTTTCGATATGCCTCTACGAAAAGACAATGCTTCAGGGTTGACTACACCCCACAACTTTGACATACTAGCGAAGCTCTCCAGTACTCTGGCTCGGCTATTACTATTTGAGCTTCTCCGATTATGCAAAGATAATCGGGAGGCTCTATATGAAGCACCGAAGGATGTTGAGTCCTTCATCATTCAAGTCAAGCAGCCTGAAGAAGATCCAATAATATGTCCGCTTTGCCATAGTGTGGGGGAAATCATCCCTAATATCACATTCACTTAACAAGACATGCTACTCAAGAACAACCGGCATAACAGACCATTGTATTACACAAGATATGTTGGTGCCATCATGGTGGATCGGATCCAGATCAACCCTGGGTATTCCATTAGCATTATCCCTCGGACTCTACTCCAGACATTGGGGATCCCGATGCATCGTCTGACTGCATCCAACACTAAAATCAGCGACTTTAACGCTGACAAGAGTGAGCCTTTGGGTAAAATCTGACTAAAATGTCATATCGACGATCTCCAGACGGAAGTGACTTGTTACGTCATTGATGCGGATATCAACTACAACATCCTATTGGGACGTCCGCGGATATATGAGTAGATGGTGGTGGTGTTTACTCTCAACCAATATATGAAATATGTGTCTACCAATGGCTTAGTCATGACAGATTTTGCTGACCCTTCAGAGGAATCGAAGCATTTTTTACCGACTCTGGCCTCTACAAATCAACTCATTTGGACGATGAAGCCAATGACGCTGATGATAAAGCAGAGACAAAAACAGAGGTTGATGCTGAAATAGCAACTGAAGCCCCTCTGAAGGTACAACTCAAGGGGAAACCTCCCTAAGTGTCAGCGCCTCTCATAGTTAAGCTACGCAGGAAGGCACCAGCCTCCCTAGTTAAGACAACAACTGAAGCACCACTGAGGGTGCGACTTAAGAGGAAACCTCCCCAAGTATCGACTCCTCTTATGGACAAACTGCGTGGGAGAGCACTAGTCCCTGAGACGCCAAGAGAAGCACCTCTGAAAGTGCGCCTCAAGGGGAAATCTCCCCAATCAACGCTTCCCTCGTTGTCAAGCTGCAGGGGAAGGCTCCGGTATCTCTTCCAGCACGGGCTCAGGAGCCAATACAGGTCAGACTCCCGAGGAACTCTCCAGAAACATCGCCTGCAAAAACGTCAACTCCCCTGGTGGTAAAAATCTGACCTAAAGCCCTAGAATCTCCCAAGGCTACTTCGTTTCTCACTAACGAAGAGCTGGGAGATTACATATCTGCTAATGTTGATGCTCCTTCTTTAGATGATGTAATCCTTCGGGATAAGATTTTTTACTTTATCAGTAAAAGGTTGTCTTTGAATTACTCCAAAATTCCATATTGGAATGTCATGCATACCTTAGATAATGACTTAACATCATTACAAATACAAGTAACAATTGTAAACAATATAAATCGAGTGGTTCTGTATCGAGGGGTTTGCTATATAGTGCCGCCGCGAAATAAGGACGAGAAACCTATCATCTTCGACAAAGTCGAGCATCATCAAGACCTCTCGTCAGTCAAACCAGAACCTGATACCGGTAGAATGCAAGTATATCAGTACAACAATCAAGCAAAGTACCTCATTTAGAAGATGGGTTATGACTTGAAAGGCAACAAAGACCTGAACTATGGTAAAGGTCGACGCCTTCCCTTACGACTTCTATCCCAAAAAGGAAGCCACATGATTATTATCACCGCACTCGATGGGGGGTAGGCTATGTCACGTCACCGACAACCCCAGAGAGTTCAGAAGCTGAAGAAGTCATACACTCTCACTCATCTGAAGCTTCAACTTGGGACTCTGACACCAGCATCGGCCCAATCTTTATAAAAAGTGTTGTCAGTCAACATGACATCCGCACATCTTTCGAAAGAAGAAGCGGACGACCAGACATTAGAATTCTTCGAAGAGGAACCCTGGGTTCAACACTTAGGTGCACAGTAGGAATCTTGTTTCGACCAACAAAAACCTCCCAACGAAGATGAAGTCGAACAAATTGACTTAGGGGATGAATCCTCGCCCAAACCCATCTTCATCAGCAAAAGCTAGGTAGGGGAAGATCGTGAATCCTTGATTCAACTTACCAAGGAATACTTTGACGTCTTTGCCTAGAGCTATGAAGACATGTCGGGTCTAGACCCATAAATTGTAATGCACAAGCTTAACATCTTACCCAACGCTAAGCCTGTTAAGGAGCAATAATAACGCTTTTGTCTTAATATCGTGGACGCCGTCGAAAAAAAGTAGATAAACTCATAAAGGGGTTTGTTTGCAAAGAGCAACATACGGACTGCATGGCCAGCGTCGTTTTTGTCACTAAGAAGAACGGGAAGATCCGAGTCTGTATCGACTTCAGGGATCTCAACTCCGCTTGCCTAAAAGATGAGTTTCCTCTTCCAATCACTAATATGATGATAGATAATACCTGTAGCTTTAAACGCATGTCCTTTATGGATGAATATTCGGGATACAACCAGATTAAGATGTTTCCGGATGACGAGAAGCACACGTCGTTTATGTAGTGCCCCTTTTGCGATAGACGACAGACTATATAATATGCTTGCGGCAAATCAGACTCGATCGAGAACTTAGATGGCTAGTCTGACTCGATCGCCGAGCTTGGCTTACGATAACAATTTGTGGCATCGAATAAATTGATTTGGATGAATGTTATGCCAACTAATGGAATGGCTTATGTTGGAATAAGTCCTAGATGCAGCAGGTTGCGTCTCGACGAGTGAGCCCTATATAAGACTCCCTTCGATGGGATCAGACTGCTGTATGGTTTTTCTTGAGTTTTTGCTGCTTAGTTTTGATGAATGTGTTTTCGCGTCGATTTCTATATTCATTTTATGAATTTCGAAATGAAGGATTAAATAAGGGATTCTGATAAAATGTTGGTGCCATTACATGAGCTCGCGTAATTGAAGCTTGAATGTTGCAAAGCGCTCCGATCCTCGGCACGATCAAATCCTTGGTGGATGGTTTGGTCCCTTCTTTTCTACTCCTTCCCGCAAATAAAATTCAGTTTGTCACGAACTTATTGAAATCGACGATGCCAAGTTAAATGCATGCCAAATTACTAAGATCAAGAACTCGAGATAACTGTATCAATTTAGAGTAAACTACTATGAAAATATAAGTTTCACATAAAAAGCAAAAAATATAAGGTTCTAGAAAAGAGATAGACTATTTCATGATCTGCAAAATAAAATAAAACGTTGGTTGCGGCATATGGTGCCTCGAAAAACTTGGTACCTACGGGATGCCAAATCAGAAGTACAACTTTGGGGAAATAAATCGTTGCAAGAGCGGAAAAAATGATAATGCTGCTCTATACTATCCGTGCTATACAATTCTGTTTTGATATATTAAACTATTCATGCATTGGCATGGTTATGGACAACTTGTGCACAAGTTTGGTTTTCCTTGAAACGGTGTCCGGGGCATCGGAACTGAATCGACCTAGGGAGAATGAATAATCGTGCTACGACACTGATGCGTTGCGGAACTTTCAGTCAGGCTCACAACCTAGACTGAAAGTGTAACTCCACTTTCCAGTTTTTCTTAAATTTAAATTGATTTTCTATACTTATTATTAATTGAGAACATTTTATTGAATTACATTTTTGACAATTTTACAATTTGAAAGTGGTTGTAACAATTTTTATATATTTTTCTTATTTTAAAAACTGTTTTTAAATGAATTATGCAATTATGAAGCAGCAGAGGGTTTATCTGTAAATATTCCTATTATATTTTCGTTGCGGGCAATTAGTCAAATGGGAGGGGGGTTTTTGCATATTTGCCTTTTGCGGAGGGGCTTATGTGCAAATATTTCATTCGTTTTATTTAAACGAACCGACTGTTCGTTGGAGAGAGAAAGCCATTCATTACTTTCTCTCTATTCTTCTCGAGCCTTCCACTCCTTTCTCGTTCTCTCCGCCGACCCTTCGTTTCTCCACTCTTCTCGAGTCATCCGCTCTTCTCGAGTCCTTCGCCGACTCCTCGGGTTCCCAGCTTCGACGACGACGAGGATGATGATGGCGGCTCTGGTGGCGTAGATCTGAGGAGCGCGACGACTCTGATGACGGCGACCCCGATGATGATGGCTCCGATGATGATGGCTCCGATGATGATGGCTTTGACGGTGGCGACTGAGGGAGCTGAGCAGTGACTCGAGCTCGTCTTCTTCCTGTCTTCTTCCTGACTTCTTCCTCGACGAGCTTGGCTTCGACTTCCAGAGGGTAAACCCTAACCCTAACCCTAATCTCTATTGTTGGTCAGATCTGGTCAGATCTATGGCCTAGGCTCTGAGATCTTTGATCGGTGACGAGATCTAGGGTTTCTGTGGTTGTGTGAGATCGATGATGTTGTCTTTCTCTTTGAACAGTTCTAACTGTTCAGATCCGTTGGATCTAGGGTTTCTGTGGTCTGATCTTGTAGATCGACCCTTGCATGTGTTTATTTTGGGTTGCATGTTTAGATCTGTGATGTTTTAGTTGATTCTTTGAGATCTTTTGATCTGTGAATAATTCTGTGGTTATGTTACTATTTTTCCTGAGGAGTTTTTCAACAGATCTGGTAATGGTTCCAGATCTGTTGAGAGTGGGTTGTTCGTTGGTGATTTCTGTGGAAATCCAGTGGATCTATTTCCTTTTGCTTACTGTCGGTTGGCTTAGACCTAACGGACCAGTGGTGACTCTAGGGTTGCTCGGTTCGTTAGATCTAGAATGGGTTTGTTTTGGACAGTTTCCTTATTCATTTCTATGTGGATTTGGTGGGTAGATCTGATGTTCTGAATCATTCTTCTGAGAACTGAGGTCTTGTGTCTAAACACTTTCGTGTCTGACACTGCATGCATGCCATAAGTGGGATTTGATGTTAGTTCCTTTTTGATGAACTGAGATCTCAGTCGGACACACTCGTGTCCGACACTGCATGTATATTTTATGGATTTTAATTGATGATTTCTTCTTCTCTTTTTTGTTATTTGTTGCTGAGGGATTTTCTGGTGTTGGACTGCTGTCTTGACTGGACTGTGGACTGTACCTACCTGTTCGTATCCGATGTTCGTGTCGGATACGAAGTGGCGCGGGTTTGTGGCTAGAACATTGCTGGACCATGCTGTGACCGTGTCCTCTTTCCCGTGTCCGACGTGCGTGTTGGACACCAAGGAGATGATGTGACTCTCTGACCTGACGTGACTGGCCTTGGACTTCGGGCCTGACCGGCGGTGGACTTTGGCAGTTTGTGGTTTTATTTGTTGGGCCGGGTTGGTGTTTATTCAGTGGGCTTTTTCTGTATATTCTTTGTGGGCTGTAGTATGGGCTGGGCCATACTGTTATGTTGTAATATTTTTTTATTAATTGGGCTGGATGACTGTATTATTTGTGGGTGGGCTGGTTGGCTGGCTATGATTGGGCCGGGCTTATCTGCTGTTGTAGTTAATTTGGCTGGTTAGAAGTTGGGTCTGAAACTGATCCTTGGTCTGGGGTGAGTGGGCCGAGTGACTGTGTTGGCCTGTGGACTTTGCTTTTGGGGGCAGAACTGTCTGTAGTGTAAATTTTTGTAAACCTTTTTCAAATAAATGAAAATGTTATTTTTCTAATTGCTGTGAGTTGATGGAAACATCCTCGTAAAAACCAATTTTTATAATTAAATCAATTAGTTAACTTTTCTTTATTTACTGCTGTAAATAACTGTTAAAACCAGTTTATAAAACAAACCACTTTTATATAAGTTGCAAATGCTAAAATGAGTTTTGGGTTATAAACTTATAAAACTCTTAGTGTTAAACACGTAAAACCAATGGTTGTGTTTAACATTGTTTTTCCCAAAGAGAACAAGTAGTTAGTAAATAGAACTAGTGTAGAGTAACTTGTGAAACTCCAAATAAGACTATCTTATTTGGGAAGAAACAAGATAAGATTTAGTTCTTTAATTAACCTAGAAACAACTAGTTTAGTTATTAATCAACTTGTACATCATTATTGTTAACAGGAGAACATCCAGCTAGATTGCCTACCATATTGCTGGAGCCAGGCAAGTACATTCTATGGTTTTGTTCAGTGCATCTTCCTTGTTCATTATTACTGACACACTGCGACACGTTCATGTTCTTTATAGCTTGTTCTTTCATGATCTTACATGTTCTTTCATGAGCTTACTTGTTCTTTCATGATCTTACATGTTCTTTCATGATCTTACTTGTATCTTGGGATGGGGAAATACTCTGGATATGTGACCAAACCCGGATACTTATTCATGATCTTTAGCTTAGGCCTCGCACTGTGCACGCGGGTCCTAAGCCGTACCATTACATGATCTTCCAGGATCCTTTCATGTTCTTTTATGATCTTACCCAAGCCGGTCACATATCTAAGTAGTATTTCAAACATATAAACACATGTTCAGGATATTGTTCTTACATTAGTTTCTCTTGATCCTGATCTTGATATTAGTCGTGATCTTTACTGCATCTTACATTGTCGTGATCTTTCATGTATCTTTATAGCAGTAGTTCATGATCTTCATGTTCTTTACATACTTGTTCTTTACCTACTTGTTTTTCTAGCATTTACTTTCCATATGTTATTGTTCATTACCTAGAACTGTGCTTTGCTCCGCTCCTGACTGGATATGTTATGATAGGTGAGATGGAGGCTTTATGTGACACATACTATGGGCAGGATACTGCTTTCCTTGAGCCAGCTGGAGCTGCTTGTGACATAGAGGCTGCAGAAGCCTAGTTATCTTCCATTTAGTTGTCTTTCCTGCTTTTGAGACTTTAGTCAGACTTTAGTTACATTTTCTGGATGAATGTAATAATAAAATGCTTAGACATGTATTTGAATATTCTGGGATTCGTTTATAGATGCTGTGATTTTACTTCTCATTTACTTGACTTGTTAGATTTTCCCTAGTTCTGGTACAGCTTACTTCGTCGTGTCTAACGACGAAGGCTGGGCGTGTCCGACTCGTGTCCGATTATTCGGGAGCGGGTCGTGACATGTTTTTAGTGGTGGCCCATGCAGGTCCTATCCTAATGGTACCTAGGTTTTAGCGTACTATTGGGGGACTTGATTACACTAGGGAAACTTGATCACAGCATAGGAAAATCGGGAATTAAGGGTATATCAGGTTATTCATGTTCTTCAGGTGTTTTATTATTATAAAACATTTTTTGATAGGTTTTAGGGTTTGTCGTTCAACGAAGTTTTCTTTTTATGCAGGATGGTGGCCACAAGGAAGACCGCAGATCAGACTGGAGTTGCGAGCAGTTCTGGAGTTGCAGGCGGTACAGAGCGGCCTGCACTTGACGTTTCCGAACTTCCACTACCTTCTATCACTCTACTATCCCCATGGGTAGTACGTAATTGACGGAGATGTCTGAAGAGTCCCTTGACAACCAGAGGAAGCAGGCCACCCTTTCCAAGTCAGACTTGTGGATACACTCTCCAAGCCAGGAAGGACTTCCGATTTCCAGACGCTCAGACATTTGGACTTTTCCGACACCGAGCGCATATCTTGCACCAGAGAGCCGATCGAGAACCTGAAGCCGCCACTGAAGATCATCTCAGCATGTGAGGATCCGACTTCTATGAAGATTAGAGCCACCAGCCTGGAGATTCAGAATGTAGTGCAGACAATGGAACGAAACCGGAAGCTGAAGTTTATGAAAGACATGAAGATTTATGACCGAGATGGCAGCTATTATGGATCCGCGAAGCGTCGTCACACTCAGACAACACGTCTTCAGCCCAGCAGGAGATTCAGATTCAGCCGGCTATCATTTGTATTTTCTGCCGCAATCCAGGACATCACTTCGAAGAGTACCGCAAAAGACGGAGGCTATGCTTGTTCTACGGATCGACTGCCCACCAAATCATGGATTGCTGAAGAACGTTGATCACATTGCCCGAGAACAAGCGCGAGGAGCATCAGACTACAGCAAAGAGAACCACCTTTTCAGAATCAGCAACCACATGGAGTACTACCGCAGGGATCAACCTACGCCAGGACATTTGAAGGAGGTTAAAAAGATTTCCGTTCCGGAGGAATACTGAAGACAGACTAAAGACTGAAGATTTTTGCATGGTTGGAAAAACCATGTATCTTGATTAGCAGCCTAGTTTTTCTTAAATTTCTTTTAGCATCTAGACCATTTCTTGGAACTTCTTGTTTTCTATTTTGGAATCTTGGTTGGTATTCGAAACTTAACTCGAGACATTGTTTCCTATTCGTTGATTGGTACTCCTCCAATCCATTCTTCGTAACCTTGCACTTTTCGAGATTCTACTCAGGAATTTTGTTTCCTATTCAGGACTAGTTACAATTTGTAAATTTTGTTTCTTTCCGAAGTTCAGTTTTCTATTTTGGGATAGTTGGAATTTGATTCAGTACTTGTTTCTATTCACCATTCAAGACATCGTTTGAAAACCTCGGTTTCGACCTGTTCCCTATGTGAGATTCGTTTCCTACGTGGCTTGTTTCTACTTGGAAATTATTCTGTTCACAACCTTGCTTCGATCTTGTTCCCTATTTGAAGTATCGCTTGTTTCATGGATATTGTTTTACTCACCCATTGATTCTTTTTCCTATTCATAACTTGATTCCATTCGAAAATTTAAGATCATGTTTCCTATTTCGAGACTTTGTTTTGTTCGTGATTTTGCCTCCCATCCGAGATTTACCGGACTTTGAATTTCAGTTCCTACTCGCGACTCGTTGAGACTGTGTTCCCTATTCCAAATCTTGTCTCCTCATTGAGATTTTCTATTCGAGAATTTGTTCCTTATTCACGACTTTGTTGATACTTGATTTTCTATTTTCCATTGTGTACTTTATTGGAGATTTCGTTTTCTATTCAAGTTTTACTTGAGATTTCGTTGTTATTTGAAATTTTATTGAAAATCGTTTCCAGCACGGGATTTTATTTCTTATTTTGAAACTTGTCTCCTATCTAATACCTTGCTGAGATCATCCTTCGAGACTCTGTTATTCCTTCGGGATGATGTCCCATATGTGGAATCTTGTTACCATTTCCGATATCAGTTGATATTCCGTCATAAGTTGAAACTTCGCTCCCTGTCTGAATTTTAAATCTCCTTGGTTGCCCTTTTGTACTCACTACTCTTCGATTGGATTCCGTGTTACTTCATAGTACCTAATAACCCTTGTATCCCAACAGACAAGTAACCTCACCATTTTCGTGACTTGGACTATTGAAACTCAATTCGAATTTCTTGAAACTCTTTTGAAATTCCTAGGAATTAAGTCGAGAGGCTATTCGATGACCTACTATGGCATGACAGTTGCGCGCTGCAGCCATTAGCTGGATTATGGAGACTGAGGGTTCACTGCAGCCAGTAGCGCACTGGCGAGGCAGGAACTTTAAGTTGAAGTGATTTCAGACATTCATAGGCTTCGGGTATTATTGAGACTTTGTCCTAAACTCTTCATATTTAGATCTCTTGAGTTGCTTCATCGATAATTATTTGAAAATGAATAAAGTTGATATGTTATTCGGTAACATATTGTTATTTAAGTCATGGAACCGAAAATTCACTGCAGCCATACATGCACTGGCGGGGCAGGGATTCTAAGTAAAGTGATTTCAAATATCTATATGTTTCCGGATACCATAGAAACAATATTCTATTTTCATATAATTATTGGTTTCGAGAATCACAAACCCTTGCACGTTCACCCTGATTTGATACTGTACCTCCTGAGTATTTCGTACTTTCCTCAATCAACCCTTGGTAAAAAATTCCTTCTAGTATTGTATCGTTAGACCATTGAATTCCTCAAAATTATATATTACCAGATTTTGATTCCATACTTCGCTTGTGTCTTGTCTAAATTTTGATCTTAAGTCATGTCTATCTGACCATGATTTTCTATCTTATTCTTGTCTACCTGTGTTAATATATCGATTTTTGATCGTACTTAATAATTGTGTCTTCATGATTTTGCTCCTCTTAGTTGTAATTGAAATTCCTTCCACTTCGTGACTATTTGATCCTTGACCTTTGTCAAAGCATGATATTCCAAACTTCTTGTGTATACTTGGACTCAAGGCTCAGAGCGTCATGGATCGACAGAAGCATTGGGCGGACAGCACCAGATGGTCACCGGAGTTCGCAGTTAGAAGCAGAGTGATCCTGAAGAATCTCGCCGACCAGAGGCACTATTCATTTTGGCAGAGGCAGGAAGTTCAGTCCGAGATTCAGCGGGCCTTTCGACGTGATGACGCGTATTGGCGAGGTGGCATACCGACTAGCGCTTCCAGCTAGCTTGGAGGGAGTGCACGACGTTTTCTACGTGTCCCAGCTTCGACGCTACATTCCAGACCCGAGCCATGTGGTGGACTATTCAGAGCTGGAGGTGGGCCCAAGATTGACTTACGAGGAGCAGCCAGTAGAGATCCTCGACCGGAGAGAGAAGCGACCGCGGAACCAGACCATTCCTCTTGTCCGCGTCATGTGGAGACACCACTCTCCGGAGAGTCCACATGGGAGGGCGAGGACGAGATGCGGGAGAGAGATCCCACTTTGTTTGCCTAATAGTATTTTGATAATTGAAACCTTTAAATACAATAAATGGCTTGAGCTTGAATCTTCCTTGTGTTTTGCCTTGATTGTTTTGTTGTCCTTCGAATTTCGAGGACGAAATTTTTTTTGAGGGGGGGATAATTTGTAACTCCACTTTCCAGTTTTTCTTAAATTTAAATTGATTTTCTATACTTATTATTAATTGAGAACATTTTATTGAATTACATTTTTGACAATTTTACAATTTGAAAGTGGTTGTAACAATTTTTATATATTTTTCTTATTTTAAAAACTGTTTTTAAATGAATTATGCAATTATGAAGCAGCAGAGGGTTTATCTGTAAATATTCCTATTATATTTTCGTTGCGGGCAATTAGTCAAATGGGAGGGGGGTTTTTGCATATTTGCCTTTTGCGGAGGGGCTTATGTGCAAATATTTCATTCGTTTTATTTAAACGAACCGACTGTTCGTTGGAGAGAGAAAGCCATTCATTACTTTCTCTCTATTCTTCTCGAGCCTTCCACTCCTTTCTCGTTCTCTCCGCCGACCCTTCGTTTCTCCACTCTTCTCGAGTCATCCGCTCTTCTCGAGTCCTTCGCCGACTCCTCGGGTTCCCAGCTTCGACGACGACGAGGATGATGATGGCGGCTCTGGTGGCGTAGATCTGAGGAGCGCGACGACTCTGATGACGGCGACCCCGATGATGATGGCTCCGATGATGATGGCTCCGATGATGATGGCTTTGACGGTGGCGACTGAGGGAGCTGAGCAGTGACTCGAGCTCGTCTTCTTCCTGTCTTCTTCCTGACTTCTTCCTCGACGAGCTTGGCTTCGACTTCCAGAGGGTAAACCCTAACCCTAACCCTAATCTCTATTGTTGGTCAGATCTGGTCAGATCTATGGCCTAGGCTCTGAGATCTTTGATCGGTGACGAGATCTAGGGTTTCTGTGGTTGTGTGAGATCGATGATGTTGTCTTTCTCTTTGAACAGTTCTAACTGTTCAGATCCGTTGGATCTAGGGTTTCTGTGGTCTGATCTTGTAGATCGACCCTTGCATGTGTTTATTTTGGGTTGCATGTTTAGATCTGTGATGTTTTAGTTGATTCTTTGAGATCTTTTGATCTGTGAATAATTCTGTGGTTATGTTACTATTTTTCCTGAGGAGTTTTTCAACAGATCTGGTAATGGTTCCAGATCTGTTGAGAGTGGGTTGTTCGTTGGTGATTTCTGTGGAAATCCAGTGGATCTATTTCCTTTTGCTTACTGTCGGTTGGCTTAGACCTAACGGACCAGTGGTGACTCTAGGGTTGCTCGGTTCGTTAGATCTAGAATGGGTTTGTTTTGGACAGTTTCCTTATTCATTTCTATGTGGATTTGGTGGGTAGATCTGATGTTCTGAATCATTCTTCTGAGAACTGAGGTCTTGTGTCTAAACACTTTCGTGTCTGACACTGCATGCATGCCATAAGTGGGATTTGATGTTAGTTCCTTTTTGATGAACTGAGATCTCAGTCGGACACACTCGTGTCCGACACTGCATGTATATTTTATGGATTTTAATTGATGATTTCTTCTTCTCTTTTTTGTTATTTGTTGCTGAGGGATTTTCTGGTGTTGGACTGCTGTCTTGACTGGACTGTGGACTGTACCTACCTGTTCGTATCCGATGTTCGTGTCGGATACGAAGTGGCGCGGGTTTGTGGCTAGAACATTGCTGGACCATGCTGTGACCGTGTCCTCTTTCCCGTGTCCGACGTGCGTGTTGGACACCAAGGAGATGATGTGACTCTCTGACCTGACGTGACTGGCCTTGGACTTCGGGCCTGACCGGCGGTGGACTTTGGCAGTTTGTGGTTTTATTTGTTGGGCCGGGTTGGTGTTTATTCAGTGGGCTTTTTCTGTATATTCTTTGTGGGCTGTAGTATGGGCTGGGCCATACTGTTATGTTGTAATATTTTTTTATTAATTGGGCTGGATGACTGTATTATTTGTGGGTGGGCTGGTTGGCTGGCTATGATTGGGCCGGGCTTATCTGCTGTTGTAGTTAATTTGGCTGGTTAGAAGTTGGGTCTGAAACTGATCCTTGGTCTGGGGTGAGTGGGCCGAGTGACTGTGTTGGCCTGTGGACTTTGCTTTTGGGGGCAGAACTGTCTGTAGTGTAAATTTTTGTAAACCTTTTTCAAATAAATGAAAATGTTATTTTTCTAATTGCTGTGAGTTGATGGAAACATCCTCGTAAAAACCAATTTTTATAATTAAATCAATTAGTTAACTTTTCTTTATTTACTGCTGTAAATAACTGTTAAAACCAGTTTATAAAACAAACCACTTTTATATAAGTTGCAAATGCTAAAATGAGTTTTGGGTTATAAACTTATAAAACTCTTAGTGTTAAACACGTAAAACCAATGGTTGTGTTTAACATTGTTTTTCCCAAAGAGAACAAGTAGTTAGTAAATAGAACTAGTGTAGAGTAACTTGTGAAACTCCAAATAAGACTATCTTATTTGGGAAGAAACAAGATAAGATTTAGTTCTTTAATTAACCTAGAAACAACTAGTTTAGTTATTAATCAACTTGTACATCATTATTGTTAACAGGAGAACATCCAGCTAGATTGCCTACCATATTGCTGGAGCCAGGCAAGTACATTCTATGGTTTTGTTCAGTGCATCTTCCTTGTTCATTATTACTGACACACTGCGACACGTTCATGTTCTTTATAGCTTGTTCTTTCATGATCTTACATGTTCTTTCATGAGCTTACTTGTTCTTTCATGATCTTACATGTTCTTTCATGATCTTACTTGTATCTTGGGATGGGGAAATACTCTGGATATGTGACCAAACCCGGATACTTATTCATGATCTTTAGCTTAGGCCTCGCACTGTGCACGCGGGTCCTAAGCCGTACCATTACATGATCTTCCAGGATCCTTTCATGTTCTTTCATGATCTTACCCAAGCCGGTCACATATCTAAGTAGTATTTCAAACATATAAACACATGTTCAGGATATTGTTCTTACATTAGTTTCTCTTGATCCTGATCTTGATATTAGTCGTGATCTTTACTGCATCTTACATTGTCGTGATCTTTCATGTATCTTTATAGCAGTAGTTCATGATCTTCATGTTCTTTACATACTTGTTCTTTACCTACTTGTTTTTCTAGCATTTACTTTCCATATGTTATTGTTCATTACCTAGAACTGTGCTTTGCTCCGCTCCTGACTGGATATGTTATGATAGGTGAGATGGAGGCTTTATGTGACACATACTATGGGCAGGATACTGCTTTCCTTGAGCCAGCTGGAGCTGCTTGTGACATAGAGGCTGCAGAAGCCTAGTTATCTTCCATTTAGTTGTCTTTCCTGCTTTTGAGACTTTAGTCAGACTTTAGTTACATTTTCTGGATGAATGTAATAATAAAATGCTTAGACATGTATTTGAATATTCTGGGATTCGTTTATAGATGCTGTGATTTTACTTCTCATTTACTTGACTTGTTAGATTTTCCCTAGTTCTGGTACAGCTTACTTCGTCGTGTCTAACGACGAAGGCTGGGCGTGTCCGACTCGTGTCCGATTATTCGGGAGCGGGTCGTGACAGAAAGGATCGTAATGCCGATGAGATAGTCCCAAATGGTGTGTAACACCAATGACCGCATATATAAGATAGTAGCATGCTCACATATTATCTTATGCAGGTAGTAAGTAGTATCTCTATTTTTATGCAGGGACGAGCGCGACCGTGGTAAGAATTATGATAAACTGCTATATTTTTACTGTATGCTTTTACTATCCAAAAGAAGGCTGTCAATATGAACTGAATTCATTTAGTTCTAAATAGAAAAAAAAACTCCAATGCATGCCTACCTTAATAATCAGAGTCAATTTAGACGAGTGGGTTCGTCCTGCTCACTAGTACATTCCCAAGTATACTAATTCCCAATCCCCACAGGTGACGAGAACTCTGGGGGTACACGGTGCTAAGCCAAAGCTGAAGTTTGGAGAGGCGTTTTGAAGCTCTTTCTATTATGAAGTATTTTGAAGCTAATTCATCGAAGGCTTTCAATGTATAAAAGGGTGAATGTAAGGAACAACAAGTGTTAGTTCAGGAAGCTTAGCGAGTATTTTATTTTCTTTCAATCAATGTAGCCGCAATGGCATATCTGATATAATATGAATTGCACTTAGTTGCAAGTTATCAATAAAAGTATATTTCTATCTTCCTAAGCTGCGTGTTCAATTCTCTAAGATTTGTAAAGTTTCAACTTGGTGTTTTTAATGATGTATCAAATGTAATATTCTTGCCTTGTACGAGTGCAACTCTAGACTCGTACAACATCATGCCCTAGCGAGGGCGATCGATTCGGCATAATCGATGCAAGGACGAATGGTTCGTCGAGTCGAAGCGTGACAAATTGGTATGAGAGCACATTTAAGTTTCCTCAGATGTTCAAAAAATGTTCTATTTGGAATGTTCATTGCAATTACTCGATTGAATGCTTGTCGACATGCTATGTGAAATAAAACTTTCATACAGGTAAGCCCGTAGATATTTTGAAAATACTAACATGTGTACTTTATTTTGTAGGAATGACTAAGAAAAATAAAAATAATCCTGCCATAACAACCAACGTTGTGGATAGTTCATCTAGTTCGAAGGGCGTTAGTCATAGCGAGACTACAATAGAGAAAATGTTTTGCTTGATGGAGATGCATCAGCAATAGCTTCAGATGCAAATCTAAGCCCAATTTGGAGTACAACAGAAGCAAAGGAATACCCTAATGCAGATCGTAAGCAATATGGTGGCTAACACCAACGCAATGGTCGTGGCATCTGAAGAGAGGGAAGATGATCAAGAAAAAATCGAGGAAGAAGTTCAACCACAAACGATGAGTTCTTCTTCCTTGTTCAAAGCAACGGAGTTCCGCAAGATGAACCCGCCTAAGTTCAATGGTCGAGCAGAGCTTGATGTAATCGTGGGATGGCTTGTGGAGATTGAGGACTTATTTAATCTTCTCTGCATCGAAGGGTCCCAAAGGGTAGCATATGCGATATTACAACTATAACTGAGGGCCTACGACTGGTGGACAACGAAGAAATAGGAAATCTACGAAGCCGACACCGACACCCAGATTTCATAGGAAATATTCAAGGAAGCTTTTTTAACAATATGCTCCTCGCACCATCCATCGACGGAAGGGGGATGAGTTCAGATGTTGAGACAAAGGAATATGACTGTTGAAGATAATGACGCAAGCTTCTCAAAACTTGTGAAATTTACCGGCGCCTTCTTGCCCAACAAAGAAGAATGGTGCGAGCATTTTCAACAGGGCCTGAACGACAAATTGTATAGGGACGTCATGAATCAGCGATGCCGAACTTATCGTGACTCCTACGAAGCTACACTTGATAGAGAGCAGATCTTTGGCCGTATATCAGAACGATCCATGCTAGTCGTCCGTAATAATTTCAACTAGTGTCCTAACGAGGCCAGAGGATCGGGAGTATCAAAACGTCCAAACACATTCGATAGCATGGGCAATGGTGGACAACACTGTAATAGATGCCATAGGCGTGGACACCGGATGACCGATTGTGTTACGAGAACTTGCTACAAGTGCGATGAGATAGGCTATACGAGTCCATTTCGTCCCAAAAATGTTTCAAATTAATACAATCCTCTAAGGAATGTTCCGAACCCTCCGAGGAACATTCTAAATCAGTATAAAGTGCCTCCACTGTAAGGCAGAAATGAGGTGCCAGTGAACCCGCCAAATCAACACCATGGGGCATAAGGCCGAATCTACGCATTGACTCAGGATGAGGCATTCGAGTCCAATACTATGGTAACAGGTATATTACTCTATAAAAATATACCTGCTGGAGTACTATTCGATTCGGATGTGATGAATAGTTTTATATCTGCTGACTTTGTTAAAGAAAATAAAATAGCCATGTAATCACTAGATATGAACATTAGTGTTAGCACTCCATCGGAAGTCGATATGCTTGCAAACTTTATTTTTAGGGACGATCACATTTGCATCGGAGGAAGAAATTTATCCTTGGAAGTCATTGCACTAGACATCAAAGAGTATGACATAATTCTGTGTATGGACTGGTTGGGCGCTTGCCATGCAATGATCGAGTGTGCGGAGAAGAGAGTTGTGTTTCGTCTTCCTGACGAGATAGAGTTTTCATATTCGTGCGGTACGGTCTCAAAAATGGGCATGGTGGTATTGGCAATTTCGGCGAGGCGTATGTTGCGTTTTGGCTGTGCAGGATACTTGGCATCAGTTCAAGATATGAGGAAGGATAATGCAAACACAGTGCAAACTGATATTATGGAAGATTTTTTTGATATTTTCCCAAACGAGATGTCCGGTATGCTGCCAAATCGAGAAATAGAAGTCAGCATCGATAGCTTCCCGGATACATGGCCGATATCAAAGGCGCCTTACCGAATGGCTCCAACAGAACTGAAGGAGCTGAAGGTGTGTCACGACCCGCTACCCAAATTGTTGGGCCAGGCCGAGTCATGCCCAGCCTACGTTGAGATAAAACGTAGTAAGCTGTTCTAAAGACAACATGATAAGACTAAATGTGCTAACAGTTCTATAAGTGAAGAAGAATCATAAATGCTCCAAACACAAAAGTCACCGTATATAGTAAAAATGTCCAAGTACAAGTGAACTGAAAAGTAAAACTGGATACATGTCCAGTTACAAAAAGATATAGTCTAATACATGTCTACTCTCAAAAGTCTAAGGCAAAAGGCAACTAGGCGAGGTTCCCCGCAGGAACATCCTCGTAAAGCAAAGCCGGGTCCTCGGCAGTATCTCCATAGTATGTGTCGCAGAGTAGCTCCTCCTCAGTAAGGATACCTAGAACGTTATCCTGTCAGGACGGGAGCAAGTACTAAATCTAACAAACATATAATACTGATCATGTGATGAAAAGAAAATGACATATCATGTTGGTTCAGTTTTAGGTACATTTTATCATGGCAATAGATATACATTTTAAAGTTTAAAACTGTAGTAGGTGAGTAATCAGTCAATAGGTAATCAGGATGTACAGCGGTACATATCAATTTTCTGATGTGCACATACGTACACATAACGGCATCGGTGTATATCCATACACAAATGTGGGACCAGACATACGACACAGATACATATAGAATGTAACGGTGCTCGGTAAATACATACAGAGAAGGGGGTCATGATCACGTACACTACTAGCAGTTTCCCCTTAACCCGTTATTTAAACATGTGAGAGATATGAAATACGGTATAAACATGGTAGAGACTGAAAGTAATACAACATGTAAAGTTCTAACTTGCTATCCCAAGGATCAGCATTTAACATGGTTGGTGATTCACAGTTTTATGGTTTATAGCAGTATGTAAAGTTCGTAGAAAGTACTTGCCTCTAGCAAAGCAAAACGAAATAAGCTGCGATAACAGTGCTATGGATGTCCGGTAACTCGTCACTGTAGAAGTAAATACAATAACTTAGTTTTTACACTAAGCTAAAACACTAGGACACTAATTGGTGAAACACGACTTGTGACTTGGCACCTAGCCAAAATGATGACTTTGGCATAGGAGACCAATATGGGGTGACACACTACTTTAACTAACTTTCTAGGGTCTTTACACTAGTGAGGGGTGGGGTTCAACACGACTAAAACTCAAAAATAACACAAAAAGCTACAAGTCATAATTAATCAATAAATAAATCAAAAGACCATTGTGTTCTAACAATTTTTGAAGTAGACAAAAAGTCTAGTTTTACATAAAACAAAGTACCAAAACGATCCTTGCTAATTATAGAAATTTATTATAATTTTTCTGGAATTTATTAACCAGTACAAGTATTTTATAAAAATCAGTTTTCCTAAGTATACAGAAAATGAGTTTTGGTTTCATATGCCAAACTAGTGGCAAAACTGTAATTTAAATACTATAAAAAATTATACTAAATTAGCTAACTTAACATAGTATCTAAATACTATTTTTCCATAATTTTAACAACACTTTAAGTATTTTTAGAAAATCAAAAACAGCATTTGCACACAATTGAATTTAAATAATTAATTATCTGCGTATTTTGTCCATGTATATAATTTGAACCAAAGTTCAAATACAGGACCCAAGGCCATGAATCAAGTCCAATATGACTTGTACAGGTCTTGAATGTGTGAAAACACATTTGGGCCCAAATACCCATGCTAGGCTTGGACACCAAATGGTTGCAGTAATTTAAATATACTAAAATATAATTTGGTAATAGTATAAAATAAATATTATTATTTTAATATGGTAAAATTATGCATAGTAAAAATATACATACATGTGTTTTAAAAGTACACATATATATTTATAAGGAAAATACTTAATTTATAAAGTATATATATATATATATACAAATATGTATATATATATAAGGAAACATTTAATTATAAAGTGTATACATAATAATATATATATATACACATGAAAATATATATATATATATACATATATGTATATAAATACAAATATATATATATAATATTTACTAACCATGAAAATATACACACAAGAAAATATATACATATATACATATATGTACATAAATACATATATATACATACATACATATATATATTTATAAAGTACTAAAATGAAGTGTATATATATATATATATATTTATATATATATATATATATATATATATATATATATATATATATATATATATATATATATATATATATATATATATATATATATATATATATATAAACAGCATATATATATATACATAAAATAGTATGTATAATAATACATATATATATATACAAATATATGTATACATATATATATAATTATATATAAAAACAAAAAGAAAAGAAAAAGAAAAAGAAAAAGAAAAAGAAATAGCAGCACACACAGGGGGGGGGGGGACTCGAACTCGGCCCAGCGGGGGGTCGGGTTTGAGTTGGGTTGGGCTGGCCAGGGGGTCAACCCGAGCTCAGTATTAGGGTTAGAGTTTAGGTTAGTTTTGTTTCTGTTTAGGCTTACATTATATATAAAAAAAATAAAATATCGGTCCTGTGTCCAGACAGTTAAGGACACAGGTATCCACGTGTCCACGCTATGCATGACACGTACGAGCTCAGTCTCGTGTGTCCGAGCACAGCACTAAGTTCGTCGTGTCCTGGCGAGTCTCGTGTGTGAAAACGAGACAGGCACGACACGATTCGGGTCCCACTACTCACGTGTCCGACGGTTGAGGGTGTTTTCGAAGGGGCTGGCGGGCGGAGGAGACGTCGGGACGGCGGCGCTCCGGTGGCGCTGGGCGTGGCTCGTCGCGGCGCGTCGAATGGCGGTGGTGGCGACTGACGACGGCGGTCGGTGAGGCGGTGGTGGGGTGTTTCCGGAGTTAGGGTTAGGGCTGGGGGTTTTGGGGAAGAAATGGGGCTGCGGTCGGCGGAGATGGGTCGGGGTGAGTGGTGGTCGACTGTGGGGAGTGAGGGGGTTTAAATAGGCGGGTTGAGGCGGTCGGGGGGTCGTCGCGCTGGCCGAAAATAGCGGGGGCAGTCGGCCGGTCAGTCGTCGGTCAGTCGGGGTGGGTAGAATAGGGTTTAGCAGTTAGGTCCTCCTAGTTTAGGTTATTACAGATAGGTCCCTAAGGTAGATAAATGCAAATTAGAATTTACATTCCGCATTAAAAATAATTTATTTATTACAAACTGATATTGTAACAATTCTAATAATTACAAAACTATATTAAAATAATTCTAGTTATTACAAAATGATATTAAAACATTTAAATAAATTACAAAGTGATATTTTAATATATAAATCTTATGTAAAAATTATTAAAAATTCTAAAAAAATTCCTAAAAATCCTAATAATTATTTTAAGGCTATAAATGACATTAAAATTTAATTAACACTAATTTAACTAGAATTTGAAAAACAGGGGCTTACAAGTCTTCCCTCCTTGAAAAATTTTGTCCTCGAAATTCACAAGGATTGAAGACCCGACAATATTCTAACATAGCAAGCAATGCAATCAAATGACTAAGGCTACGATCGAAACTAACCTCTAAGGTATCAAGCGGGAACGGGTGGTTCCCTCGCAGCGGTTGGATCGAACAAGTAAGGGTATCTCTCCCTCATGTCCGACTCCCTCTCCCAAGTAGATTCACCTGGGGAGTGACGGCTCCAAGCTACTCGCACTAGGGGTATAACCTTGTTCCTCAACCTCTTCTCTCTCCTGTCTAATATCTCTACTGGCTGCTCAGAAACTGTAAGGCTCGGTCCGACCTCCAACTCTGAATGATCTAGCACATGACTGGGGTCTGGAACATATCTCCTCAGCTGAGATACGTGAAAGACGTCGTGAACTCCTGCTAGATTGGGTGGAAGTGCAACCCTATAAGCTATCTCTCCGATCCTGCCAAGTATCTCGAACGGCCCGATGTATCTGGGGCTCAGCTTCCCTCCTCGTCCGAACCGGATCGTCCCTCTAGTAGGTGATATCTTCACTAGCACCATATCACCATCTGCGAACTCCATCGGTCTGCGACTAGCATCAGCCCAGTGTTTCTGCCTATCCTGAGCTACTCTAAGCCTGTCTCTGATCATCCCGACTTTCTTTGCTGCATCCGTGATCATCTCTGGCCCAAGCATAACTCTGTCTCCAACATCATCCCAAAAGAGCGGTGTGCGGCATCGTCGTCCATATAGTGCCTCGAAAGGAGATATACCAATACTGGCCTGGTAGCTGTTGTTGTATGAAAACTCTACCAAGTGCAGATGGCTCTCCCATGATCCTTCGAAGTCCAGCACGCAGGTCCTCAGCATATCCTCCAGTGTCTGTATCGTCCTCTCGGACTGCCCATCTGTCTGTGGGTGGTACGCCGTACTGAACTTGAGCCTACTGCCCAACTCCTCCTGCAAGCTCCTCCAGTAGTGGGATGTGAATCTGCTGTCTCTGTCTGACACGATGCTCACCGGCACTCCGTGTAGGCGAACTATCTGCTGCATGTATAGCTCCGCCAACTTCTCGGTAGAAAGCCCCACCTTGAAGGGTATGAAGTGCGCACACTTCGTCAGCCTGTCTACGATGACCCAGATGGCATCCTTCCCTCCTTGGGAACGAGGAAGCCCTGAAACGAAGTCCATCGTAATATGTTCCCACTTCCACTCGGGAATGGGTAACGGCTGCAACAAACCAGCTGGCCTCTGGCGCTCTGCCTTGACTTGCTGGCAAACTAGGCATCTCGAGATAAAACGTGATACATCCCTCTTCATCCCGTGCCACCAAAGATGTTTTTGCAAGTCACGGTACATCTTGTTAGCACCAGGATGAATAGAATATCTCGATCGGTGCGCCTGCTACAAGACTGCCTCTACTAGCTCTCCCTTCGACACGCACAATCGGCTGCCATGCCTCAAGGATCCATCCTCTGCTATAGTGAAATCATCCAGCAATCCAGCTAACGCCTGGGGTCAAAGTCGACGAAGGCTCTCATCTGTAGGCTGTGCCTCCCGGATCTGCTCCATCAAACCTGACTGAATGTCAAGCGCCATCATCTGTATCACTGATCCTGGCCGAACTAGCTCGATACCTAGCTTCTTCAGATCCTCCCGCAAATGCCGATCAATCATCAGGTACCATGCCATCGGATGCCTGCTCAGCGTATTCGCCACCATATTTGCCTTCCCGGGGTGATACTGTAAATCGATGTCGAAGTCCTTCATCAACTCCAACCATCGTCTTTGCCTCATGTTCAGCTCTTTCTGCGTGAACACATACTTCAAGCTTTTGTGGTCAGTAAAGATTTCCACACGCTCTCCGTATAAGTAATGTTTCCATAACTTGAGTGCAAAGATCACCGCAGCTAACTCGAGGTCATGGGTAGGATAATTCCTCTCATGAGTCCGCAATTACCTAGATGCATAAGCAATCACTTTCCCATGCTGCTGTAGGACACATCCTAGCCCCTTCCCAGAAGCATCACTGTATATGGTGAAACCTCCAGAACCTGAAGGTAAAGTCAGAACTGGAGCGGTCGTCAGCCTCCTCTTCAGCTCCTCAAACGCTGTCTGGCAGTCCCCTGACCAAATGTACTCTGCGTCCTTCCGCGTCAGCTTCGTCATGGGTTCAGCTATCCTAGCAAATTCCTGGACGAACTTTCTATAATAGCCAGCTAAACCCAGAAAGCTCCTGATCTCTGAAACTGACGTCGGAGCCTTCCACGTCTTAACTGCAGCTATCTTTTTGGGATCCACCGAGATTCCATCTCCAGTGACTACATGGCCGAGAAACTCCACTCGGTCTAAAAAAAACTCGCACTTCGGCAATTTGGCAAACAATCTCTCCTGCCTCAGAATCCCCATAACTATCCGCAAGTGCTCTGCATGCTCCTCTGGCATCTTCGAGTATATCAGGATGTCGTCGATAAACACCACGACGAACTTATCCAGATACTGGTGAAATGTCTTATTCATCAAGTTCATAAAGACAGCTGGCGCATTTGTGAGACCAAATAGCATCACCAGAAACTCGTACTGCCCGTACTTCGTGTTGAACGTCGTCTTCTGGATGTCTGCTGGCCTAACCTTCACCTGGTGGTACCCGGATCTCAAGTCTATCCTGGAAAACACCTTCGCCCCACTCAACTGGTCGAACAAATCATCTATCCTGGGCAGAGGATATTTGTTCTTGATGGTGATGGCATTCAAGGCCCGGTAGTCAATACACAACCAGACTGTACCATCCTTCTTAGGCACAAAGAGCACTGGTGCTCCCCATGGAGAAGCACTGGATCGAATGAAACCCTTTTTCAACAGGTCATCAATCTGCTCTTTCATCTCTATGGCCTCCTTGGGATTCACTCTATAGCAAGCCCGGGATACTGGTGATGAACCCGGCACTAAATCTATAGTGAACTCCACATCTCTGTCAGGCGGAAGTCCTGGAAGATCCTCTGGGAATACATCCATAAACTCCCTAATGATAGGGTGTGGCGGTGCTGCGTCCCCAACTGTCGCACAACAGTTCGGCTCTAGGCTGATCTCCGGCCCTGTCCTCCTGACACTGAATGGTGCTGTGCCTGGGGGACTGAACAAAATACTACCCTCATGGCAATCTATAGATACATGGGCATAGCTAAGCCAGTCCATCCCCAATATGATATCATACCCGGGGAGTAGCATCACAAAGAATCGCCCCTCGAACTCTCTCCCGGCTATCATAATAGAGCATCTATAGCTAGCTCTAATAGGCACTGGACCTCCTTCCGTCATTACTCTACTAATCTCTACAGTAGGTGTAGATACTAAGTGATGTTCATGCATAAACTCTAATGACAGGAAGCTATGAGATGCACCAGAATCAAACAAACATAGAGCTAGAAAAGTATGCAAATAAACATGACTTGTGATGACGTCAGCTAAGTAATCCGGCTCCGAAACCTGCTCCGGCTCCGGCTCAATGGCTAGACTATAAACCCTCCCCTGAGGTCCCTTCTGCTGCTGCAGATGTTGTCCGAACCTCTGCTGCTGAGTCGGGAGTGGTCCTCTCGTCTTCGCTACTGGGCACTCTCGAAGCTGATGGGTGGCAGACCCACAAGCCAAATACTGCCCCAACTTCTTCCTGCAGATGGAAGCGTCGTGGCCTACCCTCTTGCAGAATGCACAAATACCTCCCTTCGGCTGCTGTCGGGGTCCCGGGGCTCTAACTGGCGGGGTCGGGTGATGTGATGTAGGGGGACGGTAAGTCTGCTGTGGCGGCGTCGGTGCTCTCTGCTGGAATGCCTGACGCTTGGACGGTCCCTCATGATGTACAGAAGCTGGCCTCTTGCATGACAGAAGACGCTCCTCGATGCTCCGGGCTAACTCTAGGCTCTGGTAGTAGTCAGTCGTACCGTTCGCCACTATAAGGATGCCAATGTCTGGAACTAGACCATGGCAAAATATACGGGTCATCTTCTCTGGATCTGCAACCAGACCAGGAGCAAAATGGCTCAGGCGACTAAACTCCGCCGCATAGTCATCAACAGAACGGTTCTCCTGCTGGATGTTCTGGAATCGTAGCCCCATGGCTACTCTAGCAGTGGTCGAGAAGAATTTCTTCTTGAACTGGGTCTTGAACTGGTCCCAAGTGGCTCTCCCCCTCGTAAATAACGGCTCATTCCGGAACCAGACTCCGGCTAAGTCTATCAGCAGAAATCCTGCTGCCTCGACCTGGAGGTCATCCGACATCCTAACTCCCAGAAGCTTCCTCTCTACCGAATCTAGCCAGTCATCAGCTACTACTATGCCCTCAGTCCCTGAGAACTCCTTGGGATTCAGACCCATGAAGTCCTTGATCGTCCTCGCTCTCTGCCGTGGCTCTATATGTGGTGGGACCACGGGACGTCCCTCAGAACGCTCCATGCTCTGGCGGAGTAGGGTAGTCTGCTCCTGATGGGTTGTTAGGAACCCCTGAATCAGTGTGAGCAGCTGGTTCCCGTCGAGTGTGACGGAAGCCTGGGTGGGTATAGTGATAGGGGGTGGTGGAAGTATCGGGTCCTGCTGGGCCTGTGATGTGGAAGGTGGTTGTGGTATCTGGGTTTGTGGATTTGTGGAGTGGGGGAAAGTGGTAGGTGGAGGTGTATCAGTCGACTAGTCAACTGACTGGATAAGGAGGGCCCCATTCTCGGGGGTAACATACTGGGACGAACGAGTAAGCACCATCTAAATAAAAGTAAAAAGGACATATAAGGATTTATTTTAAAGTAAGCAATCACATGCAAGAAAATCTAATTATAATAGCAAACATGCGTTATATTTCCTATGTTGCAATCCTAGCACTTAAGTTTCTAATTGCAGGCATGCTTGGTACAATAACGTAACCAAACAGTTTAGTCAGGACCTGCATGGACCACCACTAAAAACATGTCACGACCCGCTACCCAAATTGTTGGGCCAGGCCGAGTCATGCCCAGCCTACGTTGAGATAAAACGTAGTAAGCTGTTCTAAAGATAACTGGATAAGACTAAATGTGCTAACAGTTCTATAAGTGAAGAAGAATCATAAATGCTCCAAACACAAAAGTCGCCGTATATAGTAAAAATGTCCAAGTACAAGTGAACTGAAAAGTAAAACTGGATACATGTCCAGTTACAAAAAGATATAGTCTAATACATGTCTACTCTCAAAAGTCTAAGGCAAAAGGCAACTAGGCGAGGTTCCCCGCAGGAACATCCTCATAAAGCAAAGCCCGGTCCTCGGCAGTATCTCCATAGTATGAGTCGCAGAGTAACTCCTCCTCAGTAAGGATACCTACAACGTTATCCTGTCAGGACGGGAGCAAGTACTAAATCTAACAAACATATAATACTGATCATGTGATGAAAAGGAAATGACATATCATGTTGGTTCAGTTTTAGGTACATTTTATCATGGCAATAGATATACATTTTAAAGTTTAAAACTGTAGTAGGTGAGTGATCAGTCAATAGGTAATCAGGATGTACAGCGGTACATATCAATTTTTTGATGTGCACATACGTACACATAACGACATCGGTGTATATCCATACACAAATACGGGACCAGACATACGACACAGATACATATAGAATGTAACGGTGCTCGGTAAATACATACGGAGAAGGGGGTCATGATCACGTACACTACTAGCAGTTTCCCCTTAACCCGTTATTTAAACATGTGAGAGATATGAAATACGGTATAAACATGGTAGAGACTGAAAGTAATACAACATGTAAAGTTCTAACTTGCTACCCCAAGGATCAGCATTTAACATGGTTGGTGATTCACAGTTTTATGGTTTATAGCAGTATGTAAAGTTCGTAGAAAGTACTTGCCTCTAGCAAAGCAAAACGAAACAAGCTGCGATAACAGTGCTATGGATGTCCGGTAACTCGTCACTATAGAAGTAAATACAATAACTTAGTTTTTACACTAAGCTAAAACACTAGGACACTAATTGGTGAAACACGACTTGTGACTGGGAACCTAGCCAAAATGATGACTTTGACATAGGAGACCAATGTGGGGTGACACACTACTTTAACTAACTTTCTAGGGTCTTTACACTAGTGAGGGGTGGGGTTCAACACGGCTAAAACTCAAAAATAACACAAAAAGCTACAAGTCATAATTAATTAATAAATAAATCAAAAGACCATTGTGTTCTAACAATTTTTGAAGTAGACAAAAAGCCTAGTTTTACATAAAACAAAGTACCAAAACGATCCTTGCTAATTATAGAAATTTATTATAATTTTTTTAGAATTTATTAACCAGTACAAGTATTTTATAAAAATCAGTTTTCCTAAGTATACAGAAAATGAGTTTTGGTTTCATATGCCAAACTAGTGGCAAAACTATAATTTAAATACTATAAAAAATTATACTAAATTAGCTAACTTAACATAGTATCTAAATACTATTTTTCCATAATTTTAACAATACTTTAAGTATTTTTAGAAAATCAAAAACAGCATTTGCACACAATTGAATTTAAATAATTAATTATTTGCGTATTTTGTCCATGTATATAATTTGAACCAAAGTTCAAATACATGACCCAAGGCCATGAATCAAGTCCAATATGACTTGTACAGGTCTTGAATGTGTGAAAACACATTTGGGCCCAAATACCCATGCTAGGCTTGGACACCAAATGGTTGCAGTAATTTAAATATACTAAAATACAATTTGGTAATAGTATAAAATAAATATTATTATTTTAATATGGTAAAATTAAGCATAGTGAAAATATACATAAATGTGTTTTAAAAGTACACATATATATTTATAAGGAAAATACTTAATTTATAAAGTATATATATATATATACAAATATGTATATATATATAAGGAAATATTTAATTATAAAGTGTATACATAATAATATATATATATACACATGAAAATATATATATATACATATATGTATATAAATACAAATATATATATATATATATATATATATATATATATATATATATATATATATATATATATATATAATATTTACTAACCATGAAAATATACACACAAGAAAATATATACATATATACATATATGTATATAAATACATATATATACATACATACATATATATATTTATAAAGTACTAAAATGAAGTATATATATATATATATATATATATATATATATATATATATATATATATATATATATATATATATATATACATAAAACAGTATGTACAATAATACATATATATATATACAAATATATGTATACATATATATATAATTATATATAAAAACAAAAAGAAAAGAAAAAGAAAAAGGAAAAGAAATAGCAGCACACACAGGGGGGGGGACTCGAACTCGGCCCAGCGGGGGGTCGGGTTTGAGTTGGGTCGGGCTGGCCAGGGGGTCAGCCCGAGCTCAGTGTTAGGGTTAGAGTTTAGGTTAGTTTTGTTTCTGTTTAGGTTTACATTATATATAAAAAAATAAAATATCGGTCCTGTGTCCAGACAGTTAAGGACACAGGTATCCACGTGTCCACGCTATGCATGACACGTACGAGCTCAGTCTCGTGTGTCCGAGCACAGCACTAAGTTCGTCGTGTCCTGGCGAGTCTCGTGTGTGAAAACGAGACACGCACGACACGATTCGGGTCCCACTACTCACGTGTCCGACGGTTGAGGGTGTTTTCGAAGGGGCTAGCGGGCGGAGGAGACGTCGGGACGGCGGCGCTCCGGTGGCGCTGGGCGTGGCTCGTCGCGGCGCGTCGAATGGCGGTGGTGGCGACTGACGACGGCGGTCGGTGAGGCGGTGGTGGGGTGTTGCCGGAGTTAGGGTTAGGGCTGGGGGTTTTGGGGAAGAAATGGGGCTGCGGTCGGCGGAGATGGGTCGGGGTGAGTGGTGGTCGACTGTGGGGAGTGAGGGGGTTTAAATAGGCGGGTTGAGGCGGTCGGGAGGGTCGTCGTGCTGGCCAGAAATGGCAGGGGCAGTCGGCCGGTCAGTCGTCGGTCAGTCGGGGTGGGTAGAATAGGGTTTAGCAATTAGGTCCTCCTAGTTTAGGTTATTACAGATTGGTCCCTAAGGTAGATAAATGCAAATTAGAATTTGTATTCCGCATTAAAAATAATTCATTTATTACAAACTGATATTGTAACAATTCTAATAATTACAAAACTATATTAAAACAATTCTAGTTATTACAAAATGATATTAAAACATTTAAATAAATTACAAAGTGATATTTTTAATATATAAATCTTATTTAAAAATCATTAAAAATTCTAGAAAAATTCCTAAAAATCCTAATAATTATTTTAAGGCTATAAATGACATTAAAATTTAATTAACACTAATTTAACTAGAATTTGAAAAATAGGGGCTTACAAGGTGCAATTACAAGAGTTGCTAGATCGCAAATTTATTCGCCCTAGCATCTCTCCGTGAGGAGCTCCCGTGCTGTTCATGAAGAGGAAGGATGGATCGATGCGGCTATGCATCAACTATAGAGAACTCAACAAGGCTACCGTACGGAATAAGTATCTACTGCCACGAATTGATGACTTGACCAACTGCAAGGCGCATCAATATTTTTAAAAATTGATCTTCGTTCAGGCTACCACCTGTTAAAGATCAAGCCCAATGACATATCAAAGTCTGCCTTCCGTACTTGATACAGGCATTATGAATTCCTGGTCATGCCATTCGGTTTGATGAATGCCCCAGCTGCTTTCATAGATTTGATGAACTGAGTCTTTCGACCCCAAATCGACAAATTTGTAGTCGTGTTCATCGACGACGATATCCTTATATATTCAAAGAATCAGGAAGAACACACAGAGCACTTAAATATAGTTATGTAGACTCTGCATGAAAGTAAATTATACGTAAAACTGAGTAAGTACGAGTTCTGGATGAGTAGCATGACGTTCCTCGGACACGTTGTCTCTACTGAAGGTGTCTCAGTAGATCCAAAAAAATTAAGGCAGTGGTAGATTGGAAACGACTAACCTCGGCGAACAACATTCGAAGTTTTCTGGCTTAGCGGGTTACTATCGGAGATTTGTATGAAGCTTTTCCAAATTAGCATCGCCTCTGACTCGCCTCACTGAGTCATATTCGAATGGAGTGATGATTGTAGGACCGATTGTAGGAACGAGTTGTAAAGCACAATACTCTCGGGGGTGAATAGAGTAGGCAGCGGAAATTAACTAATTAAAAATGTTAGTAACAAGATCACAGATAATATATCACAGATATGTAAATGAAAAGTAGAAAGTAGAGAGCAAACGCAAACACAAGAATGTATACTGGTTTCCCTCTTGTGAGGACTAGTCCAGTCGGAAGAACTCTAGCTTCCAGTTGAATCCACTATGGAAAATCACCATAAGTTTTTATCCGAAGTTCTTGCAACTTCTACAACGCGAGCTTTGATCCGAAGTACTCGACCAACTTTAATTGTGAAGTGTCTACCTTCAATCAAGCCTCTGATTATAATCACTCTGAAACTTCTAGACCGTACCGTACTGGCAAATCGACTAGAGGATTGTAACTGGCTTGGGATTTAAAAATGAATAACTCAGAACACTTTGGAAGAAGTAGTAGGCTTATAAAGAAGAGATATGAAAGTGAATTGGTGTATGAGTGAATTGAAATGATCGAAATCCTTATCTATTTATAGTTTTTCCAAAGACAGAATTCTGACAGAATTCGGACAGAATTCGGGCAGAACTCTATGAGAAAATCTCGTTGGGATCCGTAACTGCGGGAAGACCAAGTTCAAAAAGCAACGTTCACAAACCGAACTCTGGCCGAATTCGGGCCGAGTTCTGCTAGGGTTCCGTTAGGGTTTTTGCAAATTGATTTTTGGGCTTTTTGAAAAGTCAAGCAGTTAGGAAGTAATTTGGGCTTTTGTAAGTGGGCTTGTTTTCAAAATAAAAGGGTATTTTGAAAACGTTTCTTGGATAGCCTATTTACCAGTACGATGCAGTGTACATCGTATTTCTAGACTCAATAAATATAAAAAATTACATTGATAAAATAGGAAAACCAAGAGCCCTTTGATGACGCCTTTCTTCAAATATTTGAGCTGACTTGAAGACGCCTTTTTCCTTGACGACAGTCGTCTAAAACATGTGAAACTCCCGATGCGAGGCCCCGGATAGGTCGTTAGGCGGTTCGAAGAAATCTTCTTGTATAACGCCGTCTTTGGCCCATAAATAATACTCTATTGCATATGTCCTGGTTTGACAAAGCTTGATCATGCTTACTGCATATCTATAAGAACATGTTAGGCAAACAAAATAATATAACTGATACAGAACATTATGACAATGCAAAGTTTAAGTAGTAACATAATAGTGATTACATGAATATTATTGATGTCATTATGGTAAACTTAATTGATTAGCCATATTCAAAAATATGATATAATTATTGGGCTAACAATGATGACTGTGAATCCATTTTTCAAGAGTTGAAGCAATGGCTCGTCTCAGCTCCAATCATTGCACTTCCAGATGGAGTAGAAGGGTTTCAGATATTTACCGATGCATCGGAAACAGGGCCGGTCCTTAATAACTGGAGGCCCTGTGCGAATTTTAAAATGTGGCCTAAATTTATTTATTCATATTTTTAAATATATTATTATATGTCTTTATCAAAATCTCTGGAGATGCTCTTGATTGTATATTATAATTGAATCTATAGGTAGTTACTAACAAAATAATTAAAGCTCAAATTATCTATATTCAAACACATTATATAGTATAATAAAGTTGTTTTAGATAGAAGACGTACTGACCGTTAAATTGTCTAAATCTGGCGTTAAATTTTTCTGTTGATGAAAACATATAATAAAATGAATAACGATCAATACCCAAATGAGAAGTAATATGTAATCACACAATTTAGAGCCTCCAAGACCTAAGCAGGGCCAGCCCAGGGCACAGACGAGGTGGGTGACCGTCATGGGCCCCCAATTTTGGAAGTCCCGTAATTTTACAACAGACTAGGTATATCAAAAAAAAAAAAAAACAAAGACCCAATCTGGAAGCAATAAAAAAGCCAGTGCTCCAATCGGAAAAAATATATGATAGTTTGATTGATGATTTTGATAGTTTAATAGATGATTTTGCTTGTAAAAGTGCTATTTTTTTTTATTTATGTGAGAACAATGGCCCAAATTTTAAATTTTGTCATAGGTCCCGTAAATCATATGACCGACTATGGACCTGAGTAACCTGATACAAGACCAAGAGCTCTGGTCTTCGACATCATTATTTCTTAAATAAATATGCCTGCACATCCAAATTCTTAAATTATATATAAAAAAAAATCTGATCATTATTGTAGAAAATAAATTCATCTAACAATTGAGGGATCTGTAGAAACAAAATAGCAATTAACACACCGGTTAGAGCAATATCTTTAAGAAATCCTAATTTTTTTTCTATGATTATAAATATGAATCTTAGAGTCAGTAGGGAATAGGGATCCAAGAATTGGAGGTCTTGTAGATCAGTAGGAATTGAAAAAGAAAAGGAATAACTTGAAATACAAAATTACAAAACTAATCCTAAATTTTTTTTTGAGGCCCCCAAAAAATTGGAGGCCCTGTGCGGCCGCACTATTGGCACGGCCCCAGGGCCGGCCCTGATCGGAAACTGGCCTAGGGTGCGTGCTCATGCAGAACGACAAAGTCATCTTCTCTGCTTCAAGGCAGTTGAAGCAGCACGAGAAGAAATATTCGACACATGATTTAGAATTGGCGTCAATCGTGTTCGCGTTGAAACTCTGGCGACACTACCTCTATGGTGTGGCTTGTAGAATATAAACGGATCACAAGAGCCTTAAATACTTATTTACCTAAGGATAACTCAACTTGAGGCAGTGGTGTTGGCTTGAACTATAAAAGTGTAACCCCTCTTTCCATATTTTTATTTTTCATTTAGTTATTTTAGTTTCAAATACCTTCCAAGTAGGAAATAATGATTTATTCTATGTTTAAACAAAGGTTATAGATACTTTTAAATAGAAAAGAGAGATTTGCCAAAAATGTATATTTTTAATAATATTTTACGGAAATAGGCTTTTAATGACGGATTTAGTATTATCAAATATTTTACGATTTTAATTCGTAAAATAAAAGGGAATGATATCAATATCCTTATTGTAAGATTGTTTAGATATGTGAATGTATTGGACTATATGGATTTTAGTTTAGTAGTTTAATCAAATTACATTGGATTAAATACTTGTTTGATAATATGTGTTTTAAGCTATTTTTAAAGTTATTATGTGGCTCTTTAATCAAGATAGATATACATATTCATATGATTTAAATCACTTGATATTATCAAATATTTATTTCTATTGGTATTGAGTTTAACTAATTAATAGATTATGACATATATTAGTTTTGATTTTTATAAGTGAATAAAATTTAGTATTACTTAAATCAGATTATACGATAAGTTATATATAGATATTCCTATTTACATGCATGTAAAACCAAAAATAATGATCTATCTCCAATCGGATAGGGAGGTTAATATGCAACACTTAGCCAAATCTTTTGGCCGACCTATCCTAACTTTTCCTTAAATACACATAAGCATATATGTATACATAATCCACCTTCAGACCTCTCCCTCCCGCACTTTCCATGAAGCCGAAGCCTCCTCCACCAACGACCATGCTGCCATGGCCGACTCGAAGCCTCGGGGCTCGGCGATGTGCATACACCACTCCTCCCCGACGAGCGCATGCTCGCTGCATGCCTGGATTCCAATCACCCCCGTCCTTCCACTCCCTCCTCTCTCTCTCTCTCTCTCTCTCGTGCGCTCACCCCACCCCTCGGTCTCCAACAACAGTCATCCCAAGCCAATCATCCATCAGAAATGGTGGCGGTCAGCAGAGCACCAATCCAACTCAAAGCCAAACTACTTCTAATGCCATTAGTAAAAATGCCTATGGCCAGAAAGAAAGCGAACGCTATGGCGATGGAAACGCTTTGAAAGGTATTAGAAGAAACAACAATAGCATCAATGCATGGATGACTTCGCATCCGAGCAATCCGAACAAGAGGTGGAAGGAGGCACTCTCCGAGCACCTCAGAGCTCCGGCCTCCCCCAGAAGCACCGCTGGCCATCTCTGCCTTAAGTCATCACCGTCATACCCTTCGCACCTGGCCACAACTCCGCCATCCATCATCACCGCTGCGCGTCGAGCCACGACGCGACCCATCCTCGCGGTCGCAGCAGCGCCGAGGAGCACCACCTGAAGCCTCAGTTTTCAGCGCCTGTAAATGTGTGCGCGGGTGACGACTCGCCAACGCGAGATCTGTCACCATCTGGCCCTGCGGCCCCGTGGAAACTCTGCCGCGCGCCGCCGTTCTTGTGATGCCTCGCGTGCCGGGTCGTTGCTAACCCCCTTCCGTTAAACGGAGCGTTGACGACGATCGACCGGCCCATGGGAAATGTCGTTCGGTGGCCGTCCCCGGCGCCGACACTGAAGCCCGCCGAGACAACCAGCCCACCGCCGCTGCTGCATCCGGCTTCGCCTGCGCCTCCAAGGTGTGCTCCTCCGCGGGCAGCACCCGGCCAAGGGCGCACAAGAAACCCCGGTGAGGACTTCCTTTCCCTCATCCTCTTGCTCTCTTTTTCTCTCTCTTATTTACTAAGTGGTGAGTAGAAAAAGAGAAGAATGTCTTCTCATAAAAAGCTCTTTCCAGTATTCCATTCCCTTCCCGAGGAAAACGCAAGCTGCTATTACTTTTACTATATATGTACAAGGATGATATTATATTGTTATTATATAGTTGTAGACGTGAATTGCATAAACAGTGGTGCCAATAGTTTTACTACCTATAGTATTATTTCTATTATTGTTACAAGTGCCATATATTAAATATTATCATTAGTTAATTAGAGTATTTATTGTTGGGCTTTGTTATTTTTATGTTATTTGTTCTTAATGATATTATATAAACAAATTAATTATTAAATATTTTTAAAAGTTATATTTGTAACAAATGTATTATACTAGACTGGGACCCACTTTCACTTTCAATTAAGTTTAGAAACTCTAAATATATATTATGTATTATTTTATCTAATTTTAATACGACTTTTGACCTGATGTATTATTAATGTATGAAGAGAACAACAAAAAATATTATACCTATTATTATCATTATCAGGTATTAATTTCATATATATTAATTATGATGATTTTACTATTTTGCTATTTGTGAAAAATATAGTTGGGATTTTCTAGGTTGAAAATTTTATATATTTTTCAGAGGAATTTCATTGATATACTTAATAAACTTTTGGGATTTGTTTACGATAAAAGAATTAAATTTGGGTACTGGGCTATGATATTTTAGTAAATAAATATATAAAATATTTTCGAATGGGCTTATAGTTTGGGCCTTAGCGTCAGCCTTATATCATTATGTTGTTATAATTATGATGATTGTATTGTTATATATATTCTTCAAAAAAAAATATCTTGTAAACACTATTTATTTTATAGTTGCTATAAAAATAATTTTCTTGATTTTGAAATAAGTGCTTAAAAGTATAGTTGTCACGCCCCAGAACCAGAATACTGGAGAGCGGGGGAATGACTCAGCCAGCTACGTATTACGGGTAGATGAATACCGTATAATACGATCAATGCTGTCTAAAAGACGAGGGGGTGCATACTACATGAAAGTCTCACTATGGCCATTTCACATCTATTGTCTCAATCATTCAAATAAGAAACAGAAATAGAGAACATGTAAGATAAAGCAGTAAGGCGTCCCAAACGCTCAGTCAAAATGTTCTTGACATCTGGCTTTACAAAATATAGCCAGATGATGTAGCAAAAATATACACAATTGTTATCAGCTACAGCCTGACTTAGTTACAACTATGTAAAAGTAAGTACAAGACGATCCGACTAACATGTCGGTGCCAAACGGCAAGGTATAAAGTAAATAACAAAACGAGCGGGGAAGTAAGGAACCCACTCGAGTCCTCCTGCGATCATTCCTCTAGTATTGACCATCTTGGAGGTGGAAGTAAGCTGAGTCCTCGGGGACCGGCTCTAAATCTGGCCATGCAAAACCAGAGAGGTTAGACCTCTAATAGCAAGTACCGCAAGGAAGCACGATATGAGACATTAAACCAGTAAATAAGAGAATATAATAATAGATCTCTGCTTGCTACTGGGATTCACGTAACATCACGACACTTCGAACCAACCTCCCAACCAAACAAGGACAGAAGTTGGCCCGTCAAGTCTTGATGCTCTGATCATCTCAGTTAGGTAACAGAGTAGATACAGTACACAAACAAATCAACTTAAACGGCCATCCAACTCCTACGGCTTACTACTGTGAGTCCCAAGTTATCCTGGAATTATGCAATAAGGATTTCTCAGTTCTTACTATGGACAAGTAAGGCTAGTCGATCCAATCAATCCATTGCGCCAATCATGAATTAGATGAGTCTCAGCGGGACGCCCGTCATCAATATACAATATACAATAATATAAGCAGATACCGCTCCCTGCCCGTGTGGCAGATTTGTAGTATCTGTGGGAACCAGCCGGCCTGTCGGACACTAATAGTCCCAAAGAGGGCTGCCATATAAGAACTCGGAAATCCATACTCTCCATGCAATCATTATTTTATTTAACTTAGTAGCTTCTATGTTAAGTGAAATTCCATGCCGTGGATCATGGTCATTCAGAATGAGTACTTCCGTACAAAGTACGATATGCCCAACTCTACAACGATACCCGTGTGGTTAGGTTGTAGGTCTTACATATCGTAATGCAACAATTAAAACTAACCACGGAAAAATAATGCCTTGACCATAAAGTACACATGCTGCTTTCGTAAAATAAATAAATAAATTGTAGCCTGCATGTATCTATATGTCAATATTCGGGATTGGCCAATCGATTGTAAATATGAACGTGTCTTATTCCATTTAATTCAATAAGATGACTAGCCAGTCTCTTAGTTCCATCTAGGAACGCATGATCAATAATTAATCAAGATAACAATCCATGTTCATTAATGCCAAATTCGGGAAATAAAATTGGGAAATAAATAATGATTGGAAAATAAATAATCTCATGCGCCGTGGGAAATAATTGGGAAATAAGTAATCTCATGCGCCTGTGGTAAAGGTTGGGAAATAAATAATCTCATGCGCTGAGAAAAATGATTGGGAAATAAATAATCTCATGCACCTGAGGAATGAAGATTCATGCAGCTGTGGGAAATAAATCTCATGCGCTGAGGAATGATTGGAAAATAAACAATCTCACGCGCTGTGGGAAAGGTTGGGAAATAAATAATCTCATGCGCCTGAGGAAATGATTGGGAAATAAATAATCTCATGCGCTGAGGAAAATGATTGGGAAATAAATAATCTCATGCGCCTGAGGAATGAAGATTCATGCGGCTGTGAGAAATAAATCTAATGCGCTGATGAATGATTAGGAAATAAACAATCTCACGCGCTGTGGGAAAGGTTGGGAAATAAATAATCTCATGCGCCTGAGGAAATGATTGGAAAATAAATAATCTCATGCGCTGAGAAAAATGATTGGGAAATAAATAATCTCATGCGCCTGAGGAATGAAGATTCATGCGGCTGTGGAAAATAAATCTCATGCGCTGAGGAATGATTGGGAAATAAACAATCTCACGTGCTGTGGGAAAGGTTGGGAAATAAATAATCTCATGCGCCTGAGGAAATGATTGGGAATTAAACAATGTCACGTGCTGTCGAGACTTCATGACGCATGGCCTCCCGGCGCATGGCCTCCCGGGCGTATGGGGTTCCCGGCGCATGGGGTTCATCGTCCCCAAACAGCAAGTTCAGCCATGAAAGTCCTAAAAACTTGCTATGGCTATAACTTACTCATCCGAAGCCGAAATCAAGCGAAACAAAAGCCAAAACTGAATGAAATTGAATTCTCTACAACATAGAACTATTAGTTTTCGAAAATAACCAAGTTTTAGAGATCAAAACAAAAAAAAACCGAAAATGTATCAAACTTAGATCTATAACAAATAAGCCATGGAAATTGAAAATGCTAAGTACTAAAGAGACTTAAAATCAAATAAGGAAGATGATTGAACAATAATAATGGGGATCCATCATGAAGCAAGTTGGCACTTGCCTTGCTCTTCTAGGTTGGTGGGAGAGTTAGGAGGAAGAAGAAGAGTAATAGTGAAGTAAATGAAGAGAAAAAAAGGAGATGGGCTTTAAATGAAGGAGTGGTGGTAGGTGGGGGTTTATTTCGGTTCATGATAAACCAACATAATTAAACCAATCTGAGCCGAACCCATAGCAAAGCTAAAACAGAGTATAAAAGCAGCAAGTAAAGTGCAGAAATAAAATTACAGGAAATTAATTAACAGAAAATTAAAGGAATTTAATTACAGAACAATACATGATAAATATTAAATGAATACATTCCAGCAGTACATGTATTTAGAATAAGTATTCTGGGAACGGGAAGTGACATCTCTACCCTCCTTAGAAAAATTCCGTCCTCGGAATTTCAGATCCAAGCATGATAGAACGTCAAAGCTAAACTAATCTAAATACAAGTAAATTGAGTAAGCAATCATTCTACAATGATAATAACAAGTAATGTATCTACATCTAACAATCTACAACATTAAGCAATTCTACTTATAAGGTGACAAGCATGAGGAGTTAAGACAATCAAGGTATACAGAAGAAAATATACCTTGTGTGTCAAACAGGTGCGGACACCGTGATCGGATATCATCCTCACGTTCCCACGTTGACTCTCCTAAAGAGTGATGACCCCAAGCAACCCGGACAAGGTTAATTGTTCGGTTCTTGAGTATCTTCTCTCTTCGGTCCAAATTAGACACAGGCTGTTCCTCGTAAGACAGGTTGGTACCAACAACCAGCTCAGAATGATCAAGGATATGGCTTGGGTCCGATACATACCTTCGTAACTGAGATACATGAAATACGTCATGCACCTCTCGTAACGAAGGTGGAAGGGATAAACGATAAGCAACATCGCCTATCCTCTCAAGGATAACAAACGGTCCTACGTATCTCAGACTCAACTTCCCGTGAACGCCAAATCTAATGACCCCACGGGTAGGTGAGATCCGCAAGAACACGTGGTCTCCAACAGAAAATTCCAGCGGCCTACGATGCTGGTCCGTCAACGGTCTGGATACATTTCTGGGCCTAGCATCTTTCTCTCCCCGATATCGTTCCACGCTAGTGGCGACCTACACTTCTTACCATATAGTGCTTCAAATGGTGCCATCTGGATACTGGCTTGATAACTGTTATTGTATGAGAACTCGACCAAGTGTAGGTGGCTCTCCCAAGATCCTCCAAAATCTAGGGTGCAAGCTCGCAACATATCCTCTAAAGTCTGAATTGTTCTTTCTGATTGCCCGTCCGTCTGTGGATGGTAAGCCGTGCTAAATCTTAACTTGGTACCCAAGCTATGATGTAAGCTCTTCTAAAAATGTGATGTAAAATGGGTATCTCTGTCTGACACAATACTGACTGGGACCCCATACTGCCTGACTATCTGCTGCATATACAATTCTGCCAACTTCTCCGTAGATTGACCTACTCTAAAAGAAAAAAAAATGTGCCACCTTCGTAAGCCGATCTACGATTACCCAAATAGCATCCTTACCACTTGGTGATCTCGGTAAACCGGTCACAAAGTCCATTGTAATATGTTCTCATTTCCATTCCGGGATAGGAAGCGGTTGCAATAATCCAGCTGGCCTCTGCTGTTCTGCCTTCACTTGCTGACATACCAAGCAACGAGAAACGAATCTAGCTATCTCCCTCTTCATCCCGTTCCACCAGAAGTGCTGCTTGATATCTTGGTACATCTTGGTCCCCCCAGGGTGTATAGAATACTGAGAGCTGTGAGCTTCTGCCATAACATCCTGTCTGATATCTCCACTAGGCATACATATGCGTAATCCAAACCTAAGCGTACCATCTTCATGAATTTTTATTTCCTTCCTGAGTCCTGACTCACATTCTGCTCTAAGCTTCTGAATCCTTGGATCCTGTGTCTGAGCTGCCTTGATCCTGTCTACCAAGTCGGATTGAACTTGTAGACTCGCCAGTACTCCTACATCACTAGGAAGTATAACCTCGATGCCCATCTCCTGAAGGTCTTCTAAAATGTGCTTCTGTGTTGTCAACATAAATGCGCCGCCTCTCCTGCTGAGAGCATCTGCTACCACATTAGCCTTGCCTGGATGATACTGAAGCTCCATGTCGTAATTCTTGATCAGCTCTAACCATCTTCTCTGTCTCATGTTTAGCTCCTTCTGAGTAAAGATGTACTTCAGACTTTTGTGGTCTGTGTACATGTCCACTCGATCACCATATAAGTAATGCCTCCATAGCTTCAAAGCAAATACTACTGCTGCCAATTCCAAGTCATGAGTTGGGTAATTCTTTTCGTGGTCTCGAAGCTGCCTAGATGCATATGCTATCACCTTTTTATGCTGCATGAGGACACATCCAAGTCCTTTACCTGACGCATCACAATAAACGGTAAAACCTCCGGGTCCAACTGGCAATGTAAGAATAGGCGCTGATATCAACTTCTGCTTCAAATTCTCAAATGATGCCTGACATTCTGCCGACCAGACGAATGGTACATCCTTCCGTGTCAATCGGGTCATGGGTGCTGAAAGCCTCGCAAAGTCTGATACAAACTTTCTGTAATATCCTGCCAATCCCAAGAAACTCCGCATATCTGCTACGGTCTTGGGTACTGGCCAACTTTCTACTGCTTCTACCTTCTTGGGATCCACTGCTACTCCAGCTCCTGATATGATATGACCCAAAAATGAAATGTGATCTGACCAAAACTCACACTTGCTGAGCTTGGCATACAACTGGTTCTCTCTCAGAACCTGTAACACTTTCCTGAGGTGGTCTTCATGCTCCTCTTCACTGGCAGAATATACAAGAATGTCGTCGAAAAATACAACGACAAATTGATCCAAGTACGGCATAAAGATGCGATTCATCAAATCCATAAAGATTGCTGGAGCATTGGTCAAACCAAACGGCATTACTAAGAATTCATAATGCCCATACTTCGACCTGAATGCTGTCTTGGGAATGTCTTCCTTCCGAACCCTCACTTGATGATACCCTGAACGAAGATCTATCTTGGAGAAAACTCTAGCTTTACTCAACTGATCAAATAAGTCGTCGATCCTGGGTAGTGGGTACTTGTTCTTCACTGTTGCTGCGTTAAGCTTCCTGTAATCGATGCACAATCTGGATGACCCATCCTTCTTCCCCACAAGTACCACTGGTGCTGCCCATGGTGACACGCTAGCTTGGATGAACTTCTTCTCCTTCAGTTCCTCTATGTGCTGATATACCTTGGCCTGCTCTGAATCTGCCATTCTGTAAACTCGATCTGATATCGGTTTAGTTCCAGGTGCCAATTCTATACTGAACTCAATATCTCTAACCGGTGGTAGACCTGGAAGTTCTTCGAGAAATACGTCCAAAAATTCTTCAACTACCTTCGGAACTTGAACTTCTTCCATTGCCGTCACTACTCCCTGCTCTTGTTGAGTTGCTACTGAATATCAAAAGATACACTCCCTCTACGACAATCTATTGTCGCATGACTGTCTTTCAGCCAGTCCATGCCTAAGATAACGTCGAAATTTCCAACAGGAAACTCTATCAACCGGGCGGGTAAGGAATGCCCACAAACTACAACGCTACACGCTAGAATAACTTTATTAACTCCTACGAGCCCATTACCAGTGAGTATATTTAACCTCCCTGGAAATGCCTCGAATTCCATTCCTAGCCGTGTTGCAAATTGTGCAGATATAAATGAGTATGATGCTCCCGAATCAAACAATGCTACTGCGGGATAAGAGGCGACGAGAATGTTACCTGCCACAATATCTTCCGATGCCAATGCCTCTTCCAAGGACAGCGTGAATGCCTGCCCTCGACCTCCTTGCTGGTTTCCATGTTGCGGCCTAGCCTGGTGCTGCTGCTGGCCCCTGCCTTGGTGATGCTGGGGTGGTCTATGCTGGTGTTGCTGCATCGACGGTCCCTGCTGCCGAAATATCTGAGCCTGTGGTATTAACGGACGCTGGGCCAATGGTCTCACTGCCACTGCGGGTCCTCGATACTGTCCTGCCCCTGGTGCTGGCAGAGCAGGAAACTGTTGCACTGGTCCTCCTGACCTCGAATTCATGGGACATGTGGTAACCCGATGATCTGGACTTCCACATATCAAACACTGCTCATTCAATGTTCGACACACATCTCTAGTGTGCCCTATCTTCCTGCAATAAGTGCAGTCCGCCGGGGGTTGCTGGTTCTTCCTCTGTTGTTGTTGCTGCTGCCTGGGTGGTGGTGCTGGCCCTCGCATCGCCACATTATGAATGCGGATGCCAAGGGACGGTGCTGTTGTCCGGGGCGCTGCTCACCTCCTCCTTCAATCTGACTGTGGGATCTCTTCTGACCTCCAGTCCTTGCCGAAAGCCTCTGAATGGTTATCTCATGCCTTCGAGTTGCCGTCAATACTTCATCAAAAGTCTGGTAATTGTACCCCTCTATCAATTACAAGAGCTCAAGATGAAACCTTTGCTAGAACCTCATAGCCCTCTGGCTCTCTGTTGCTACCATCTCTGGGGCGAACCTACTCAATCTGCAGAACTCTGCTGCATAAGCATCTACAGTCTTGCCAGCCTGTCTGAGGTTGATAAACTTCTGTTGTAGCTCAAACTGCGCCAAAACTCCATAGTACTTCGTCTTGAATCTTGTAGTGAAATCGTCCAAAGCAACAGGACGTCTGATGCCTACTTCCTCTGATTCCCACCAATCACGTACGAGATCCTGAAGTAACAACTTCACCTGATCCACACGTTCTTCTGCCGGCACCTTAGCGGCTGTCAAAATAGCCTCAATATCCTTAAGCCATGCATCTGCTGAGATGGCATCCTCCGTACCTTCGAAACGACGGGGGTTGTACTTGCAAAACCTGGCTGACGCTCCTGAATCTGTCCTTGCCCCTCTTTCCAAAGCTGTCTGCAATCCTTGGTTGAGTAATACGTTCTGCTCCTGCAACTAAGCATGCATGCGCTGCTGGGCTAACATCTGATGTTGCTGAGTAGCCATCATCCCTCTCATGATCTCCAGAAGGGCTGGTGTGTCTACTTCCACAGGGGTAGGTGGAACTGTTGGTGGTGGTGGAACATCCGGATACTGCGGTCCAGCTGCTGCTTCCACTATTACTTCTTCTTGGATGGTCTCTTGAGTTAGTACCGGCCCTTGTTGCTGACCAACATGGTCAGGTTGTCCGTGTTGCCCTTGTTGTTGTTGCCCAGTCCTGACAGATGCGGACGAGGTGCCCCTAAGAAAAGGGACAAGAGAACAATCAAACGATCGGACTGAAAAGATCAATGAAGTCAAAGGATACCGGAATGTCAAGCTAGAGTCGAGAGTAACGAATCATGAGATCAAGGGGAAACATGTGTGATTGAGACATCCTATAAATTAAAACACCCCACAAGTCTGAAATCAGACCTGCATGGGCCACCACTAAAACCTTGTCACGCCCCAGAACCAGAATACTGGAGAGCGGGAGAATGACTCAGCCAGCTACGTATTACGGGTAGATGAATACCGTATAATATGATCAATGCTGTCTAAAAGACGAGGGGGTGCATACTACATAAAAGTCTCACTATGGTCATTTCACATCTATTGTCTCAATCATTCAAATAAGAAACAGAAATAGAGAACATGTAAGATAAAGCAGTAAGGCGTCCCAAACGCTCAGTCAAAATGTTCTTGATATCTGGCTTTACAAAATATAGCCAGATGATGTAGCAAAAATATACACAATTGTTATCAGCTGCAGCCTGACTTAGTTACAACTATGTAAAAGTAAGTACAAGACGATCCGACTAACATGTCGGTGCCAAACAACAAGGTACAAAGTAAATAACAAAACAAGCGGGGAAGTAAGGAACCCACTCGAGTCCTCCTGCGATTATTCCTCTAGTATTGACAATCTTGGAGGTGGAAGTAAGCTGAGTCCTCGGGGACCGGCTCTAAATCTGGCCATGCAAAACCAGAGAGGTTAGACCTCTAATAGCAAGTACTGCAAGGAAGCACGATATGAGACATTAAACCAGTAAATAAGAGAATATAATAATAGATCTCTGCTTGCTACTGGGATTCACGTAACATCACGACACTTCGAACCAACCTCCCAACCAAACAAGGACAGAAGTTGGCCCGTCATGTCCTGATGCTCTGATCATCTCAGTTAGGTAACAGAGTAGATACAGTACACAAACAAATCAACTTAAACGGGCATCCAACTCGTACGGCTTACTACTGTGAGTCCCAAGTTATCCTGGAATTATGCAATAAGGATTTTTCAGTTCTTACTATGGACAAGCAAGGCTAGTCGATCCAATCAATCCATTGCGCCAATCATGAATTAGACGAGTCCCAACGGGACGCCCGTCATCAATATACAATATACAATAATATAAGCAGATACCGCTCCCTACCCGTGTGGCAGATTTATAGTATCTGTGGGAACCAGCCGGCCTGTCGGGCACTAATAGTCCCAAAGAGGGCTGCCATGTAAGAACTCGGAAATCCATACTCTCCATGCAATCATTATTTTATTTAACTTAGTAGCTTCTATGTTAAGTGAAATTCCATGCCGTGGATCATGGTCATTCAGAATGAGTACTTCCGTACAAAGTACGATATACCCAACTCTACAACGATACCCGTGCGGTTAGGTTGTAGGTCTTACATAGCGTAATGCAACAATTAAAACTAACCACAGAAAAATCATGCATTGACCATAAAGTACACATGCTGCTTTCGTAAAATAAATAAATAAATTGTAGCCTGCATGTATCTATATGTCAATATTCGAGATTGGCCAATCGATTACAAATATGAACGTGTCTTATTCCATTTAATTTAATAAGACGAATAGCCAGTCTCTTAGTTCCATCTAGGAACGCATGATCAATAATTAATCAAGATAACAATCCATGTTCATTAATGCCAAATTCGAAAAATAAAATTGGAAAATAAATAATGATTGGGAAATAAATAATCTCATGCGCCGTGGGAAATGATTGGGAAATAAGTAATCTCATGCGCCTGTGGTAAAGGTTGGGAAATAAATAATCTCATGCGCTGAGGAAAATGATTGGAAAATAAATAATCTCATGCGCCTGAGGAATGAAGATTCATGCGGCTGTGGGAAATAAATCTCATGCGCTGAGGAATGATTGGAAAATAAACAATCTCACGCGCTGTGGGAAAGGTTGGAAAATAAATAATCTCATGCGCCTGAGGAAATGATTGGAAAATAAATAATCTCATGCGCTGAAGAAAATGATTGGAAAATAAATAATCTCATGCGCCTGAGGAATGAAGATTCATGCGGCTGGGGGAAATAAATCTCGTGCGCTGAGAAATGATTGGGAAATAAACAATCTCACGCGCTGTGGGAAAGGTTGGGAAATAAATAATCTCATGCGCCTAAGAAATTGATTGGGAAATAAATAATCTCATGCGCTGAGGAAAATGATTGGGAAATAAATAATCTCATGCGCCTGAGGAATGAAGATTCATGCGGCTGTGGGAAATAAATCTCATGCGCTGAGGAATGATTGGGAAATAAACAATCTCACGCGCTGTGGAAAAGGTTGGGAAATAAATAATCTCATGCGCTTGAGGAAATGATTGGAAAATAAACAATCTCACGCGCTGTCGGGACTTCATCGCGCATGGCCTCCCGGCGCATGGCCTCCCGGGCGCATGGGGTTCCCGGCGCATGGGGTTCATCGTCCCCAAACAGCAAGTTCAGCCATGAAAGTCCTAAAAACTTGCTATGGCCATAACTTCCTCATCCGAAGCCGAAATCAAGCGAAACAAAAGCCAAAATTGAATGAAATTGAATTCTCTACAACATAGAACTATTAGTTTTCGAAATTAACCAAGTTTTAGAGATCAAAACCAAGAAAAACCGAAAATGTATCAAACTTAGATCTATAACAAATAAGCCTTGGAAATTGGAAATACTAAGTACTAAAGAGACTTAGAATCAAATAAGGAAGATGATGGAACAATAATAATGGGGATCCATCATGAAGCAAGTTGGCACTTGCCTTGTTCTCCTAGGTTGGTGGGAGAGTTAGGAGGAAGAAGAAGAGTAATAGTGAAGTAAATGAAGAGAGAGAAAGGAGATGGGCTTTAAATGAAGGAGTGGTGGTAGGTGGGGGTTTATTTCGGTTCATGATGAACCAACATAATTAAACCAATCTGAGCCGAACCCATAGCAAAGCTAAAGCAGAGTATAAAAGCAACAAGTAAAGTGCAGAAATAAAATTACAGGAAATTAATTAACAGAAAATTAAACGAATTTAATTACAGAACAATACATGATAAATATTAAATGAATACATTCCAGCAGGACATGTATTTAGAATACGTATTCTGGGAACGGGAAGTGACAATAGTTTGGTTAGTAAACATAGTTTGGGCTTGGCCCTTCATCTACTTTCAAAATGGCTGTAGAAACACTAAGATATATTTAAATTATTTTCACTATGTAAAATATAGCTCATCTAAATGATGCATTTTTATAAACTCTTGTTTTAATCCTCAAATGATTTTTCATAATTTTAAGTATTCTCTTAAATTATTTCTGGATTAATAAAACTTCTTTTCCAATGTTAAAAATAGTTTACAAATAGATTATTATTTTGGGCTGGGCTTAGTAGTGTCTTAACACATGGATCGTATTATAGAATTAATCAAAATATTATTTTTATGTCTTTTAATTATGTAAATTTGGGCATTAAATATTAAAAGGGGTTTTGTTAAACAAGTTTTATGCGAATTGACATATATTATTTTCAAACGGGCTTTATGTAAATTATTAGACTTTGAGAGTAATAATACACTTTGTGCACGGCCAGCCGGAATCAAACTCTGGACATACGGTTGGGTTCGTATCGGAAAATCGAACCTGTAGACATATAGTTTGACGACTTTAGAGACCATTGACTTTGGCACGTTTTTCGGTACAAAATGAGTCCAACGGCGGACACCGTTTTGATCCAAAATTACTGTTTTGCCTCTGTGTCCAGAATTGGACTTAAGGACAAGCAATTTTAGCTAATTTGACTGTTCTAAAAATGTTGGTAATATTTATTTTAGCATCCGGAGACTTCTGCATGTGTTGACTGATTGTGGCTCTTTGAGTGGTATAGTATTATTGGTTTCACCAGCTAAGGACCTTCAGGCAAGTGCACTTTCTGATTGCTTTCGATTCATAGTAGTTTTCTCATTTCATGTCTATACATATATCTTGCTGCTTGTTGACACGCTCGTCACACGGAGTAGTCGGAAGGAGAAATATCTTAGTAGACATGTGGACTACCCATAACTATCCCATGATGTCTATTCGTGAATAATAGCACCTGTACAAGACACGTGCAGGTGCCGGATTTACCCTCTAGTCGTTCACATATCGAAAAGGATATTTCACACCACATAGGTAGATGTCTTTTATTTTTCCTTTACTTCTCTATCGTGCTATGTTATCAGTTATCTTCCAGTTTTCATATCTCATATGTTATTTTCATGTCTTGTTAATTCTATTGTGTTTTTGCATTACCGTCGGTTTGTGTACTTGTTCCATTCTTGACTGAAAACCAACAATTTTCAGGTTTAGCCGCGATCACTCTTAGCACTGGAAAGACATGGATATGCTGAGGCCGACCTAGATAGTGGAACTAGTTGTCATTTTCCTTAATTGTGAGAATTGTGTATTTTCCTTTAAATATAAATTTTGTAAATATTGTAATAAACTTAGAAATGTGAATGAGTAGCAAATATTATATTTTATAATTTTGAGCATCTTGGCCGTGACAACGTTCTTCCTCCGACTCTGCGGCGTAGGCTGGCTTGAACACATCTCGTATCCGAAAAAGCGGGTGCGGGTCGTGACAAGTTTTTGTGGTGGCCCATGCAGGTCAGTTTTTGCAAATGATTGCGAACTCGTGGTAGTACCACATTAGTTGTACTGCTGCGAGCCTGCGACTAGGAACTAAAAAGTGCTCATTCACAACTAGGATTAATATTATTGTAGGAGAATGACAAGGACCAGGAGTCCTCATTAATTTGACTATTGGGTAGTTGAGATCGCTACATAATCCGTATGATTTATGCAAGAATTTATTGAATTCCACATCCTTTTAGCTAACTTAGAAGGTACTTTTCCGGAAGGATGTACTATTATGTTTTGACACGATGGTTGGATTTAAGGTGGGTAGACTAATCGCTTAATAAACTAGGCCTTCCTAAGATTCTATCCCTAGTCTTGACCAATTGTGTCATTTTACTTTCTCTCATGTAAACCTCATCATCCTATCGTAAAAATTCTTATTTCTTAATTATTTTTCATTGGCCATAGGTAATTATTCTTACCAATATTTTATTTCCAATCCTCATTGAGTATTGATCCTAACTGATTCCATTATCCATGTATCGATTTCGAGTTTCTTGTAGAAATTTTAGACATATATGTTTTCCTTGATCCTTGAATATTAGAGAATTATAAATTGGAAATTTTACTTCTCTTACGTTTAGTCAATTTTCTAATTGATTGTTTGACTTTGAAAATTGATAATTAACTTTACCGTAAGGACTGATACCTACCTTTTCTAATCATGATCCGCCAGTTGAATCTCTAAAACCCCTTCAAAATTCTTAGGAATATAGTTGGAATAATTTTGATAACTTGCGATGGCAAGACAGTTGCGCACTGTCGCCAGTTATTTGAATTACCGAGGCTATGTGTTCACTGCAGCCAGCAGCGCACTGGCGTGGCATGATCCCTAAGTCAACGTAATTTCGAGTAAGTGTAAGTTTTCGAATGATATTAAAACTATGTCCAAGTTTCCCTATTTTGATCCTTGAGTTGTATGTTAATATTGATATGCATAGGATTTTCGAATACCACAGAGGCTATATCTTTTATTGGCAGGTGACTCTTGATTTTATGGATCACAATTTCATGAACCCTCGATTAAAATTTGTTTAGTTCTTACCCTATCATTTCCCGAACCCCTCTTTTCAGATATGCAAAAACCTTTATCCTCCTAACTATTTATTTTTGAATATCCTGATTAAAAATATCCTCTTTTGAAACATTTAAGGTTTTGCTATTTTTTTTTATATTTCAAAATAGTTGAAATTTATATCTTGAAAAGGCTATTTTACTCTTCTAAATATATATATTCTCAAATTTTTGAAATTATAAAAATATGTTGTTCAATATTTGGTTTCTAAAATAGTTTTAAAGATTTTTCATTCATTTTAAATTTTAATTAAAAATATTATTATCTTGATGATATCATTATATTCAAATTACTTAATATAAGATTGGATTTATAATAATATGCTTTAAACTAATAGTTTTATTCTACCTTGTTATCCTTTTATTGTGGAATGCTTCCTATTATTTTCTTGTCTATCCTATTTAAATTCGAGGAAGAATTTATTTCTAAGGTGGGTAGATTTGTAACCTCTCTTTCCATATTTTTATTTTTTATTTAGTTATTTTAGTTTTAAATACCTTCCAAGTAGGAAATAATGATTTATTCTATGTTTAAACAAAGGTTATAGATACTTTTAAATATAAAAGAGAGATTTGCCAAAAATGTATATTTTTAATAATATTTTACGAAAATAGGCTTTTAATGACGGATTTAGTATTATCAAATATTTTACGATTTTAATTCATAAAATAAAAGGGAATGATATCAATATCCTTATTGTAAGATTGTTTAGATATGTGAATGTATTAGACCATATGGATTTTAGTTTAGTAGTTTAAGCAAATTACATTGGATTAAATACTTGTTTGATAAAATGTGATTTAAGCTATTTTTAAAGTTATTATGTTGCTCTTTAATCAAGATAGATATACATATTCATATGATTTAAATCACTTGATATTATCAAATATTTATTTCTATTGGTATTGAGTTTAACTAATTAATAGATTATGACATATATTAGTTTTGATTTTTATAAGTGAATAAAATTTAGTATTACTTAAATCAGATTATACGATAAGTTATATATAGATATTCCTATTTACATGCATGTAAAACCAAAGATAATGATCTATCTCCAATCGGATAGGGAGGTTAATATGCAACACTTAGCCAAATCTTTTAGCCGACCTACCCTAACTTTTCCTTAATACACATAAGCATATATGTATACATAATCCACCTTCAGACCTCTCCCTCCCGCACTTTCCATGAAGCCGAAGCCTCCTCCACCAACGACCATGCTGCCATGGCCGACTCGAAGCCTCGGGGCTCGGCGATGTGCGTAAACCACTCCTCTCCGACGAGCGCCTGCTCGCTGCGTGCCTGGATTCCAATCACCCCCGTCCTTCCACTCCCTCCTCTCTCTCTCTCTCTCTCTCTCTCTCTCACTCTCGTGCGCTCACCCCCACCCCTCGGTCTCCAACAACAGTCATCCCAAGCCAACCATCCATCAGAAATGGTGGCGGTCAGCAGAGCACCAATCCAACTCAAAGCCAAACGACTTCTAATGCCATTAGTAAAAATGCCTATGGCCAGAAAGAAAGCGAACGCTATGGCGATGGAAACGCTTTGAAAGGTATTAGAAGAAACAACAACAGCAGCAATGCATGGATGACTTCGCATCTGAGCAATCCGAGCAAGAGGTGGAAGGAGGTGTTGGTGCTTTCTTTACATGAAGAGAGCTTGCTCTCAACATGCCTTGTAAATTTTAGTTCCACATCGGAAATGCACCATGAGTTATCTCAACATATATACTTGGGTGTGTTGTTGAGAGATGCACATGGGGTGGTGACCCTAAGGAGGGAACCATGTGGGTGATTTTACTAAGGAGGTAAGAATAAGGCTCCAAGGATTAAGCATTAATGCTTTTGTCATTCTCTTGGATTAATTCCACTTGGAGCTAAGCCCCAAAGGGGCTTAGCGACTCGGACTCGGACTCGAACTTGGGCTCGGACTCGGACTCGGGCTCGGGCTCATGGGCTCATGAGGCGTAATATGACGTTTTGTTGGCGCACTTTCTACTTAGCACGTCAGCAGTCATGCGGTCTTTATGCGGCTCATATGCGGCCTCATGCGGCCATGCGGCCATGCGGCTCATGCGGCTCATGCGGCACATGCGGTCCATGCGGTCCATGCGGTCTATGCGGCTCATGCGGTCCATGCGGCGCATGCGGCCATTAGGCTCATGCGGCCAGGCTGCTGCTGCTGCCGCATGAAGGGATCCGCTGACTGTGCAGATTACAAATCAGTTATGGAAAGACTGAATTAATGTAATTAAATTAGATCCTATCTTTGTGGGATTTGAATTTATTCAGATCCTATCTTTGTGGGATTTGAATTAATTTCGTGGGATTTGAATTAAATCTCGTTGCTATCTTTTGGGATTTGATTCAATCTTTCCATAACTGAAGAGGCGGTTAGGGTTTCCACCCTCTCTCTATAAATACTCTCTTTTGGCCTCCTTTGTGACTACTACGAAAAATACAAGTCAGAAAAGAGAGAAAGAGAGGGAGTTGCTGCCGCCATTGCAAGTCCATCCGAGGAGTCAGAACAGAGGTGACATCGAGCGTTCCACAAGTTCTTCAAACTTCCTGGTTCCTGGAAGAAGTTTGTGTGGGGCGATTCTTGCTTTGAGCAACGGTGTTTTGACACCCCAGCATTGTTCTTCTTCTCATCTCTCTAGATTATTGTAACTTGTTCTGTCCCAATTGCAACACGTTTGCAAGGAAGAGCAAGAGATCTTCTCTTTGCTATTTTTTTCTCCTTTATATTGTAATTTGGCTATTTAGTTTTATTCGTAGATCTTGAGTTTGATCATCATAAAGTTTTGTGTGACATCTCAGATCTCGATTGCATTAGTTTTCATCTTTGATCAAGCCCCCGGGACTAACAGGAGGCACTCTCCGAGCACCTCAGAGCTCTGGCCTCCCCCAGAAGCACCGCTGGCCATCTCTGCCTTAATTCATCACCGTCATACCCTTCGCACCTGGCCAAAACTCCGCCATCCATCATCACCGCTGCGCGTCGAGCCACGACGCGACCTTCGCCATCCTCGCGGTCGCAGCAGCGCCGAGGAGCACCACCTGAAGCCTCACTTTTCAGCGCCTGCAAATGTGCGCGCGGGTGACGACTCGCCAACGCGAGATCTGTCACCACCTGGCCCTGCGGCCCCGTGGAAACTCTGTCGCGCGCCGCCGTTCCTGTGACGCCTCGCGTTCCGGGTCGTTGCTAACCCCCTTTCGTTAAACGGAGCGTTGACGACGATCGACCGGCCCATGGGAAACGTCGTTCGGTGACCGTCCCCGGCGCCGACACTGAAGCCCGCCGAGACAACCAGCCCACCGCCGCTGCTACATCCGGCTTCGCCTACGCCTCCAAGGTGTGCTCCTCCGCGGGCAACACTCGGCCAAGGGCGCACAAGAAACCCCGGTGAGGACTTCCTTTCCCTCATCCTCTTGCTCTCTTTTTCTCTCTCTTATTTACTAAGTGGTGAGTAGAAAAAGAGAAGAATGTCTTCTCATAAAAAGCTCTTTCCAGTATTCCATTCCCTTCCCGAGGAAAATGCAAGCTGCTATTACTTTTACTATATAAGTACAAGGATGATATTATATTGTTATTATATAGTTGTAGACGTGAATTGCAAAAACAGTGCTGCCAATAGTTTTACTACCTATAGTATTATTTCTATTATTGTTACAAGTGCCATATATTAAATATTATCATTAGTTAATTAGAGTATTTATTGTTGGGCTTTGTTATTTTTATGTTATTTGCTCTTAATGATTTTATATAAACAAATTAATTATTAAATATTTTCAAAAGTTATATTTGTAACAAATGTATTATACTAGACTGGGACCCACTTTCACTTTCAATTAAGTTTAGAAACTCTAAATATATATTATGTATTATTTTATCTAATTTTAATACGACTTTTGACCTGAAGTATTATTAATGTATGAAGAGAACAACAAAAAATATTATACCTATTATTATTATTATTATCAGGTATTAATTTCATATATATTAATTATGATGATTTTAGTATTTTGCTATTTGTGAAAAATATAGTTGGGATTTTCTAGGTTGAAAATTTTATATATTTTTCAGAGGAATTTCATTGATATACTTAATAAACTTTTGGGATTTGTTTACGATAAAAGAATTAAATTTGGGTACTGGGCTATGATATTTTAGTATATAAATATATAAAATATTTTCGAATGGGCTTATAGTTTGGGCCTTAGCGTCCGCCTTATATCATTATGTTGTTATAATTATGATGATTGTATTGTTATATATATTCTTCAAAAAAAATAATATTGTAAACACTATTTATTTTATAGTTGCTATAAAAATGATTTTCTTGATTTTGAAATAAGTGCTTAAAAGTATAGTTTGGTTAGTGAACATAGTTTGGGCTTGGCCCTTCATCTACTTTCAAAACGGCTGTAGAAACACTAAGATATATTTAAATTATTTTCACTATGTAAAATATAGCTCTTCATCTAAATGATGCATTTTTACAAACTCTTGTTTTAATCCTCAAATGATTTTTCATAATTTTAAGTATTCTCTTAAATTATTTCTGGATTAATAAAATTTCTTTTCCAATGTTAAAAATAGTTTACAAATAGATTATTATTTTGGGCTGGGCTTAGTAGTGTCTTAACACATGGATCGTATTATAGAATTAATCAAAATATTATTTTTATGTCTTTTAATTATGTAAATTTGGGCATTAAATATTAAAAGGGGTTTTGTTAAACAAGTTTTATGCGAATTGACATATATTATTTTCAAACGGGCTTTATGTAAATTATTAGCCTTTGAGAGTAATAATACACTTTGTGCACGGTCCGCCGGAATCAAACTCTGGACATACGGTTGGGTTCGTATCGAAAAATCGGACCTGTAGACATATCGTTTGACGACTTTAGAGACCATAGACTTTGGCACGCTTTTCGGTACAAAACGAGTCCAACGGCGGACACCGTTTGACCCAAAATTACCGTTTTGCCCCTGTGTCCAAAATTGGACTTAAGGACAAGCAATTTTAGCTAATTTGACTGTTCTAAAAATGTTGATAATATTTATTTTAGCATCCGGAGACTTCTGCATGTGTTGACTGATTGTGGCTCTTTGAGTAGTATAGTATTATTGGTTTCACCAGCTAAGGACCTCAGGCAAGTGCACTTTCTGATTGCTTTCGATTCATAGTAGTTTTCTCATTTCATGTCTATACATATATCTTGCTGCTTGTTGACACGCTCGTCACACGGAGTAGTCGGAAGAGAAAATATCTTAGTAGACATGTGGACTACCCAGAACTATCCCATGATGTCTATTCGTGAATAATAGCACCTGTACACGACACGTGCAGGTGCCAGATTTACCCCCTAGCCGTTTACATGTCGAAAAGGATATTTCACACCACATAGGTAGATGTCTTTTATTTTTCCTTTACTTCTCTATCGTGCTATGTCATCAGTTATCTTCCAGTTTTCATATCTCATATGTTATTTTCATGTCTTGTTAATTCTATTGTGTTTTTGTGTTGCCGTCGGTTTGTGTACTTGTTCCATTCCTGACTGGAAACCAATATTTTTTAGGTTTAGCCGCGATCACTCTTAGCACTGGAAAGACATGGGTATGCTGAGGCCGACCTAGATAGTGGAACTAGTTGTCATTTTCATTAATTGTGAGAACTGTATATTTTCCTTTAAATATAAATTTTGTAAATGTTGTAATAAACTTAGAAATGTGAATGAGCAACAAATATTATATTTTATGATTTTGAGCATCTTGGCCGTGACAGCGTTTTACCCCCGACTCTGCGGCGTAGGCTGGCTTGAACACGTCTCGTATCCGAAAAAGCGGGTGCGGGTCGTGACAAAAAGACTAGGAGCTGATGATCGAGTATACGTAGGGCAAAGGAAACATCGTAGCAGACGCGCTGAGCAGAATGTTTATGGGATCACTGGCACTAAATAATGAGATATGGCAAGACCATGAAGCGATGGGTATCGAACTCGAAATTGAGTATCGATATCTGTACTTGGCTCAGTTGAAGCTTGGGTCGAGCCTGCTTAGCAAAATAAAAACTGCACCGAAGGACAATGCATTTCTAAATAAGATGCGCGAACTGATTTCAACAAGAAGGGCGACTGACTTTGCGAAAGATGGAGATAGGACGTCATGACTAAAAGGAAGGCTCTTCATTCCTGAAACTGCCAAATTCAGAAAAGAAATTCTGATGGAGGCATATTATGCGAAGTACTCGTTACATCCTGGGAGCACCAAGATATACAAGGGCTTGCGCATAAACTTTTAGTGGCACGGTATGAAGAAAGACGTGGCTACTTTCGTATCAAAGTGTATGGTGTGTCAGCAAGTGAAGGCGAAACACCAAAGGCGGGGCGGGGAGTTGTAGAACCTCGCCATTCTCGAGTGGAAGTGGGATAATATCTCCATGGATTTCATTGCAGGATTTTTGAAGATGTCGCGTGGTAATGATACGATTTGGGTCATTGTTAATAGATTGACCAAGTCGGCTCACTTCATCGCAATCAAAGTAGCATAGAGCGTCGATCGGTTAGCACAAATCTATATCGATGAGATTGTTGGACTGTACGGGTAGCAGCCACAATAGTTTCGGACAGAGACGGGCGATTCCTATCACGTTTCTAGACGAACTTGCAAGCTGCGATGGGGACCAAACTAAATTTTAGTACTGCATACCACCCCCAGACAGACAGTCATACGGAGAGGGTGAATCAAATCTTAGAGGATATGTTGTGTCTGTGTGCGATCGATCTAAAGACTTGTTGGGTTACGCATTTGCCGCTTACAGAGTTTGCGTATAACAACAGTTATCTATCGAGCATTCAGTTGGCTCCGTATGAAGCGCTCTACGGGAGGAAGTGTCATTGTCCAATTTGCTGGGACTGTCACGACCTACACCTAGGGAAAGGGCACGAGACCGTGGGTATGTCCAGTTTACGTCGCAGTGCCGGCGGTAGAACGCTCTCCTAGGTCTCAACAATATCTAACACAATATAATATATCTGTCCAGAAAGATATACTCTCCAAAACGGAGGATAATCTCAGAACGATACAACTCAATCACAAAGTAACTAAGATGGAAATCAGCACGAAATAGAATAGATGGATATATCTCAAGGTTCAATACAAAACCAGAATTAAAAAGAGCTAAGTGTTATCAACACCAAACAGAGTACAAATCAAATACATAACAAGAAACTAAAAGACAAAATCCAATAGTCCTAGCAGTCTACTCCAAGCACTACTGGTGTCTCCTCTAGGCTAGTTGGATCCTCCAAGTTTTCTGTAAAATTTTGTTAACGTATCCAGTCAGGATTAGAGCGAATACATAACTTTAAAAATAGTTCCAAAACATAATAGAAAATATAGAGCTAACAATAGAATAAAGTACATGACATGCTATAAAAGAAGTACAAGAATATAAGAAGTACATATAATACTGAGTACATGAATATAATTGAGAAAATATAACTGTAATATATATATATATATATATATATATATATATATATATATATATATATATATATATATATATATATATATATATATATATATATATATATATATATATATTTTTTTTTTTAAAGTACATGACACTTATATATATATATATATATATATATATATATATATATATATATATATATATATATATATATATATATATATATATAAGTGATTCAGAGCATAAGACAGTTATGTGATTGGCTTAGGTTGTACATGGTTATTATATGGTAACTCCATTATACGTGAGGGTATAATAGACATGCACATTTTTACACTAGAGATATTTAATCACATAACCACTTCTACTCCCCCTACCCCGATCAATACACAAGGATCCGATCAAGTTATGTTACGTACATGATTGTTAGTTTATACGTGAAATACATGTGAGAACATAGGAGTACATGAGAGCACGTAAGAGTATATGAGAGCACATGAACGTACATGAGAGCACATAAGTGTACATGAATAATACGAATACAAGGAGTACAAGATGTACATGATGAAGTATATGAACATAAAATATTCGATGCACCCGATAAGGGGATAACATCATAACAAGATCCATAGAGTACTGGTCCGTGATAACAATGTGTCAGCATCAAGTAAAGTAGTCTAGAGCAGGCAATATTGTAAAACCCCTAAATTTCTACAATTTTTTTTATTAAATTTGGTACCGATTTAAAATTTTGTATTGTACGTCGCGCACAAAATTTTATTTTTCGTAATTGTTCGACGAGTGCGAATATGTGCGAGCGTACATATTTTTAGAAAAATATTTTCTTATTTTTATAGTTTCAAAATAATATATGTAATATTTAAATTAGCTATCAAAATTTTCTAAATTTATAATTTTATTTATGAAAAGCCTTTTTTTAGAATAAATAAAATTCTTAGTGCATACATATATTTCGTAAATATTTTGCTAGTTTATTTTAAATAAAATGTAATTTTCAAGATTTATAAATATTGATATTTTATTATTCAAAAAGATATTTAAAAAATATTATTATTTCGAAATTATTATTATTGGTATTTTTGGAAAATATATTTGAAATCTATTGTGGCTATTTTAAATCTCGATTGATTTTATGGAATTATTCTAAATAGTTAAGAGATAGAATTTATACTTAAATTGAGTTAGAATATCTAGTTTTAAATTGGAGTTTAATTTGAGTTTGGATTTGATTATTGATTTAAATTGGGTTTTAAATTAATCCTAATGTTTATCTAACTGGGTATTCCGAGGTACTCCTCCAGAAATTTCCATCCACAACCCAAAATCCGTGCACCGTGTCCGTGCTTCCCATCCACTATATTGTTTCCCAATACAAATACATAATATCCTATCTGACAAACCGGACGATCACCTCGCGTTGGGACACACTCCCGACACGACAAAACCCCATCTCCATCCTCCTCCACGTAGCCCGACACGACAAAACCCCATCCCCACCCTCTTCTCCTCTCTCTCTCTCCCTCTCTCTCTCTCTCCTGTGTAAAAATGGGGGGGGATTAGCTGGGTTTGTGGATAAGTTATTATTATTATTATTATTATTATTATTATTATTATTATTATTATTAATATTATCATTATTATAGTTATTATCATTATTTGTATCATTATAATTAATGTAAATTATTATTATTACTAACAAGTAATTACATTAATAGTCTAAATTATATTTATAAAAATATATTATTTTTGGAATATTTTAAATATAATCTTGACACAAATATTATTTGGTAGCCTAAATCACTTACTAGATTTTTAATTTCTTCTAAAAATATTTTACCTTCAATAAGTTTCTAGTATTATTTTTTTGAACCATAAAAATATAGTTTCAAATGATAAAATAGTTTCTTAATATCAATAGTTATCTAAATTATTTGTTAAACAAATATATTTTTATAAAAATTATTTTTACAACCTTAGAGTATTTCCTGCCTAAAACGATTTTGCTTTTTCCACAGGAAATATTTGGTAACATATTTTGGACTAATAAAACATATTTACCAAGTATTATAAATAGTTTTCAAAAGTAGTATAAGCACTTATTTCCACAAAGTCTCTGTGAGTACTACCAATCATGTCTAATTCGTGCCTTTCTATTTTGTGAATTTCGACCCTCATGCATTGATCACGGCTATTGGACAAAACAGGACATCACGATCATCGCATCGCGCCAGGCGACACCCCAGGCAAGACACCTTGCCACTACTGTTTAAATTTCTGCTCAATAACATGCATGTTGTGTTTATTTTCAAGTTGTTCTTTTTAAATTATATAGATGCAAATTATTATATTTTGTGCAATTGACTTAGAGTTAAGGGACCACCGTATGTGCATCTCATAAACTGTCACGATGTGCCACGGATTGTGTGTGAGTGGTGAGTCGCATATAGCTTCGGACTTGCGTACCGACCGTACATCGGTGCGTACAGGCCGTGCGTTAGGATATAACTGTCAATAGACTGTGTAGAAGACTTGGCGGTTGTTAAGGATTAAACAGTGTCGTGGAGACGACGTATGTATAGTATCATTAGGGGGAGGGGACAGTTATTAGCGTAGGGGCTACATTTATTTTTACACACATTTTGGGCCGAGGGTGACTCTTCGGAGCACTACCTTCTGTCCAAGGCCGATAGTGACTCGGATGAGCGCTACTTACTGCCACTCTTTACTTTTCTGCTGAGCCTACAGCCCCTGCGTAGAACATTGTCCTCAAAGTGCATATCACCTAGAATGGGTAGGAACCTTTACTCATGCATATTTTTTTCTGATGAGCTTATTTATTCAGTTTATTGGCATGATATTATGTTTCTTGTTACGTCCCTCTGAAGACCTGGTTTTTCCCCAGGTATGTGTTTTCGTGATTTTTTGCAGGTGCTCTAGTTAAGGCCATGACTTGTGCTCTATTCCGTCGTGATGATTACTCTTGGATTCGTCACTTGCTCTCGCTTGCTAAATTCTTTCCTTGTATATTTTTCCATATTTAATTTGGTTGGTAGTGGAATTTGTCTCCACCCAACTGTTGTGTACATGACAAACTCAAAGTTGCTTTTATTTTACTATTTACCTTTGTGGATGAGATTTAGTGTCTTGGCTTTCTACATTTACAGCTTATGTATATATACGAGTCGTATATTTACTCGTATGTATACAGCTGGCATGATACGTATCTAGTCTCAAGAATTTGGGACTTGGGCGTTACAAATATAGATACTATCATGAATAAATACTAACAGAGAATGTACTTGCCTGATAACCTGAACAATATAGATACATCAAGTAAAGTAGTCTAGAGCATGCAATATAGATACTATCATGAATAGATACATGTTACAATGTATTTTAAATGAATAATTGAATTAAACAATGTAGTCTATATGCCACTAGGTCTCTCTAGGTCAAAAGTCAACTCTTGGTCAACTATCTAGTCAACTAAGTCAAACTTGGACTATTAGGTTAAATCTTGGTCAATGGTCAACTAGGCTATTGGTACCAACTATATCTAAATCTAATTAAACATGCATTCATATATATATATATATATATATATACATATATCTATGAATATACCATAGGATACAACCCAAGCTTCTTATTAACAACCCTCACATATGTAACCAAAGTATAAGGCTGTCCTAATGGACTGAATAATAGTGAATGATCGAAGCATGGTTATATGCCAAGGTTGAAAGGGGACTGAACTGTAGACAGCAAGGGTCTGATCCTTGGTACAGAACATGGGCTGCAACATTGGCACCCAAATATGAACTAATACAAGGTTATGCAGGACTGATTAAGTGTTACAAGAGCAGTGCACCAATACTGAATGCAGGACATCCAATCGGAGTTCAAACTTGAACCAAAAACTCTAACCTTGCTCTTTTATTTGCAGGATAGAAGTCAAAGGCAGTGAAGGTATATACAGGGTATGCAGTGTAGTGGGAAATGCAAGAGGTATATGCAATGTCCAGGCATTCAAATAAATGCATGACATCTTGTGATGTAGTGGATATGATGAAGAATGCAGTGGATACAGATGATTAATTGGAGGTGCAGTGTAGCTACATGCTATACAGGATCTGAAATATGAGAATGCAAAATGTCCTAATGCATGACATTCTAGTGAATGCAGTGGTGAATGAGTGTTGCAGTTGCCTCAAGTAGCAGGACAGTGTTTGCAGTAGGCTCAATTGTAATGAAATAATTTGGTTATGCATGATATACCAGATATCTGTAACTTATATATATATATATATATATATATATATATATATATATATTTGATATATATATATATATATATATATATATTTATTTATTAAAAATATATATATATATAACAATGAATATGGACAGTGGCTAATGAAGAGGGCAGATGCAGTTTGTGAAGTGAATGGCAAATGATGGATATATGAATACAGTGAGCTAAGTGTGCATGACATGATAAATTGTTTGCAGTGGCTTATTAGGGAATGCAGGATATGAAATTAGTGTATACAGAGGTGATGTTCTTATAGAAGCATGGAAAATATTGCTTTTAGTCCCACATCGGAAAGGAGAAGAAGAAAGGGCTCACTCCATTCTATAAATAGAGCCCCCTTGCCTCCTTTGAAAAGGGCACCAACTTCCTTTCCCTCCTTCCAACTTGGACCCTTCCTACTACGCACCTTCGGGTGCTAAGTCGAAGAAGTCTAGGGCAGTGCGGGCTCAACAAGCCCAGTCAACTGTCCCAACTACTGACCATCAGAGAGTTCCGCTAACTGTTATGTGGGCCTCTGATGGAAAGTTGTATAGAACCTCCCGTGTCCAGTCCTCTGTGACAAACGGACAGGACAGGTTCCAAATGTCTCCCTACAACGATCGAGCGCAGTGCTTTACTAGCGTCAGATCAGGAAGCAAATATGATGGCCCCAAAAGTCTCCCTACAACGATCGAGAGCTGTATTTTACTAGCCTCAGATCAGGGAGCAAATATGATGGTCCCAAAAGTCTCTCAAATCATGACATTCGGCACATCACCTTCTCCTAGAGCCCTCATACCCATCCAGCCAGAAGATATTCTTTATGCGGCTTAGTCATGAAACATTCCTCATGCGGCTCGGTCATGAGATGGCCTCATGCGGCTCGGTCAGAAGGCATTCCTCATGCGGCTCGGTCATGAGACATTCCTCATGCGGCTCGGTCATGAGACGTCCTTTATGCGGCTCGATCATGAGACATTCCTTCATGTGGCTCGGTCATGAGACATTCTTTATGCGGCTCGGTCATAAAAATTTCTTCATGCGGCTCGGTTATGAGACGTCCTTCATGCGGCTCGGTCATGAGACATTCTTCATGCGGCTCGATCATGAAACATTCTTCGTACAGCTCGGTTATGAGACGTCCTTCATGCGGCTCGGTCATGAGACATTCTTTACGCGGCTCGGTTATGAGATAGGCCCTCATGCGGCTCAGCCAGGATACATCCTTCATGCGACTCGCCACAGAATAGTAGTTGAGACACGTGGCAGTGATTGACCAAGTCTTAACAGTTCAGATTTACTGCAACAAACAGATCATGATCAATCTCAACCAATCCCCAGCTATCCACTATAAACCGAGTCTCGAGGCACAGTTACAACCATGGGGCCCGAAATTTTCCACGTGGCTGTACATCCCATCCTTCATGAATTCCTATAAATAGCAAGGTACTATTCCCTTGTAGACACACACACACACACACAGAGAGACGCATAGAAAAGCACACAAAGCTCAGAAGCAGAATCTTCCCTTCGTGTCTTTAGAGAGCATTTCTTCACCGGAGTCGAGGTTGCATTCGATCGTCCAAGGAGTAAGGTAGAGTTGATAGCACTTTCCCGAGCCTCTACCGTCACCCCCCAGAATCAAAACAAAATAATTATACTTAGATTGCTTTTCCTAGGTTTTGTTCTTAGGCTCTCTTTTGTACAAACGAGTTTGTAATTGTGAATCAAGTTCAGTCCTTCCATAAAATTGTTCTGTTCTACGACGATCAATGGCAAACACGATGGCGACTCTGCTGGGGACTAACTTCTCCGCTGCTGAAAAGCTGGTGACGCAATCGAACGCAGCCAAACTCGGCTCCACGCAACAAATGCTTGTTGTTCGTTTCGACCAGCAAGCGTTCGAAGAGATGCTCTCCGAAGGGAGCGCTAGCCTAATCCAGAAATGAGCCAGCCCAAAGAAGGCCCATAGGACGTGGAGGCCCAAAACCATTGCCTCTCCCCAAGTTCTGGAACAAGCTTTCTCTGCTACTCAAGACGGCGAAGATGACTCACATGCGGCCCCACCTCAGGCCGCAGAGGACCCTGCTGTCCCCAAATCCGGCAAAGGAAAACACTATGATGCTGGATTTGCGGGGGCAAGCGAGAACTCCATACGGTCCAAGAAGAAGCCGCATAAGGGTGTGGGCCGCAGGAAGAATGCATATGCGGCCACTATTCTCAGCCGCAGGGAGAATGCATATGCGGCAAACAATTCCAGCCGCAGGGAAATGACCTATGCGGCATCCAATCCCTGCTGCCGACCATCTGCTCTATGCGGCTCAGGTTCAGTCTTCGATCGCCTCTCATACGGGCCTGACCTCAGAAGCTACAATGAGGATGCTCCAGACTCTATATGGCACAACTTGGACTCTTCCTACTACGCACCCTCGGGTGCTAGAGCGAAGAAGTCTAGGGCAGCGCGGGCTCGTCGAGTTCAGTCAGCTGTCCCAACTACTGACCATCAAAGAGTCTCGCTAACTGTTATGCGGGCCTCTGATGGAAAGTTGTATAGAACCGCCCGTGTCCAGCCCCCAGCGGCAAACATACAGGGTTGTTCTCAAGAGTCTCCCAACAATGATCGAGGGCAAGTGCTTTTACTAGCCCCGCATCAGGAAGCAAACATGATGCCTACCCACTCGTGTGCTCTGGATTCCCGGGCCCACAAAATGAGTGCAAAGGTTGATCGAGATGTCCTTGACTTGTAAGATGGGATCTTTCACAAGCGCAAAAAAATAGAAGAAACCTTGGCGTGCAAAGAGTCCTTCCATGGACGTCACTGCACTCAAGTCATCGTCAATTGCTGCTGCAATAAGACAGCAGTACAAGAGGACCGACAATCCGTCTTCCAACGACTGCAGCAGCCAGGACCGGTCCTACGATAAAGCTCGGGGGATGAGACACTTCCTTTCGCCTCATGTAATTCTACCCGGAAGGTCCCTACCAACAAGGGAGGGAAGAAAATAAATATGTCCATCCCGACAATCTCAACCAGCACGGCCAAGAAACTCTCATCTAGGGGGTTGTCCATAGCCGTCACAAGAGGGGTTTATCAAGGTACCCACTCAAAGACGAAATCTTCATCACTTGGAGATTCCTTATCTACATCTCTGGGGGTAGTTGGAGCTGGGGGTAGCACTCCTCGGAACATCCACAACAATCCGGCTTTTCAAGAAGATAAACCGGGGAAACAATCCCCCCAACAGATACAACACACTCAGACGTCCCTGAAAACGTCCAAGATGAGGCAACCTCCTATGCAGGGGGTAGCACCTCCTCCGAGTCCGAACTAGAGGAGAATATTCCCACATACCCCGACGACATCTCTATGCGAGGGTATGATTCGGATGGCACATCTTCTACAGTTTCTTCCACTTCTCCTCATGTGAGGACGGTATTCATGACTGATAACAACCAAGACGGTCCTAGTGATCGGCAGCGCCTCGACACTCTTGAGGCCATACTCCAAACTTTGGTTAAGTCAGTGGACGAGATCAAGGCTGCCCTACCGGCTCTACAAGCAAGGACACCTGGTCAAGCAAGCTTGGGTCCCGCCGTCAATGCGAACTCACGCCAAGCCCGGACAACAACCCACCCGGAATATCGACTCCCACTGTTGCAGAAGAAGCTAGGAAGGCAAGAAGAGAAGTCCAGGAGCTCCGTGCAATATTTCACGCCCGAGAATCCTCTCAGGACCACAGGATACGACAGCCGTATCCCGTTGCATGGAGAGATGTCTCCTTCCCTCCATGATACAAACCATTCAATATCAATCAATATGACGGGAAGACCTCTGCGAGCCGGTATATGACCTACTTCGAGGTCACAATAGACCATCTGCCGCAGACGACGCCATCCTCATGCGATTATTTATCGGGGCATTGGAGGGGGTCGCGTTCGATTGGTACCGCAACCTGCCGGATAACTGCATCCATTCCTTTGCCGGCTTCAAACATATGTTCTTGGAAAGGTTCTACGAGGTGGGACAAGATGTGACGATGTCAAACCTCATGGACGTTGTTCAAGGATAAAAAGAACTGACAAGGAATTACATCGAGCAGTTTCGCCAAACTGTGATGAAATTGCCCTCTGGTAACCCGGACTCCTCTTTAATTGAGATTTGCCAAAAGAGGCTGCTCCCCACAATCAGCCTCTGGATGGGCGAAGATCAATTTAAAGACTGGAAGGCCTTCATCATCAGCGCTACTAACGCAGAAGCAAAATTGAAGAAGGCTCGCCAACTGGGGTTGCATATCTCGGATAGAGAGGATAAGGGCAAACACCCTAATACCAACAACAACAATGATGGTAGTTCCTCTAATAACCAGGACACAAAAGACAAACATGCTATGGTTGCCGATACAGCCCAGAAGCCTGAACCAAAGCAGGTAGAGAAACAGTGGCCTCAGGGACCTACTCCTTCGAGGATAGCCATGTCAAGCCCATCTTTGACATGCTCTTGTAAGAGGATAGAATTCAGCTCCCTCTACCGAGATGTGAGCCTCGACCTGCAGAGATGGAGAGGCCGAAGTACTGTCACTTCCATCGCTACGTCCACCACGCTACTCAGGACTGCTTCCAATTGAAGCGGTACATCTAAAACCTCATCGATTCTAAGGCTATATATATTGATTTTGAGGAGGTAACCGTGGCTGCCAATATGGTGTCAGTCCAATTCGGCAACTTCCCTCCAACGAGGACTCAAAATGGCATAGTACCCATCCTCCGGGCAACAATGGAGGTCACTAATCTTCCACCTCCCCGAGACCAGACGTCTGGGCTGGTGTCCCTCACCACGTCACGAAGGGAGGTCATGTGGGTCCACCCGGACTTGGTGCCTGAAGTAACTCAGTCATCATCATCCTCCACCGGTAAGAAGAAGAGCGGGAAGTCTAGATCCTGCCATACAATTTTAGCCGAAGCTGAAGAAGCTGCAACCATTGTTACCCGGTCTGGAGCACAAGTCCAGCCTGTACGAGATAGTTCACCCGAAGATCCTCAGCCGGCAACGTTGCCTCCCTATGATGTTCCAAGGCTATCTCAGCCTCCACTGGCGGATAAATCCAAAACAAAGAAAACCCGCTTCGATAGTCCACTCCGCAATGATGTACCACAGGGACTGTAAAGACCTTACAACTTTGACATATTAACATAATTGGCTAATATGCCAGCAAAGTTGTCGTTATACGAGATCCTAAGGCTCTCCAAGGATCTTCGTGTCGCATTAAGTGAAGCACTCCAAAATGCTGACGCCTACTTAGCTCAGGTCAAGCCTCCATGGAAAGAACCGCAAGCAGATCTACAGGGCGGCGATAGCACAGATGCAATACCCAACATCATATTTTCTCCGCAGGATATGTTGATCAAGACCAATTTGCATGATCGCCTCTTATACTACACTGGATACATAGGCGACATCATGGTAGATCAGATGCATATCGACACTGGCTCGTCAATAAGCATCATCCCGAAAAGCTTACTCTAACTTCTTGGCATCACTATGCACTAGCTAGCAGCGACCAACACTGCCATTAGCGGTTTTAACTCGGGAATGAGCTATCCCCTAGGGAAGATCCGGTTGAAATGCCAGATTGGTGACCTGAAGACGGAAGTTACCTGCTACGTCATAGATACAGACACCTCCTATAACATCCTTCTGGGACGGCCGTGGATACATGACTATATGATCGTGCCATCCACCCTTCACCAGTGTTTCAAGTATGTCAGCAAGCACGGTTCCATGAAAACTGAATTCGTCGACATCGATCCCTTTAAAGGGGTTGAATCTTATTACTCTTCGGAGGCTTGTCTATATGACGAATCCAGAAAACATGTAACTGACGTACTGAAAACTATCTCAGGGCAAGAAGAACCCTTGAGAATTCGTCTCCAAGCCCGCAAACCGGGCAGGGCAGCACCCCTCGTCCAACCTTGCATAAAGAGGTGCTCGGTTCTCCTGCCTCACCTACGTAGTTGGAACCAATGGTCATCCGTCTCCCGAGATCCAGCCAGGAGCCAAAACCTGTCATAGGGCCAATGGTGATCCGACTGCCAAAATCCAATCAAAGGCGACTGGAAGACACAAAGTCCCTTGCTGAGCCAATTGTCATCCGTCTTCCCAAGATGAGCCAGCAGCCAAGTGTCGACCAACACTCTCAGGCAAGTCAATACCTCAAGCTGAACCCGTGGTGGTCAAGTTGCCCAAGACAACATCCTAACCTCCGATCACGCAGGGGGTAGCAGAAGAAGATGCTGAACTCGTAAAGTATCTGGTTGCAAGGGTGGATAGTCCCTCTCCTAATGATGTGACAACCGTCCATACTGCAAGCCGACTTATTCCCATTAAAGACGCCTACTTTCTAGTCTCAGGCATCTTTGGTCGAAAAGAAGGATCTCAACCCTTCATGCCTCAAGAGTTTGTTCTTAAACCCGATACTGGGAGACTACCGCTCTACCTATATAGTCCTCAGGCCAAGTATTTCATACGAAAACAGGGGTACGACATGGACGCTACCCCAGGTCTGAATTATGGCAACGGTCGATGTTTGCCTCTGCAGCTGTCAACCCCGTCTGGAAAACTTTGGGATTACTACGGCAAGTCCAAATGCAGTCTCGGTTATGTTACACCAGCAACAACGCCCGAGAGCTCCGATGAGGAATGCGAGTGGCATTCTCACTCATCCGAATCACCTACATACGACTCAGATAATAACATTGGAGATATATTCAGGCAGACATTATCTGTCAATATGGCATCCGTTGACATTGAAGAGGAAGACGAGGATCTACTCGAACCTCTTGAATTGGAGTCATGGGTCCAACAACTGGATGCACAATGGGAGAAACGCTTGCAAGCTCAACAAAGCATTGAGTTCTATCAAGCACACATCTCTCGAGCCTTCAATAAGAAAGTCAAGCAGAGGACATTCCAAGTAGGCGGTCTCGTCTTGACCATTCGCAGACCGATGGTCATGACTCACAAAACCGTCGGCAAATTCTAGCCCAAATGAGAGGGTCCATACATCATCGAGACCGTATTCTCCAGCGGCAGGTACTGTCTCGTAAAACAAAATGGAGAGTTGCTCATGATGCCCGTCAACGGCAAGTTCCTCAATAAATATTATGTCTAAACAAAATCTTCCAACTATCTCTCAGATTGTGAGTTATGTACCCTTAGGTACCACTGAACTTACTCTCTGACTACTCCGTATGAATCCATATCTCATCCCTTGGTCATATCTATGAACTTCCTGGTCATAGCTTTTCTCCACCAAGAGTTTGCCTCAAAATCTATTACCCGCACCACCAGTGCGCAGAAGAGTAATAGGTCCATAAAACTTATCCTAATCTATTACCCGCATCACCAATGCACAGAAGGATAATAGGTCCACAAAACTTATCCTAATCTATTACTCGTACCATCAGTGCACAAAAAGGGTAATAGGTCCACAAAATTCTCCAACGGGGAAAAACAACCATGTCCATATTACCTCTGAGTTGTTTTCCCGTCCATCACAAACAAATCACCCAATACATAGAACTTCCACGTTGATAACACCTCTGAGTTGTTCTGTGTATCCCCATTTGGTCTACTCCTACCATGTCCTCATTACCTCTGAGTAGGAAGGCTTTGTTTTGACCTATATTTAGCACGTCCTTATTACCTCTGAATAAATATGTTGGTTTTCTCCCCACTTATTATCAGTACTCGCATCGCCAGTACACAAAAATGGTAATAAGTTCGTAAAATTATCCTAATCTATTATTCGCACCACCGGTGTACCAAAGAGCAGTAGGTCCACAAAATATCATTCAAATCTATTTGCTCGCATTTTCAGATACACAAAAGGGCAATAGGTCCACAAAATTCTCCAACGGGGGAAAACAACCATTTTCATATTACCTCTGAGTTGTTTTCCTATCCATCACAAATAAATCACCCAATATATAGAACTTCCACGTTGATAGCACCTCTGAGTTGTTCTGTGTATCCCCATTTGGCATACTCCTACCATGTCCTCATTACCTCTGAGTAGGAAGGCTTTATTTTGACCCATATTTACCACGTCCTCATTACCTCTGAGTAAATATGTTGGTTTTCTTCCCACTTATTATCAGTACTCGCATCGCCAGTACACAAAAATGGTAATAAGTCCGTAAAATTATCCTAATATATTACTCGCACCACCGGTGTACCAAAGAGTAGTAGGTCCATAAAATATCATTTAAATCTATTTGCTCATATTTTCAGATGTACAAAAGGGCAATAGGTCCATAAAGTTCCCCAACGGGAAAAACAACCACGTCCATATTACCTCTGAGTTATTTTTTCGTCCATCACAAACAAACCACCAAATACATAGAACTTCCACATTGATAGCACCTCTGAGTTGTTCTGTGTATCCTCATTAGGCCCACTCCTACCACGTCCTCATTACCTCTGAGTAGGAAGGCTCTACTTTAGACCCATATTTACTACGTCCTCATTACCTCGGAGTAAATATGTTGATTTTCTCTCCACTTATTATCCATACTCGCACCGCCAGTACATAAAAAAGATAATAGGTCCACAAATGTCCTCTGTTAACCACAAATGCTGTATTAGGTCCTATAGTACATGCACCCCTTTTTTCACAATCATATGCTTCTGGAACCCAGTTGTTCTATGGCATTCATTACCAATTACGTAGAACTTTTACGTCCATATTACCTCTGAGTTGTTCTATGTATCCTCATCTGGGTCTACTCCCACCATGTCCTCATTACCATCAACCCTATATTTACCATGTTCTCACCACCTCTGAGTAAATATGATGGTCCCCTCTCTCAACTTATTATTCGTACCTAAAACCAAGGTACGCCAAGGATGATAAGTCCATATAAAATCCCTAGCGAAAGTACCCAAACCTTTCACATCCATGCTACCTCTGATAGGATTGCCACACCAAAACAACTCTACTTTCCATGCTTCTTATTCAAAGTATTCCAAATTTTCAATTTGAAAACTTTGAAGGGGGTCTTGTAGAAGCATAGAAAATATTCTTTTAGTCCTACATCGGAAAGGAGAAGAAGAAAAGGCTCACTCCATTCTATAAATAGAGCCCCCTTGCCTCCTTTGAAAAGGACACCAACTTTCTTTCCTTCCTTCCAACTTGGACTCTTCCTACTACGCACCTTCGGGTGCTAAGTCAAAGAAGTCTAGGGCAGTACGGGGTCAACAAGCCCAGTCAACTGTCCCAACTACTGACCATCAGAGAGTGTCGCTAACTATTATGCGGGCCTCTGATGGAAAGTTGTACAGAACCTTCCGTATCCAGTCCTCTGCGACAAACGGACATGGCAGGTCCCAAAAGTCTCCCTACAACTATCGAGCACAGTATTTTACTAGCCTCAGATCATGGAGCAAATATGATGGCCCTAAAGTCTCCCTACAATGATCGAGAGCAGTATTTTACTAGCCTCAGATCAGGGAGCAAATATGATGGTCCCAAAAGTCTCTCAAATCATGACATTCGGCACATCACCTTCTCCTAGAGCACCCATACCCATCCAGCCAGAAGATATCCTTCATGCGGCTTAGTCATGAAACATTCCTCATGTGGCTCGATTATGAGATGGCCTCATGCGGCTCGGTCAGAAGGCATTCCTCATGCGGCTCGGTCATGAGACATTTCTCATGCGGCTCGGTCATGAGACGTCCTTCATGCGGCTCGGTCATGAGACATTCCTTCATGCGGCTCGGTCATGAGACATTCTTCATGCGGCTCGATCATGAGACATTCTTCATGCGGCTCGGTTATAAGACGTCTTTCATGCGGCTCGATCATGAGACATTCTTTATGTGGCTCGGTTATGAAACGTCCTTCATGCGGCTCGGTCATGAGATATTCTTCATGCGGCTCGGTTATGAGACAGTCCCTCATGCGGCTCAGCCAGGATACATCCTTCATGCAGCTCACCACAGAATAGTAGTTGAGACACGTGGCAGAGATTGACAAAGTCTTAACAGTTCAGATTTACTGCAACAAACAGATCATGATCAATCTCAACCAATCCCCAGCTGTCCACTATAAACCGAGTCTCGAGGCACAGTTACAACCATGGGGCCCAAAATTTGCCACGTGGCTATACATCCTATCCCTCATGAATTCCTATAAATAGCAAGGTGCTATTCTCTTGCAGACACACACACACACACACACACACACACACACACACACACACACACACACACACACACACACACAGAGACGCATAGAAAAGCACACAAAGCTCAGAAACAGACTCTTCCCTTCGTGTCTTTAGAGAGCATTTCTTCACCGAAGCTGAGGTTGCGTTCGATCATCCAAGAAGTAAGGCAGAGTTGATAGCACTTTCCCGAGCCTCTACCGTCACCCCCCAGAATCAAAACTAAACAATTGTACTTAGATTGCTTTTCCTAGGTTTTGTTCCTAGGCTCTCTTTTGTACAAATGAGTTTGTAATTGTGAATCAAGTTCGGTCCTCCCATAAAATTGTTCTGTTCTACAACGATCAATGGCAAACAGTTCTGATACCCAAATTGAACCCAGGTATATGACTGGGAGCAGGACATGTAAAATTGTGCAGTTTGTAATAGGTGCAGTACAATACAATGAGTTATGAAGGATTACCGTGTATCTATATGGCATGCAGGACATATAAATGTGCAGTGGATGCAAATATTTTTAGGATATGTGAAGAATGTTGCAGTGCAGTACAAGTAGAGATGCTCGACAGAACATTGCTTCCAAATTAAGCATGGGGGTGACACTATACAGTAATTAATTGGACAGATATATGTGAAGGCAATGGCTATTTAATACAAGACATATTATCTGTGAATGGATATGTGAATGCAAATTATAATACCAAAAAGTATAGGCAGTATATCTAACATAAAGTGTGATGCAGTGTTTAAACATCATAGTGCAGAAAAAGGTATAGGCAGTACAATCAATTGGCAGGATAATGTAATGAATTGCTCGACTGAGCAGTGCAGTATGGACTTGCAGTGGTTAAAGGGTATGAGATCGAGGTGATTAGGATGTGAAACAAACAGATGCAAACTAACAACAGACTGTACACACAGAACAGTGAAGCACATGTTCAGCCATTTGAACCTGAGCAATCCCCATATCCAAAATATACCACCATACAGATCTAAATCACAAAATAACAGTCCACACTAATAATATAGTATATTAACAACAATATTATCTAATTACAATTGAAATTAAAGCCACAAAAGTCGTAAAAGAAATTTTACCAGACAATTGACGTGCATTTTCGACACTCTTGCGATACGCACCTCAAATAAATTCAAATTTTTTTTAAATCTTCCTAATGCTATGGGGACCCCATATGAATGCATCTATGGAAAAGAATGTGAAATTTGAATGGGTTTAGAAGCTGTTACCACTTGAGAGATGGATTCTCAAGGAACAACCTCCAGATCTAAATCTCCTTCACTTCCAACGGCCAAATAGCTCCAATAGGGTCCCTCCTAGCAAATAGAGGCTTCCTCTCTTCAAGAGAAAGAGATTATAACTTGTTTGGAAGAATTTGAACTCAATTTGGATGTTGGAGGCAATTTGGGGAAGAATACCAAATTAGGGTTATGGTTCTTAATGAAAGGGAAAGAAGCGGGGCAAATGATGCTATAAATAGCATGAGAAACCTAATGGTGGCCGGCCATAGTCATGGGCTAGGTTTAGGTTAAGGTGCATTAGCTAAAAGCCTCTCCTATTGTCATTAAAAAGCCCTTTTTAGAGAAAGGGCCAAAGTGGTTTAATATTTGAGTCAATTAAAAGCCTCTACGTGGTATTCTAGATGAATAGAGTCTAGAGTCAAACTAACATGTCTACATCCTCTAACTAGATTTCTATGGTCATGGTTAGCCTCTAGTCAAAGTAGTTCTAAGGTTTCACTAACTAATGATACTAACACAATGCTCTAATTAAAATATTATCAAATTAATCAAAAATTTACCAACTTACATCACTAACATTATTTAACCCATTAAATAATAACTAAAATAATTAATTTTAGAAAAAGATTAAAATACCCTTATTTAAGAAAAGTGGTAGTTACAGGGACGAAGTCGGAGAGCGACAGGTGCTCGGAATGGGAATAGAGGAGCAGGCCATCGAAAAGTCTGCTTGATTCGAGACAGACTTCGTACCGCATAAAGTTGACAAAAGAGCTACGCAGATCTTCATCGACGACCGCTAGAATTTCTAGTTGGGAATCATGTGTTTTTGAAAGTGACGCCCATGCGTGGCGTGATGCAGTTCGGTGTTAGAGGCAAATTAAGCCCGAGATTTGTAGGTCCTTTCGAGATCCTTGGGAGAGTCACAACTGTTGCTTATCGGATCGCACTACCTCCTGCCTTGGCTGAAGTGCACAACATTTTCCACGTTTCACAACTTCAAAAATACGTGCACGATCCAAGTCACGTGGTTAGCTTGGATCAGTTAGAGCTATATACGGACTTTTCTTACTCGGAGGAGCCTATTCAAATTTTGGACCAAAAGGAAAAGACCTTGCAAAATCGGTCGATGTATTTGGTTCACGTGCTTTGGTGGAACCATTCAGTTGAAGAATCGACATGGGGGATGGAGGCAGAGATGAAGGAGAAGTACGCTTTGTTGTTTGCCTAACTTAAGGTCAGACCCTTGTTCTTAAGTTTCGGGATGAAACTTTTTCTTAATGGTATATTATGTAGTGCCCTATTTTCGATAGACGGTGGACTATGTAATATGCTTGCGGTGAGTCAGACTCGGTCGGAAACATAGATGGCTAGTCTGACTCGATCGCCGAGCTTGGCTTATGATAACAATTTGTGGCATCGAATAAATCGATTTGGATGAATGTTACGAGAATCGATCCAACTAATGGTACAACTTCTGTTGGAATAAGTTCTAGATGCAGCAGGCTGCGTCTCGGCCAATGAGCTCTATATAAGAGTTCCTTCGACGGGACCAGATTATTGTATGGTTTTTTTGAGTTTTGGCTGCTTGGTTTTGATGAATGTATTTTTGCATCGATTTTTGCATTCATTTTACGAATTTTGAAATAAAGGATTAAATATGGGATTCTGATAAAATGTTGGTGCCATTGCAGGAGCTCGCGTAACTGAAGTTTGAACGTTGCAAAGCGCTCCGACCCTCGGCACGATCAAATACTTGTTGGGTGGTTTGGCCCCTTCTTTTCTACTCCTTCCTGTAAATAAAATCAGTTTGCCTCGAACTTATTCAAATCGATGATGCCAAGTTAAATGTATATCAAATCACTAAGATCAAGAACTCGGGATAACTGTATCAATTTAGAGTAAACTACTCTGAAAATATAAGTTTTACATCAAAAAGTAAAAAGATAAGGTTCTAGAAAAGAGAGACTATTTTATGATTTGCAAAATACAATGAAACATTGGTTGCGGCTTATGGTGCCTCAGAAAACTTGGTGCCTACAGGACGCCAAATCAGAAGTATGGCTTTAGAGAAAATGAATCGTTGCATGAGTTAGAAAAAATGATAATGCTGCTCAATAATATTTGCGCTATGCAATTATGTTTTTATATATTAAACTGTTACGCATTGGCATAGTCATGGACAACTTGTACACAAGTTTGGTTTTCCTTGAAATGGTATCTGGGGCATCGGAACCGAATCGACCTAGGGAAATGAATAATCGTGCTACGACACTGATGCATTACGGAACTTTCAGTCAGGCTCGCAACCTAGACAGAAAGGATCGTAATAACGTTGAGATAGTCCCAAGTGGTGTGTAACAACAATGCCCGCACATATAAGATAGTAGCATACTCACCTATTGTCTTATGCAGATAGTAAGTAGTATGTCTATTTTTATACAGGGACGAGCACGACTGTGGTAAGAATTATGATGAACTGCTATATTTTTACTGTATGCTTTTACTATCCAAAAGAAGGCTATCAATATGAACTGAATTCATTTAGTTCTAAATAGAAGGAAAACTCCAATGCATGCCTATCTTAACAATTAGAGTTGGTTTAGACGAGTGGGTTCATTTTGCTCACTAGTGCATGTCCTAGTGTACTAATCCTCCAACCCCACAGGTGACGAGAACTCTGGAGGTGCACGGTGCTAAGCCAGAGCTGAAATTTGGTAAGACATTTTGAAGCTCTTCCTATTCTGAAGTATTTTGATGCCAATTCATCGAAGGCTTTTAATGTATAAAAGGGGGAATGTATCGAATGACAAGTGTTAGGTCAGGTAGCTTGTCGAGTATTTTCTTTTGTTTCAATCAATGTAGCTGCAACGACGTATCCAATGTAATATGAATTGCACTTAGTTGTAAGTTATCAATGAAAGCATATTTCTATCTTCCTAAACTGCGTGTTCAATTATCTAAGATTTGTGAAGTTTCAACTAGGTGTTTCAAACGATGTATCAAATGTAATGTTTTTTCCTTATACGAGTACAACTTCAGACTCGTACGACATAACGCCCTAGCAAGGACAATCGATTTGGCATAATGGATACGAGGACGAACGGTTCGTCGAATCAGGGCGTGACAGTTCAGAACTCCAAATGGGGTTTTCTGCTACACAGTAACGCCCTTTGGCTTGAAGAATGCAGGAGCGACATACCGGCGATCTATGAGCACCATCTTCTGCAAGTATCTTCGTAAGACAGTCGAATGTTATGTTGATGACATCACTGTCAAAAGTCGTCTACGAGGTGATCACTTGCAAGATTTGAGGACAGTCTTTGATCTCATGCGTTTACATCAGCTCAAGATGAACCCAGCTAAATCCTTCATAGGGGATTCCAGCGGCAAATTCTTGGGTTTCATCATCGCTGCGAAGGTATCCATGTTGACCCTGAGAAAACCAAGGCCATCATTGACATGAGTCCTCCGAAGAATTTGAGAGAACTTCAAGGCCTACATGGTCATCTCATATACATCCGAAGGTTTATAGCAAATCTTTTTCGGATGATGCCAACCCTTTACCAAACTCATGAGAAGGGAGTCTCTTACGTCTGGACAGAAGAGTGTCAGAAGGCATTTGAAGACATCAAAGCCTATCTCACGAATCCTCTAATCCTGGTGGCACCGGTGGCAGGCAAATCCTTTCTACTCTACGTCCGCACAACGGATCATTCTCTTGGAACTCTACTAGCTCAGAACAATAATGCAGACTACAAGCAAGCTATCTACTACCTAAGCAGGATAATGATCGGGGCCGGACACAGGTAAAACCCCATCAAAAGAAATACTTAGCTCTGGTATTTTCTATTAAGAAGACTCGTCATTATGTATCGGGTCAAACGATCCAGGTCATCTCCTGAGTTAATCCACTCAGGGTGCACATGACAAAGCTGGGAGCACTAAACTCTCAATTAGCTACGTGGGCAATACTATTGACACCATACTATATGGTATTCATCCCACAAAAAGTTGTCAAAGGCTAAGCGCTGGCCGACTTCTTAGCTACACACCCAATCCCAGAGTCATCCAAACTCTATGAGGATATTCTAGATGAAGTGCTGGAATCCAATGTTGTCGAAGAAAACTCTGTCTGGCGGATGTTCTTCAACGGCGTCTTACGAATAGGCCACAAGGGTCAAATCATCACAGAAGTAGGGGTAGTCTTCATCTCCCCAAACAAGCTAGCCATCTAGCCTGCCTATTCCCTCACAGAGCCATGCTCCAACAATGTGGCAGAGTACAATGCCCTCATTATGGGACTCCAGTTAGCAAGACAACTGGGGGTAGAATACCTCGAGTCCTATGGTGATTCGAAACTCATTGTCAACCAGGTCTGGGGACAATACGAGGTTCTCCACGAGGACCTGATCTATTATCATAAAGCAGCTTTAGACATCGTTTCAACCTTCACCAAGTTCTTCATAGAGCATGTACCTCGGTTACAAAATCTGGAGGCGAATGCTCTGGCTGGCCTTGCTGCTTCATTGGCGGCACCTCTCGGAACTTAACTCTTTGTTATGATGATTGGCCGAGATCTGGTGTGTCCCAAAAATAACCTGTGTATGTGTCTGAACCATGACATGCCTGCAGATGCTAGTATCAACATCAAAGACTGGCAGTTTCCATTCATAGATTTTGCGTCCTACGAGATCCTTCCAGATGATCTAAAGAAAGTCGTGTCTGTCAAAAGTCGCTCTCTCCGATTCTACTATGACACAGCTACCAAAATGTTGTATCGTCGTTCTTATGATAGGCTTCTCCTTCGATGTTTATCAAACGAGGAGGCAACCAAAGCTCTTCGGGAGGCTCATGACGGCACCTGTGGAGCACATCAACTCGGCCCTAAGCGACAGGACCGACTCCGACGTATGGGCTATTACTGGCCTACTATGATGGTAGATGCTATTGAGTACGCAAAAAAGTATCGTGTCTGCCAGCTACACGCTGACTTCATCCATCAATCCTTGAAGTTTCTATACCCTACGGTCGCCTCCTGGCCATTTAAAGCCTAGAGAATGGATATAGTTGGACCTATTACCCCTCCATCATCCAGAGGACATCGCTTCATCTTAGCGATCACCGACTACTTCTCTAAATGGGCATAAGTAGTACCTTTGTCTGAGGTAAAGAGCTTAAAGGTGATCAGCTTCATCAAACATTATATCATCTACCGTTTTTGGGTACCCCGTAGGATCATCCATGATAATGATCCACAATTCATAAGCCATGCATTTAGCAGGTTCTGTGATAAGAATCACATCCAGAATATGGCATCCACCGCTTACAATCCGACGGCAAACGGATTGGCTGAAGCTTTCAGTAAAACAATCGTCAAAATACTCAAGAAAGTCGTGTCATCTAATAAATGTGACTGGGATAAGAAGTTGGACGAATGCCTTTGGGCTTACCGCACAACAGTACAGACTTCGACGGAAAACACACCGTTCTCCCTGGTCTACAAGAGCGAAGTAGTGCTGCCTCTTGAAATCCATATCCCCTCACTATGTGTGGCCATTATGAACCAGCTGATGGAGGAAGACAATCAACATCGCCAGTTACAAGAGTTGGAGGCACTGGACGAAAAATGCCTCTTGGCTCAACAGCGCATCGAGCTCTATCAGGATCGTATTTTATAGGCTTTCAACAAGAAGGTCAAACAAAGGACTTTCCAAGTATGTGACCTTGTCCTATCAGTCAGAAGGTCAGTGGTGATGACTCATAAGACACCAGAAAAATTTGAACCCAAATGGGAAGGTTCTTTCATCATTGAGATGGTGTACACTAACAGAGCCTACCGACTCGCAAAATCTAACAAAGACTTGTTCATAATGCCAATCAATGGCAAGTTCCTAAAGAAGTACTATTCTTGAAAATCCTCAACGTGTACTTCCATATATACCCAGCAAGAAAAATCTATGAATTTTACCATCAAATTCATACCTTTTGTCTGGAACCCAGCTGTTCCGGGACATTCTCTTATCAATCCCCAGTAGAAAATATCCATGTCCATATCACCTCTGAGTTATTTCCTACATCCCCACAAACCTCAATCTTCGTTCTCAGTAAGTTGAAGCAAAAACCAATGTTTACCACGTCCATATTACCTCTGAGTAAACACCCAATTTAACAATCCTCGTGTTGCTACACCCTGCCTATTGAACATCCACGTTCATATCACCTCTGAGTTATTCTTTGCATCCCCATAGAGTCTCTTCTTACCATGTACATATCACCTCTGAGTGAGAAAACTCTATCACCAATCCCATGTTTACCATGTCCACACTACCTCTGAGTAAACATGTTGGTTCCTTCTCTCAACTTATCATCTGTCCCTAAAAACCAAGGTGCGCCAAAGATGATTAAGTCCACAAAACCATGCGTTCATGACAAATGAGCAAGCAAAATTTCTTTATTTCTTTCTTCCCAAAAGGGAGAAAAAGGACTACATTGCAAAAAGAAACTACTACATCTCAGAACATCAAAAAGCAAAATACAAAAAGAAATTTATTTTTTATTCATCTCCTCGAGAATGGCGACTACAAGAAAGTCGACGAAACCCAAGATTTAGAGAGAATGGTTACATTAGGGCAGGTACCACTCCCTCGGCCATTGCGCATATGAAGGTTACAACTGATCGAGGTTCTTTACAGGACTCGGATGACTGGAGCTCCCGGTGCCCGTTCCTCCTTAACAGCAACTTCAATTTTTGGAATTATTTCCTCCTTAATGGTCTCCAATTCCTCCTTAACAAAGGAAGAAAGCACTTCCTCTTTAATGACAACCTCGGCTTTCGGTACTACCATAGACACTGCAACAAAGCAAAAGGGAAAGAAGAGCTAGCAAAAAACTCTGTCATTTTTATAAAGAGTTGAAAGATATGCACATTTTAGCATCGGCGCATATAAATTGCCGCGCATCGAAGTCTCGGCGCATCACTAGGACAAAAAATCCATGCGCGTTAACTGAGATCCGCCGCAGTGCATCCTCGGGACCGAAGTCCATGCTCGGTGGTAGGAAAGCTTTGGCGCATCATCAAGACCAAAGTCCATGCACGTCAGCACAAAAAAGCCTAGATGCATCTTCAAGGTATGGCTCTTACAACCATACCCATGTGCTTCAGCGAAGTAGTTTCGGAACATATTCCAAGATGGTTCCCCATCCATGCGTGTAAAATGTACAACAAGTGTCTGTGTGTTTGATGAACTCTCAAGCAGCAGTCCACCCACCGATAACTTTTGGTCGCACGTCAACGTGCATCGTGTCGGCGACTTAGGGATCTTCGACGTCGGCCTCAACGGGCTTCTTGCCCTTGCCTCTGTCTCACCCAGCAGCACCGCGAGGAGTTTTGGGGGCCATTGCACGAAAAAGTTAGGGTTTTTCTCTTTTCGAAGGAAGAACAATAAGAGAAAAGAGAGTAGAAGAGTCTCTCTCTTCCATCAGACGCCTATTTATAGGCTTAAGTCATGCGCGTGAAACTGATAAAAGCATGACGTCAGCGTCGCTTCGGGTCTCATGAAACTGACTGCTGCATATCTTTAAAAAAAAGGGATTATCATTAACCACTCAAAATTCGAGGCATTATCTTAATTTAAATAAAGAAGAACATGCGCCAGCACAGCTATGTGCAAAACGGCCATGCACCCAGACAGGACATGAGCCCAAAGCATCTATTACCCATGCTTCTTAGTTCAAAGTATTCCAAAACTTGTTTGAGGTTTTCAAAACTTTCAATGGGGTCTTGTAGAAGCATAAAATTTTAGGCGCATCCAAAAGACCAAAATTCTTATGCGCCACATACACCATGCACCAAAGACATAAGTAAATGTCAGCACATCAGTAAAAAATAGCAACGATAAAAGCGCGTGAAAAAAGGAATTTTATTTATATGAAAATCTATTACATGACTTTTTTCTATTTATAAAATCTATTACAAAGAAGCCTAGTCTAAAAATTCTGTAGCTAGGCGCATCACTCTGACGTCTCAGTCTAAGCGCATCACTCTGGCGTCTCAGCATAGGCGCATTATTCCTCCTCAATAGAACGAATCACTTCCTTGTCAACACACGAGTGCTTCGGCTAATGAAGCATTTATTGAGCAGAAAGTAGGTTGGCAATCAATCCAAACCCGATGGCTCTTCCAGCATAACGAAAGTCGGGGCACGACGACCCTGATCTTTGCATACAACAGGCACCCAACGTCATCTCATAGAAGAACACTGTCGACAAGGGGCACGAGCACGAACTGTTCTTTCAATAGCCGACAGGGCGCATCTCAGTCTTCTGAAGGAGTCCATCATCAAAGCTTCTTTGAACAATGAGATTCACAACCCGCAGTACAATGTCTTGTCAAGGGAGAGGATCAGTCGAGTTCATCTTCATTGAGAAGTGGGGAGAAACGAGAACAAACTCTCTCTCATCACTGCTATTTATAGGCTAAGGCATAAACCAAAGCCATGCGCCAAGTACCATCCTACTCGAAGTTTATGCGATGAATATGCATTCATCGCAATGAATCTGCTACCTCAAATTCAGCTAAGTCAAAAGTCATCAAATTTGGCCTCGAAACACTCAAATGTGTTGACCAAAGAAGATGCACCCAGCAGCTGATGCACTCATCAGACAGATGTGCCTCGTAGCCGATGCACCTTAAAAGGGCATGCGCCACACATCTAATGCGCCCCCAAGCTCTCCACCTATCGAAGCATTTAATGCTAAGTGACAGCAGCACGCGTCTCAAATTCTGACCAGTTGACAGCTTTTACAGAAAACAAAGAGACGCAATCATCACTCTATGTCGATTACAGCTGCGCCCTGCCACGTGGTCTACTGATCCCTTCGCATGCGCCTCTTCAGGCATGTGCCCAAACTCAGGATGTGCTTCTGAAGCCATGCGCCCATACTTGCTTTTGGCCCCTAAAAGTTAGATGATAAGTCTCCTTATGCGCCAGATCCTAGGGGCATCCAAGCAAATTATCCTACACCAAATCTAAGATCTTTGACCAATGGACATGCGCCATGTATCATTGACTCAGTTTTGCCTATGAACGGGTGCCAACCATCCAGGATCTCAACAACAACCAAATCTCAACAGCTGCCACGTGTCAGCTCCTCCGCATCCCAACGGCGCAGTTCAAACAAATTTAGTTCTAGCTTCCTGGCACATCTCCATGCACCCAATAAAGTCAGACACGTGGCATCCCAACATACAAAATATTCATGCGCGCATTGCATGTGCGTGCATAAGCAGATCATTTTGCTGCCGATAAATAGAAGGATCATCCCTTCATTCAAGGTCTTCAATATTCTTAATATTTTCAAGAGCTTCAAACAGCTTCGACTCATCACCTTCCAGAGCATCTTAGACCTTCAAAGAGCTCAAGATCGTCGTCAGATCGTCGATGGAGTAAAGAATTACCTTTCCATCGCTACGGTTCCCGGATAAAAATAAAAGTATACTCCTAGGATCCCAACGAGATACTGCATTGTACTCTGTTCTATTTGTGATTATATATAAAGTTTATTCCAAACTTTTTAATGGCAAACACTTGCTAACTAGAAATATTGCCATAATTATAAATTTAATACAATGATAATAAAGATAATACAAATAATACTAAAGGATACTAATAACTATAATTAAAAACTAGCCCAACCAAATAATACTGGATCAACCCAATGTTACTGGGCCAGCCTACAGACCCACTATTGCTCTTTCTTTCTTTCTTTCTCCTGATTTCTCTTTTATTTTTTTCTCTACAGGCCTAAAGCCTAATCCACCAGGCCAACCATTATTCTTTCTTCATTGGCCCAGTGGCCAACTCGGACTGCCAGATTGGTCGAACCGGCCTGACCCATCTACTTGGGCCCAGCACCCATCTACAATAGACAACACTGCTGGTGCTGCTATTTTTATTTCTTTTTATTTCTTTTTTTGGCTTTGGTCCACGGCCTGCTAGCAACCTGGCCTGCTTCTACACATAAACCCTATCATTAACACTCATTCTCACTTTTCTCTCTCTTTCACATTCTCCAGCCGCAAAAACCCTAATAAAACCCTAAACTCCACCAAGAAGAAGAAGAAGAAGAGTAAGAGGATGAATATAGCCCGAGAAGAAGAAGGAGAGGGAAATTCACCTGAGAGCACAACAGCGGCGACGACATGGTCCAAGGTGTCTCCGATGGCGGATCTCGTAATGGAGTGAGGTTGAAGGCGGTGTTCACGGTGGCAACGGTCATGGAGTGCGGTGAGGGAGGCCACGTCTTTGCCTACAAGGATAGCAACTCCGGCGATATCGGTCGAGGGCTCCGACGGCTCATCCAGTGGTAGCACTGGCCACGAGGACACGACGACGACCGACGGTGGGCATGATCAAGAAGAAGGTGGTGTGACGGTTCTTGATCCGACGACATGGCTCGAGCTCCGACGAGGTACAGCGAGACAGCGGCTCGGGATGGTGTCGATAAGTCCAGATCTGGACATGGCAGCCTACAGTAGACGGAGGCGGTGGTCCTCGACGATGACTGGCGGCTTCTCGTGACTACTCCGGCGAGTGGCGATGCTGGAGACGCGGTCAGAAGAAGGCACGGAGGAGCAGATCTGAGGCGGCGGCTCCGATGACACACCGACCGGACATGGCGATCCTCCAGAAGTTTGGTTAAGAATTAGGGTTTAGGGTGTGATTTTGGTGGAGCTTGTACCATGTCGTGTCAGGGGACACGGACACAGAAAATGATCTGGATATAATCATATGTCGGGGGGACACATGATACGGCAGGGGGTTGTAGGAGCGTAAAAAATGCTTTATTTGACTAATTCAAAGGAATTGAGGACTTTACGCCAGTAATTCTCTATGACAGCTATTTTTACGCTAGGCTAATCTGTACGCTAGCTATCCTCTATGCTGGCTACATTACGCTGGAAAGCTGTCAGATCATGCATTTAATGCAAGTGATAATGACTCTGACATAATGATTTGCTGACAACATACAACACAGAAGTCGAGAATATCGGATTTTCACCAAGCTCGATACTCGTCGTATGGTGTGCAAAAAAGGCTACTTTACGCTCAGTAATTACTTCTTTTTATGCACGATAGTTATGTGAGCTTTTACGCTCAAGGCTATTGTGGGCATAAAGTCTATTTGGGCTAAGTTTTACGCTCAAGGCTATTTTAGCCACTTTACGCTGAGAAGTTTTATTTGGGTTGTTTTTACGCCAGTTGCTACTTTACGTTCGAAGTATGTTTTGGGTCGTTTTTACGCCCGATCTTTTTTGACTACTTTGGAACGTGGTTTATCCACGTGGCTTTCATGCCATATTGAGGAACGTGTGTACGTGCCCCCTATTTTTGTTGGAATAATGGGACGCGTGTCAACATATTCAGAGGGTGACTTCCATCGTGGGTGACAGTTACCAGCATAAAAACCCAATTTTGTTGCTTTTTACGCACAATGGGTCAAGTCTACAAATAGACTTATTTTTCATAACAAAGGGGATCATGAGTAGGGAGACAGAAGAGAATACAGAGATCAGAGCTCAGAGACTTTGATTTTCCGGAGCATTCTTCTTCAACTTTTCTTCCAGAACAGAGTGAAGCAAAGCAGGAAAGCATTCGACCTCGCCATCAGTGCCCAAGTGCGTCGATACCTTTCTGGTGACTTAGTTCTTCTGGCTGTTCATCTTCTAGCAGTGATCTTCATCATCATCGTATGGTCCAAGGAACAAAGTGATCGCTTTCAGATCAGACTTCCATTGCAATACTCCCCAGAACATTTGTACTTTTTTGTACTTTTCTCGTTTTATTTTCAAAAGCCAAATTCTAGGCATTTTTTAAGTGAAACAAAATGGCGACTCTGCTGGAGACGACCTTCTCCTCTGACGAGGAGGCAATTGCTCAATACGATGATGTGTCGATCGGATCGACAAAGAAGACTCTGGTTGTACACTTCGACCAGACTGCCTACGAAGAAATGTTCCGAACTGGGGGTGGTACTCGCTGCGCCAATGTTAAAAAATCGAGGAAAGCGCAAAAAGTTTGGATTCCCAAATCCAAAGCATCCTCGGATCTCCCTCTTGTCTCTGAAGGCAAAGGAATCCTTCCTATTCCTGTTGTGGAAGCTTCCATCGGTGATGGGGCAGTTTCTACTTCAGTGATGCGTCATAGGCATAAAAATCAGTCTCCCGTTTGTAATGTGGCAGACCCTCAAGTTTTACGCTCTGAGCGCAAAAATCAAGTTTTACGCCCTATGCGTAAAAACAAGTCTCCCGTCTGTGACGTGGCAGACTCCAGTACTTTACGTTCTGAGCGTAATATTAAGTCTCCCATCTGTGACGAGGTAGATACACAAAATTTACGCTTCATGCGTAAAGGAAAATCTCCCATCTATGACGTGGCAGATACTCGTGTTTTGCACTCTGTGCGTAAAGGTAAATCTTCTGTCTGTGACAGTGTAGATAAAATTTACAATGATGCTTCTGCATTTAAAGTGAATGTACCTGCATGCATGAAGCATAAAAAAATAGTTGGTAAAACTCCTATTTTCAACCAACAACCTTCTTATACTGCTATACGCAAAGTACCAAATCTTTAAATTACACGCAATGAAGTTGGAGTCCTGTGTGCTAAAAAATCTCAGGATTTACGTACGCAACTCCAAGCGCGTAAAAATATAAAGTTTGGTTCTACGAATGCAGCCAGTAATCTTCTTTATACACAAGGGACTAAATATTTTTCTACCCCGAATGTAATAAAGAAGACTACTCCCTCTACTCCTTCTGATTTACGCGAATTGCTAATACAAAAGCGTAGAAATAGACGATCTCCCGCGACACTCCCCCAAGAAAATCACCATTGTGAGTGTCACCAGATTATAATCAAATGCTGTTGTTCGGCTTCTAAACGGTCAGTTTTTGATCGGTTAAGTTTCAATACGCCTCAACGACAAGCTAATGACCAAGAACATGAGTTGTAATATGCGTCAGTCAATATGGCATCTCATACCAACAGAGGACGACGTCCAAGATGCAACACGTCCCAAACTCCAGGTCAACAAAAATTCAACAGACTTCTTGATTCCTTCGAAGGAGTATACCAGAACACTCGATCAAGAAGGCAAAGACAGTTGCAGATTTCTGATTCAGAAGCTGGGGGTACTCAATCTCTTGAGTCCGAAACTGATAGTGTTGATTCATATCTCTATACCAATACCTCTGTATCTTCAAGAGAGGTTGAATCCTATACTATTGGAGATGAACCTGAGACGTCATCTGCTAATACAGAACAACGTCTCACTGCCGTTGAGCAATCATTAAAAGACATGCTTACCATGATGCAAAGCATGCACCAGATAATATTGACTCAGCAAACTGCTCAGCCGGCAGTGGTAACACCGGAACAGGTAGTAGCACAAACTCAAGATAGTCAAGGGATTGATATACCTTTGAATATTCAAGAGCCTGCTATTAACCAAAATTTTGCATCCCCAGATCCCATCATTCCAGAAGATGTGCCACCTCCAGTCGGGGTTACGGTACATCCAACAACCATTCAATCGAATGTGCTTCCTCAAACTAGTAAAGCCATTCAAGCAGTGCATGAATTAAAAGCGCAGTTTGAAGTTTTAAAGCACAAGGATCAGCTCCAGAGGTTAGGGATTAAGTAACCTTATCCTCCTCATTGGAATGATGTACTATTTCCTCCGAAATTCAAGCCACAATCAATGGTATTATTTGATGGAAAGGCTTCTCCTAGTCAGTATATCAATTATTTTGATATTATGACTGTACATCTGCAGAAAAATGATGCTCTTCTCACTCGAGTGTTCATCGGGTGCTTGACGGGTTCAGCTTACGATTGGTATCATAGTTTACCCGACAATTACATTTCGTCTTTGGACGAATTTAAAGCAATGTTTCTCTCCCGCTTCTATAAAGGAGGCATGGACATGAACATGTCCTCCTTAATAGAAATTAAACAAAAGGAGAAGGAAGATAATCGGACGTTCATCGAACGTTTTTGACAGGCGACTCTAAAAATGCTTCCTGGTATGCCAGATTCAGCGTTGATCGATACATGCAAGATGAATCTACGACCATCCATTGCTGTCTTCACAGGTTCTCAGTTTACAGATTGGGCCTCATTTATTATAGCAGCAGTTTCTGCCGAGACCAATGGTAGGCTGGCTCGTGAACATGGGATGATTTTTGCCTCAGAAGATAAAGGAAAGAAAGGCTCTTCCGGTTATAATTCTGGCAATCGTAACGTGAAAGGAAAGGATACCCTTATGGTTAATCTTTCCAAGAACAAAACAACACCGAATAATCAGGAGTCTTCTAAGCCAAAAGAAGAAAGCTCTTTTGACGAAAGTGATATCCCAGGGATATTTCAATGTCTGGTAAAGAGTGGCAAACTCCAGATTCTAGAGTCAAAAAGGCCTAATAAGGTGAATCTGATGATAATCCCAAGTATTGTATCTATCACAGATACATAAATCATCCCACCAGGGCTTGTTATGTTCTAAAGAAGAAAATCCAAGAGCTGATAAATGCCAATGCTATCGCTTTAACTAACGATGATCATACGGTTACAACTAATATGGTTTCTCTTTAATTTGGAGGTTTTCTTCCTCAACAAGTCCTAGATGGAATTATCCCAATTTCGAAGGCGACAATGAAGATTGTGAATATTCCGCTTGCCAGAGAGAAAAATGAAGGATTGTTGCCTCTCACATTAAATAATGGTGAAATTATGTGGGTACATCCTGACTTAGTACCAGAAATGGAAGATGAAGGTAAAACTTCAAAATCCAAGAAAGGTAAGAAAGCCAAAACCTGCAACATAATTTCTCATGTTATCCCAGATCCTGATGATTTGGATCATCTATGGGATGGCATTCCTTTGGAAGATCGACTAAGAGGTTTGAACATATGCCGTCCAAGTCTGGCTCCTTCTACCAAGCTCAAGCTTACTCATCAGTAGTGGCTAGCTATGAATAGTGTTCCCTTACACAGAGCACAACAAGTTTTTGCTGCTTATGAAAAAGCTTCTACAGGGATTTTTCCTCGTATCCCGAATCCTTCTTCTCCTGTAGCTATAGAGGTTTCTATTCCTTATTCTCCTATAATTACAGAGACCTCTTCTTCTTCCTCTGTTGAACCATCTGTTAAAAGTCTATTGCCTATTCACTTATACAGTCTGTAATCAGTCCTTCTCATGACAAAGATGGGCTATAACTTTCAAAAGACAGAGGATTTGAATTATGATAAAGGAATGCGACTTCCTTTACAGATTCAAAGTCAAAAATCCACTTTTGGATTGGGTTCTGAACTTCCTTACAAGAAGAAAGAAAAGAAGATTAAATCCTGTAATATGGTACTTCCTTCTTTTGAATCCGAAGAAGAAACCTTTGCTGGTACAAGATCTGGGAAATAGTACCAAAAAGATTATGAGGGATCCTCAAAAGAAGCAGAGGATGTTGAAACACCACCAACTCAACCGTCTCCTATTCCTGCTAAACCATCTGTGGTTGAAAAGGGGAAACAGAAAACAGTAGGCTTTGACGTCCCGTTGAAGTCTGCTTCCAGTCAAGGGGTGTTGTTGAAACCCTACAAATTTGATATTCTAGCCCAGTTAGCCAATACTCCGGCTAGACTATCTATATTTGAGCTGCTTCGTCTTTCTAAAGAAAGCATGGAGACTTTGAGTGAAGCTTTGCTTCAAGCAGATTCATGCTTGGCTCAACTCAAGAGTCCTGATAATACACCCGTATCGTGTCCACAATGTCATAGTATGATGGAAGCAATTCCCAATATCACCTTTACACAAGAAGACATGCTATTGAAGCATAACAAGCATGACAGGCCTCTGTGCTACACTGGGTATATCGGATCTACTGAAATTGACAGGATTTACATTGATCCTGGGTCTTCAATTAGCATAATTCTTCAGAGTATGCTAAGACCACTGAGGATTCCTACTAGTGATTTGACTTACACTAGTACCACGATAGTTGGTTTCAACTCGGGTAAGAGTAAACCGCTGGAGAAGATTCGTCTGAAGATTCAGATTGGTGATCTCCGACTATGGCAACTTTCTATATTATCAACTCAGATGTATCCTACAACATCCTTCTCGGGAGACCGTGGATACATGAGCATAATATTGTACCTTCAACTCTCCACCAGTACTTCAAGTACGTGGATTCCCAAGGGGTTGTGAAGATTGAGTTTGTTGATATCAATCCTTTCAAAGGTGTCGAAGCCTATTTTTCTGACTCAATACTCTACAAACAAGAACATGTGAAGGAGATATCAGATATGGCTGAAGATCAGTCACTTGGTGAAGATCAGTCCATTAATGAAGATCCTCCAGAAGACCAACCTTTGAAGATCAAGGTCAAAGGTCGAATCCAGCCTCAACCTGTCAACAATCAACCTCTGGTGATTAAAATCAAAGGAAGAACGCAAGCTTCATTTGAGGAATCAGTGAATATTCCTGCCAAGAGCCAAGAACAACCCCTTATGATCAAAGTCAAAGGACATACTTCTCGTATGAATAATCCAGAACCACCATTGGTCATCAACCTTGACAAGTCTACGCAGAATACGGATGACGATCCGTTAATGATCAATCCGAAGCGTAGTAGTCAAATTGTACATGATGTAAATATTGATCATTCTGTACTTTCTAATATCAATAAAGATTTCCTTTTTGAGTATATGGCTGTTAAATTTGTTGAAAGAATGACTTTATCTCCTGATGATCAAAGTTTTCAATATAAAGACAACATAGATACTGAAGAAACTTTATACATTGACCATAAGGAAAATTCTTTTCCTCCTCATGTCGATGTAGGACCTTATGCTCAAAAGTTCCTAACATCTTCTCCCTATCTTCTTCCTGTAGCTGCTTTATCACAAGCTTGTGTAACTTTTAGATGACATGAAGAATCTTATTTCGTGATTCCGTCCGATAAGAAAAACAAGCGCTAAATTGTGTTTGGCCTGGCTAGAAACATCCCTGTTGTTCAGACGGATGATCTTAGAGATAAAGATAAAGGAAGAATCCGAATTGAAAAATATAGTTAACAATCTCTCAAGATTATCCAGAATATGGGATATGATTTAAAGACTATGCAAGGTCTCAATCAAGGCAAGGGTAGACGATTACCATTATGTGGTGATCCGTTTTACCAGAAAACTTGTCATGGGTTGGGATATGATCAATCCCACATGTTTAATGATGATATACAAGAAGAATTCTCTTCTAGCTCTTCACAGTCCTCAGATTCCGAAGAAATCCATTTTATCGAATCTGATATAACCCATTCCTCATATACTGGAGGAGACTATTATGATGAATCTGAATGTATATTCCCAGTCAACATGGTTCAAACTGAAGATGAATCTGAGCTATTTGAAAATGACCCTTGGGCCCAACAGATGGACACTCAGTGGAAACTTCGTTTTGAACAGCAACAACCACCTACAGAGGATGAGATTGTCTAGATTGATGTTGGAGATGGAACTGCGTCCAAGCCTATATTCATCAGTAAAAACCTTTCCGAGGATGAAAAGAAAGAGTTGATAAAACTGATTAAAGAATATATTGACATCTTTGCATGGAGTTATGAGGATATACCGGGTCTAGATCCTAAAGTTGTTACTCATAAACTCAATATTTTGCCTAATGCCAAGCCTGTAAAACAACAGCAACGGCACTTTAGTTCAGATATGATGGATGCAATTGAAGCAGAAGTCAAAAAGTTGATTATATGTGGCTTTGTTCGTGAAGAACAACACCCGGATTGGGTTGCCAATATTGTTCCTGTTATGAAGAAGAACGAAAAAGTCTGAGTTTGCATAGATTATCGAGATCTTAATGCGGCTTGTCTAAAGGACGAATTTCTACTTCCAATTACTGATGTCATGATAGACAATACATGCAGTTTTGAACACATGTCTTTCATGGACGGATTCTCAGGATACAATCAGATCAAGATACATCCAGAAGATGAGAAGCATACTGCTTTTCGAACACCCCTTAGGGTTTTCTGCTATACGGTTATGCCATTTGGTCTCAAAAATGCCGGTGCCACATATCAACGGGCTATGAGTAACATTTTTCAGAAACATCTACGAAAGACAGTTGAATGTTACATAGATGACATTGCTGTCAAAAGTCGATCAAAAGATGATCACACTCAAGACTTAAAGACAGTATTTGAATTGATGTGTCAACATCAATTGAAAATGAACCCTACTAAATCATTCTTAGGGGTTTCCAGTGGCAAGTTTTTGGGATTTGTTATCACTTCTTAGGGTATTTATGTTGATCCTGATAAAATTAAAGCAATTCTTGAAATGCGTCCTCCACGCAATCTAAAGGAACTTCGCGGCTTCCAAGGTCGTATTGCTTATATTAGAAGATTTATATTCAATCTCTCTGGGAGATGTCAATCTTTCTTCCGTCTATTAAAGAAGGATGTATCATTTGTTTGGGATAAAGCGTGTCAGAAAGCCTTCAATGACATTAAGCAATACCTTACAAATCCACCTGTTCTAGTACCACCAGTAGTGGGAAGACCATCTTTGCTATATGTTCGAGCATTAGATCATTCACTTGGTGCTCTTCTTGCACAGAAAACTGATATGGGTCATGAACAAGCAATTTATTATCTTAGCCGAATGATGGTCGGAGCTGAACACAGATATACTCCTGTAGAAAAGGAATGTCTGGCTTTAGTTTTTGCTATTCAAAAGACACGTAATTATGTGACAGGACAGACTATTCATGTCATCTCCAGAATAAATCCTATTCGGGTACTGATAAGAAAACCAAGCATTCTTAACTCCAGGTTAGCTACCTGGACAATGCTGCTCACTCCTTATGACATGGTCTATGTACCTCAAAAATTAGTGAAGGGTCAAGTATTAGCGGATTTCTTAGCAGCTCACCCTATACCTGAAACATCGAAGCTATATGAAGATATTCTAGATGAAGTTGTGGATTGCAACATGACTTTGAGGGATGATATATGGCAATTATATTTTGACGGAGCATCACGGGTTGGACCTAAAGGCAATATCGTCTCCGGAGTAGGAATTGTCTTGATTTCTCTTGATAAAATGGTCATATACCGTGCTTATTCTCTCAATGAGCCATGCTCTAACAATGTGGCAGAATATAATGCTCTGCTGATTGGTCTCCAAGTAGCAAAACAATTGAACATTGAATTCCTGGAAGCTTATGGAGATTCTCAATTGATTGTTAATCAGGTTAGAGGAACTTATAAAGTCAGAAGTCCTGATCTCATCCCTTATCATCAAGTGGTAATCGAGTAATTGGTCCTTTCATTCAAAGGATTATTCATCGAATTCGTACCACGTTCTCAGAATGTAGAAGCTGATGCTCTTGCTAGCTTAGCTGCAGATTTAGCTATTCCAATTCGAAGACAAAACACAATCACATTGTTGGACCGAGACTTATTCTGTGTCAAGAATAATCTGTATATTGAACAGAGTTATATTACAGAGTCAAATTCCCAACAGAGGGATTGGAGAAGTCCATTCATTGATTATACGGTTCATGGGATTTTACCTGAAGATCCAAAAGAAGCTGCATCAATCAAGAGACGATCATTTCGATTTTATTATGATTCATCTTTACATATGCTATACCGTCGTTCATATGATGGACTTTTGCTACGCTGTCTCTCAGAAAGTGAAGCTAAACAAACACTTCGTGAAGCTCATGATGGTGTCCGTGGTGCTCATCAACCAGGTCCGAAATTACAAGACCGTATTCAAAGAATGGGATACTATTGGCCATCCATGATAGCAGATGCTGTAGATTATGCCAGACGATGTAAAGCATGTCAGATTCATGCTGATTTTATTCATCAACCGTCTGAATTCTTGCATCCTACAACAGCTTCTTGGCCCTTCGAAGCTTGGGATATGGATATTATTGGTCCGATTAATCCTCCTTCTGTCAAAGGACATCGGTTTATATTGGCTATAACTGATTACTTTTCTAAGTGGGCAGAAGCAGTTCCCCTTGTTGAAGTAAAAACATCTAATGTGATTGGCTTCATCAAACACCATGTCATTTATCGCTTCGGGATTCCTCGACGGATAATTTATGACAATGGACCATAATTTCCCAGTCAAGCATTTTATCGGTTTTGTGACAAGAATCGAATTCAAAATCTGGCTTCTACGGCTTATAATCCAGCTGCTAATGGTTTAGCCGAAGCTTTCAACAAGACGATCATCAAACTTCTCAAAAAGTTCGTCTCTTCTAATAAACATGATTGGAATAAGAAACTTGGAGAATATTTATGGGCTTATCGAACGACAGTCCGAACTCCTACTGGTTTTATACCATTTTCATTGGTCTACGGATGTGAGGCTGTCCTTCTATTAGAAATTCAGATTCCATATCTTCGAATAGCCATTGCTAATGAGCTAACTACAGAGAATAATGATCGCTTACGACTCCAAGAACTTGAAGGATTGGACGAGAAGCGTCTTCAAGCACAACAGCATATTGAGCTATATCAAGCCCGTATAACTCGAACTTTCAATCGTAAAGTTAAAGAGAGGGTATTCAAGGTTGGTAAATTGGTTTTAGCTGTTCGAAGACCGATGGTAATAACTTATAAAAGTAAAGGGAAATTCCAAACAAAATGGGAAGGCCCTTATGTTATCGAGACCGTGTTTTCCAATGGTGCCTATCGGTTATCTAAGCCCAATGGAGATTTACTCATGATGCCGATCAATGACAAATTTCTTAAGAAGTACTATGTATAAAAAAAATGAAAATGAAAATAAAATCTTTTTTATTTTTATTTTTGTTTAGAATAAAGGATTAAGGATAAGGACTACTGCCTTCCTTATTGAATACATAGTCAGCCAATGCATCGAAGACATCATTGCCTGAGTTCACAAAAAACTTGCAGGCAGCCATCCTCAGCGCCTCTTCTTCAGGAGTTTTTCCTGGCTCTGTTAAGAACGCGAAAATGTCTTGTGGTGGCTTGGGCGTAGAAGAGCTTTCGCCTATTCCGGTTGGGCCCGACACAATTGGCTCAATGGGGCACATTTCGATGACGTCCTCAACCTTCATGATAACTTCGGTCTTTTGCAGCACGTCCTTGGAAGACATTTCTTTTAGAAGAGTGGAAACAAGGATGAAACTTTACAAAAAGGTTCTCACCTATTTATAGGAGGGAGCTATTAATGAACCGGTCTTGGAAATTGAAATAACTTTTCAATCCCGAAAAGACCAATCCATTCATTATATCAGATTCATCCATTTAATTATGGAATTGAATTGATCTGTCTTTTCCTAAAAGAAATGTTGGTTCATTCATTCTTTAATCTATATTGGCATGACATCTGTCTTCTTCCCCAGCTACCAATGTTTGGTTAAGATGATTACTTGTCTCTTTGGAGAGAAAATTTTACTCTTTTATCTTACCAGTTGGTATAAAAAGTTGGATTTATTATTTATTACGTTTTTATGACCTCTGAATAAATATTAAATCTACTTCTTTTCCTATCTATCATGTCCATTTGGCCTCTGAATAGATATTAATCTATTTTTCTCTGAGTTGTCATGAACTATCATGTCCATATTACCTCTGATAGTATCGTATACTCTGAAACAGAAAACGAGATTTCATTTATGTCTATATTACCTCTGGATCGATACAAATTATTGAGTATAAAAGACTTGTCATTTCCATTCTCACTTTATCATCATAAAAGTCTATTACATTTCTTAGACTTTCTTACAAATCATAATGGAAATCTATTACATCTTGGATTTTCATTCTATATGACAACGATGACCTAATGGAGATCTATTACTTCTTTGGATCTTCTTCATCGGATTCATTGTTGGTGGCAATTCCTTGCTGTCTGAGCCTCAATGGCGACAAGAGCAGTAGGAATTAACTTTGGTCTTCTCTCTCAGACGAGAGAAGAACTCCAGAGTATGGCAGCCCGAAGACGCGTTGCTGCCAATACAACTGGTGGAGAAATGGCGGCCCTTCAGAAGAGATAGGAATGTATCCAGCATTGGGATACGATTCCTAGTTCTGCCGTGAAAGGAACTCTACTACCCAATTTCTCGGGTTAGAGTTGACTCCACCATCCAACTCTCCGTGTATAAAGGCTCTTCCTACCAACTGAGAAAGACCCTTCTATCCCACGAAGAGTTCTGAGTTGTCTGATTTGCGCGTCAAAAGCGCATGAGCTCCCTGATGTTGATGTCAGAAGAATGCTCCCTACAGCATCCAAGTCGCCAATGCCGGTTCTGGAAAAATTCTTTAGCCAAGCTTCTGCAAAAAACAGTAAAGAAAATTTTTCAACAGAAGTGTCATCAGGCGCATACTGGCCAATTAAAGACAAATGCTTGTGCATCTTGTTCAGTTAAAGACAAACGCTTGTCTTCAACAGGTGCACCTTATCTAACAAGGATTTGCGCTCGTTTTTTATGCGCACCTTATCCATCAAGGATTTGTGCTCGTTTTCAATAGGCGTGCCTTATCTACCAAAGATATGCGTTTGTTTTCAACAAAAGCTCAAAGGCAGCCGATTGTGCATCCTGTTTTAATTAAAGAAGAGCGCACCCTGCCTCTTTTATGTAAATCAAATACCTATTTTGGTGAAATATTATACACGATGGGCTTACCATCAAGATCAGATGGTTCGGCCCTAAGAGTTGTTGAATCAACGTCTGGTGACCTGGCGTACAGAGGAACGATATCGTAAAGCATCACCATTATCAGTCTCTTGTTGGAGAATGGAATCTTGCAAAAAACTATCTTCGGAGAAGAAGAAAAGTAGAGGAATGAGAATGTATAAAAATTCTTTAACTCAGCTATTTATAAGGGGTCGAAGAAACAGTTGGCACGAGTCTATTTCGGAAAAGATCCTAATAAGAGGTGCTCATGACCACAGAACAGTTGTCACGTGTTGTTTTGTTTCTCTTGGGAATGAGAAAACATGGAAACAGTAAAAAAAAAAGGTGTAGAATGATCCTATATCAATGCATCACAAGAATAAATGTGGAAATAACTCCAGGATTTTATTTTATAAAGAGTAGGCCCTACAGATAAATTGAGTGTCATAATGCATAGATGACACTCTTACACAAAATATCATTTCTTCTTTTCTCTTTCGTTGGGCTGACGAAGGGAGGCGCCTAACTCATGTACATTGTGGATTCCAGAACGACGCATTAAATTGAGGAATGCTTCAGCATCACCTGAACCTTCGTAGGCAGTTGAGGGACCACCATTTATACGATCGAAGATCGCTGGAGTCAATCCAATGCACTCCATAATGTTGTGCGCTCGCAACGATTGATCGACCTCTGCCTCTAGGTCAAGCTTTGAGCCTTGGGCCTTTTCCTTGTCAGCCTCTATTTCTTTCTTTGGTGCCATGACAATATGAGGATGAAAAGTGAGAATGAAAAAAACGTTTTCTTATATATACAATCAATCAACCCTTCATATTCCCTATGGGGAACTAAACATTATCAATGCAACTTGGGGAAACGAAGAGTTGTTCGAATGTTTCGAGAGAAAATCCATTATGACGGTTTAGTATTGACCGACACCATTTCTTGACTTTTCATATTCAAAGTATTTCGAAATTTTTGAAGTCTTTTCAAATTCCGAAAACTTTGAAGGGAGTCATGTAGGAGCGTAAAAAATGCTTTATTTGACTAATTCAAAGGAATTGAGGACTTTACGCCTGAAATTCTCTATGATAGCTATTTTTACGCCAGGCTAATCTGTACGCTAGCTATCCTCTACGCTGGCTATATTACGCTGGGAAGTTGTCAGATCATGCATTTAATACAAGTGATAATGACTCTGACATAATGATTTGCTGAAAACATACAACACAGAAGTCGAGAATATCGAATTTTCACCAAGCTCGATACTCGTCGTATGGTGTGCAAAAAAGGCCACTTTATGCTCAGTAATTACATCTTTTTACGTACGATAGTTATGTGAGCTTTTACGCTCAAGGCTATTATGGACGTAAAGTCTATTTGGGCTAAGTTTTACGCTCAAGGCTATTTTAGCCACTTTACGCTGAGAAGTTTTATTTGGGTTATTTTTACGCCAGTTGCTACTTTACGTTCGGAGTATGTTTTGGGTTGTTTTTACGCCCGATCTTTCCTGACTACTTTGGAACGTGGTTTATCCACGTGGCTTTCATGCCACATTTATTGAGGAACGTGTGTACATGCTCCCTATTTTTGTTGGAATAATGGGACGCGTGTCACCATATTCAGAGGGTGACTTCCATCGTGGGTGACAGTTACCAGCATAAAAACCCAATTTTGTTGCTTTTTACGCACAATGGGTCAAGTCTATAAATAGACTTATTTTTCATAACAAAGGGGATCATGAGTAGGGAGACATGAGAGAATACAGAGATCAGAGCTCAGAGACTTTGATTTTTTGGAGCATTCTTCTTCAACTTTTCTTCCAGAACAGAGTGAAGCAAAGCAGAAAAGCATTCGACCTCGCCATCAGTGCCCAAGTGCGTCGATACCTTTCTGGTGACTTAGTTCTTCCGGCTGTTCATCTTCTAGCAGTGATCTTCATCATCATCGTATGGTCCAAGGAACAAAGTGATCGCTTTCAGATCAGACTTTCATAGCAATACTCCTCAGAACATTTGTACTTATTTGTACTTTTTCTCATTTTATTTTCAAAAGCCAAATTTTAGGCATTTTGTTAAGTGAAACAGGGGTGGGGGTGACACAGATGTGTTCATGTAGGGGAAAATGTAATTGTAAAGAAACAAATTTAATAAAATGGACACGGTGGGGACACGGTCATTAGGACCACTAGGAGTAATGATTAGAATAAATAATGAGCAATTAATGGTGGCTATTTGTAGCCTCATTGGGAATGTCCTAGAATCTCTAGGCACATGGGCTAGGAAGAATATTCCTGGAATATTCCATAGAATATTCCTTGATATATTCTAGATGCCAAAGAATATTCCTGCAATTAGTGTTAATTCAGATTAATTAGCACTAATCCAGATTAGCCTAATTAAATTTCAGAATGTTCTCACTAAGTCATGTAGTTAGGCATTCGAGAATGGCTTTCCTAAAATAACCAATCTAGTCAAGGATACTTACAAATCTCCCATTACCATAATAGAAAAAGTATAATTAAACTTAAATAATTTTAGCTAATAATAATATTAATTAATTAATCCAAAAATATTATTTATTTAATCAAAATAATTAATCTTAACAAGTATAATTATACTTAACTATCAAATAAATTTCATAAAATATATTACATGAAAAATCATAGCTAATTCAAATAAAATATTCTAATGAACTTAATTAAAATTTATTAAATAAATATGAATAAAATACTCCAAAAATACTAAAATATTGTGAGAAATTCTAAATCTTATTTATTCCGGAACAGAGGGGTTATACAATATCCCTGAATGATAAGGACACTAGGAATCAATAATGGACAAGAAAAGATTCATAGATCATACACTATTTATCAGTTCAAGGACAACAAATGATAATGATGCAAAAAGAATTTCAAGGGAGCTAAAATTTGGGTTGATAGTCTAACTTGATGAATCCCCTATACAAGTTTGAATAACAGACTAGTAGGTACTCCAGAACGTCATACATCGATCACGGTTGTCAAAAGATAAGTAGGAGAACTCTAGCATGCCACAAATGGCTCCAAAGGTCAGATAATTCCTATCTCAATCCATCTAATAAAAGTAACTGTAAAGCGTAAATCAAATATGCATCAGGTAATACTCCACAAGCAAAATCACATACACAATCGTGAAAGCTAACATGACAAAAGATACATCAGTCGAATATACAAAAGATATATAATGTACTACTAGCTACAGTTATAGAATATACAACCACACCGTCCAAGGGAGGAGGGAACATGATCCCAGAATAAAGAACTGTCACGACCAAATCCCAATATACTGGGTCCAGTCGGATCATGTCCAGCCTGCACCATTGTGAGACGGCTGCAGTAAGCTGTATCAATCAGTAGTAACTCAGGCACGACGTTCTAAATACGGGAATAAAACTTTACTTAAAATATTAAAATTGAAACCAATGTCAAAACACACAAGTAGAAGATTGTTAAGTTATTACAATTGTTTTTTTATTACAACTTTAGGAAAAAAACTAATAACAAAGAGCGGCTAGAACTCCTGGGTCCCATGTCCGGGTTAAGATATCTCCTCGAAACCTAAGTCTGGTCCATAGTAGGAACTAAAAGTAAGCTCCTCATCTTTGCAATCACCTAAAATATTGATCTCCAGTCAGGAGGGGAGCAAGAACATATATATCCATTCCCATATTTTATTGAATAATTAAAGAGAAAAGAAGCAATTTTTGTAACATAATTTATTTTCTAAACAATAACAAAGAAGCAGTGAAGCAGTAAATCCCTGGAAATAAATATGATGCAATGTATAATTAGCAATAGTGTTTTGAGCGTGTAACATCCCATGGCCGGCTGGGGATGGAGGCAGTATGTGTTCTAGTGAACACGGTCCAGCTTCAGCCAAAGTGAGTTGGGCTTCCGCTATCCACAATGAGACAATAAGGGACTTTGACCACGGGTGTTAACACTACTCCCCAATCCCAAGTCATTGAGTCAATGAGTCAATCAAGCAATCAATTGGGTCCGAGAAGGAACTCGTGGGTCAAGTGTTGTCATATCCCTATTTTGATAATAGGTATATGATCATATTTGGATTATTTTCAAATTTCATATTTATTTAAAATTTTATTTTTTGGACTTGGGTTGGTTTGGCAGTTTAGTGAATTGTTATCAATATTATTTTTATTATTATTATTGGGGTTAATATGGTTAGATTTTATTAAATTGTTTCTATTATTAGTAATGTCATTATTATTATTATTATTATTATTATTATTATTATTATTATTATTATTATTATTATTATTATTATTTAATCCTACCTACCCCCCAAACTCTCTCTCCCCCCCTCACTTTTACTCAGCCGCACCTCTCTCACCCTCTCTCTCTCTCTCGTCTTCGACCCCGGCCAGCTCCGGCCACCACCGCCACAATTACCCACCAGCACCGCCACCGCCATCAGTCATCACCACCACTGCCTCCTTTCTCCTCCGGCTCTCTGAGCGCCGTCGGCACCCTCGTCTCCACCGCCACCGCCCTCATCATCATCGTCGTCTCCTTCGACCGCCATCCTCGTCGCCCCAGGCCACCCTCAGCGTCGTGCCGCCGTCTCCACCACTTCCCACCGCCACCACTTCTATCTTTCTCTCTCGCTATTCCCGGCGCCCGTCACTACCGCGGTAGCCCTCGTCTCGGTCACCGTCGCCACTTCCATCCGTCACTGCCTCCTCCTTCCTCTGCTTTCCCCGCCGAGCGCAGCACTGCTGCTGCTGCCGTTCGACTCCTCCATCGGGAGCCGCCGAGACCTTGCCGGACTCCTGACGAGCTCTCCCTCTCCCTGTCTTCTTCGCCGACGACGACTAGCCCCGCCTGGCCGAACACCCCCTCGGTGAGCTCCTTCTCCTCTCTTCCTCTGTCCTCCCTCCGCCGGTGGTCCGACCCGACCCTGGCCGAGCTCCTCCGCCTCCTCTCTTCCCTCTCGGGCTATGAGCTCTTCGGGGAGTGAGCCCCTCGATCGGCGTGCCTTATGCAGCGTACTGCCTCGAGCAGTACGCTGCCTCGTACATCGTGTCACCTCGGGCAGCGCACCCTCGGTTGGTGCACTTTCTCGTTACCTATATTTTTAGGACGCGTGCACCGCGGTGTACGTGTCAGTCTCATTTTTTGTGCCACCTCGATTCATGTGCTGCCTTGGGCAGCGGGACACCTCGAGCCCCGCGTTGCCATGGGCACCTTGCCCCATTGGTTTGCGTATTGCCTCATTTCTCATATCTCCGCCTTTGTGCCTTTCGATTTGTGTGTCGTATCGATTTGTGTGCCGCCTCGGTTGTGTGCCGTATTGGACTCTGCACTGTATCGATTTGCATATACACATCGATTTGTGTGCCGCATCAATTTATGTGCTCCTTGGACCTTGGGTCGTCTCAATTTACGTGCACGTTTATGTTTCTTATTTGCCTCGATATTCGTGTTTCTTCGATTTTCGTACACGTCTCGGTATACGTGTATATCTCGGTTTGCATACCCGTATCGATCTGTAAGTCTCGGTTTCCGTGCCAGATCCCTGTACTACTTGTAAGACCCATACGGTATAGCCTCCTGCCATCCCCCGTGATTTCTCCTATTATTTTATTAGTTGATGCTAATGATTGTTTATTGTGTGTTCTGAGGACCTCGATGGACGTGCTAGCTTGGATCCTGATCGCTGAAGACTTACTTACCTAGCCGAGCCCTCTAGGCAAGTATCCCTTGCTCATCGACGGCTCTTGTCCTCTCTTCTGGATTTTATTATATTTAATTAATTGTAAATGTATAACCATGATTAGTGTAGCTTAGCTGTAGAACTGCCATGATAACCTAGAATAGCTTGGTTCGATACCGGGATAGACCGTATCGGACAACTCGGATGGGTCATCCACACCTCCGAGGATACGACCACGACTCACATGTATGGATTGTCCCTGTATGCCCCGTGTCTGACTCGCGGTCGGGTAACAGCTTGGCAAACTATTCTCGTGGCTATGATTGCGCTTGGGTTAGAATTACGAATATGTGTTGTGATGCGCCCTGCGAGACAGTTGTTTTATTACATTATGCAAGTTGGCTTGGCACCCAGTACGCATCGTAGTACTACTGGAGGCCGGGACTTAGTGGTCTTGGGTTCGATTGGGTTCCAGTACACATCGTAGTGCTGTTGGAGGCCGAGATTTAGTATTCTCGGCTATCGATTTGCTTCCAGTACGCATCGTAGTGCTGCTGGTATCTGAGACTTAGGGTTCTCAGCCTGCGATTCTGCGATTCAGCGACGGGTTGCGCCGAGTGGTTTTAGCCCCAATTCGTAGGGTGCTCCCGTCCAGATTACAAAGAAGATTTTGTCAAATTTTTCCAGAATTCCGAGTTGGGAATTTGGTTTGAAGGATTAGGCAGAACCATTCCTTTGGTTTGCTGGACTGGATTCATGCATGTTCATCTTGGTATAGTATACCCGACCCCATTGCCTGCTAGGTAGACTCCATACTAGATTAGTCAACTAGCTCCTGACCTGTCTTGTCTGTCGGATAGTGTAAAGAGAGCGGTTCCACTCGGGAGACGGTCTGCAACCCTGTTCCTTGTTTGGTTCAAGGGTTGTAGATTTTCTCCAGAGCGGTCCATGTAATCCTTGCCGCTTCCGACGACATTTATTACCGGACTCTTGTCCCCTGACCCTTCATCCTAGGAGTTGTCCTAGTCTAGCCAGATAGGGCTGACAGTTGTCCTATATATCGGGATTATGACCTTGGATATGTATGAGGATTGAGTATTACATGGAGTATGATCTCGGGATGTTCAGTTGGTAGACTCACGTGGACTCTTGGATAGTATTGTTATTCCTTTTGAGGATGTTCTAATTCGACCAGGCATGACTGTAAATTCTTGGATTTTGATGATCACGAATATTTTGCGGAACGAGAAGAATATCGAGGGTATTATTATATAATTTTTACTCGACTTCCCAAGCGCCCAAAACTAGGTACCTTTGTGTATTTCGGTAGTTGGGGAACCTGGTTTGAATGCTATGTCTTGGTAGTTGAGGGGCTCATTTTCTAGTGGCTGGTGATCATTGACTTGGAGGATTCTTGTGAGCCAGAGGGCCTAGCATTGCTTATAGTGATTATCTTGGTATTTGGTTATTGACCTTTCTGACAGGATATTGATTCCATCGTAGAGGGGTGACTCTTGATAGATTGATCTGGTGGATAGACCGACTGGATGATTGGAGCTCTAGGCTCCCATATATGCTTGAGATGTTATTATAGAAGAGGTCATGATCTTGTAACAGACTTGATATCCATGCCACGATGGTGGTAGATGACCCCTGTGACTGATAGAATTGTCCCTGTTCTGACACTACTTATAACCGTTCCCTGATTCCAGCGTACCCTTTGAGGTACTGGACCTGACCTTGCACTTGAGCTCCTTGTCTACGGGCACTTTGAGGTTCTACCTGATTTTAGGGTACTGTAGTGCCATCCTGATATCCCAGCCATATTGCACGATAACCTGGACCTGTCTTGATTCTTGATAGTGGCCCGTCGAGGCGCACTCCTGACTAGCACTCTAGATATGACGAGTAAACCTGACATGTATATCTTGATTCCTGATAGTAGCACGTTGAGGCACACTCTTGACTAGTGCTCTCGATATGACATGTTTACTCTTGATCGCTGTTACGATAGCCCGTCCTGACTTGCTAAGTATAACCTTGTCTTGACACCGTGGTTGACTTTTCTGATTGTGCTTGTACAAACTACCTGTCTCGTCTTGCATCATGTCTAGGACATGGATTCCTGGTTACCATGGTCAGGAATCCGTAAAGAATCTGACTAGGCTAACAACTAGATTGATCAAGTAGCTCATATAGATAGAGGTATTCCGGCTACAGGCAATCCCGTTATCTGGGCGCTTATGTGGACTTGTAGCCTGCCATCGAGTAGGGCACATTTCCAGCCCACTGTCATGTGGGGCACCCCTCCAGCTAGCTATTAGGGTACATTTATCTCCTGGGTGATGTACCCACTATATATATATATATTCGTCCTGGATAATCTGGATAGTCTGCAGGGCTTGTGGCCGTAGGAATACCCCAATTGCATCTTGCTAGTAATTAGGTCTGTGATAACCCTAGTTAGCTAATTAATAACAAGCTGTAGGCATTGCATGGCCGCTTATTCTTCTGCATTTTATGGTGTGTGCAGGTATTAGTGGATGTTAGGATGACTCTGATGATTGTTGGTTACTTACACTAGTCATAGATTGTTATCATGCGTTGTTACCGTACGATCCCTTACCTTATTTACTATTTTTAGATGCAATTCCTGTCATATTTTATCCTGCTGGTTTTTCTTCGCCCGTCCTTGAGCCTTCCTTTCTGGTACTTGCTACGGTTGGCCTGACCAACCCTGGATTATTCCTAGATTGCCTGAGACCGACCCTGTGGATCTTCCAGACTTGACTTGGAGGATGTGCTCCAGTTCCAGACCATGCTAGGGACTGTGGGGAGGTATACTTGTCTACATTATTATTCTGTATTGTAGATTCCTGATTTTTATATGAGTATTTTCTGCTTTCCATATGATTATTTCTCTTGATGTTGTTGCATTATGATTTGCCTGTGGACATGAGATCGGATTTAGGTCATAGATTGATGGCATGCAAGGATACCCAGCAAGACTTGACAGCCGTCATCGCCGTATAGCATATTCGTACCTTATACGGTGTAGCTGGCCGACGTCCGTCCCCGTATTCCGCTACTGGGGCGTGACAAGTGTCGATACAATAGTTTTAATGATGCAATGCATTTAATTATCAAGTAAAATACAATAGTTTTAGTGACAAGTGACGAAACTTTTCTTGGTTTTCCGATGCTTGTAAGGGAGACAGGGAATTACGGCCTCAAACTTAGACCCTGGAACGTACGTTAATTTGATAATCCGGTTTAGAGACCATTTCAAGGGTTTTAACTAATAACGCCAACGATTAACTTAACGATCAATTTTATTATTGTCCAAAATTTATATTTTTAAAAGAAAAATAAAACTATAATTATTTCTAATACTTTTCTCCACGTATTATAATTGGTAACTAAAAATAATTTTTCTAATAAATTATTTGTTATAAATAATGTAAGAAATACTATATTTATTTACTAGTAAATAATAAACAGGTTTTCGTAAAACTAATATTCTAATTAGATTTACTTATTTAAAATACCTGGAAAATAATTTTAAAATTAAATAGTGTTTTATCTACATAAAATAACCATATTTTAATAGATACTTTTAAAATATAAAAAAACATTTTAATAGTTATTATACTATGAGAACGTTTATTTAGAAATACTTAATATTTTAGGAATATACTTAAGGGTACTAATTAATTACCATCTTAAGACTTTATTTTAATAAGACAGTAGTAATAATAATAATTGCTAACTAATCATTTTAACGAGTTTATCACAAAAAGCAATTATATTAATACTTAATGAGAAAACATTTAATTGCGCAAATAAATACAAGGTTTATTAAGGAATAATAAACTAACATTTCTAAATATTAACTGTACTATTATGAATCCAGTTTCTTCTGGCTATAATTTATTAACAAAATAATTACAGTCTTTTTATTTAAACAGTTATTCTAAAATCATAATTTACTCTAACCTTTATTTCCTAATGAAAACTTTTATTAATTAAAACTAATATTTATTCTGATGGAAATATTGAACTAATGATTATTGTAGTTAAAATTTACTACTAATTCTATGTTGTTAGGAAGATTATGGCTTTTCTGGTTTCTATTTCCTAAGGCACAGAACATTATAATTATTATACTAAAATTTGGGTTCTAAATCCTAAGCTAATTATCCCAATTTGACAGATGTTTATTCTGTCAGATTGGTCAGACATGCATAGGGTTCTCAATAGGAAACAACAGAAGGTTCTACGGGGCTTACTGAAAGTTTGATAAAGGAGAACCGAAGGGTAGCTTCGGCCTCGGTGCTGCATAAAGCGGCAGAACTCGGCACACATGGACGGAGTGCACGCGAGCGGGATCGGCGTGCGCACGGGGAGGCCGACGGATATGCTGGAAGCGTGTGGACGGCACGCGGGGGCGGGCGCTGGCGCACAGGGCTGGCGCACGAAGAGCGACCGGTGGGGAGGCACGCTGGGTCACGGAGGTACTGGCGACGCCCGGAAGGGCAGTGCGGGTTCGGTCGCTCGGCGCGGGGTGGGCCGATCGACGATCGGGCGGTGGTCAGGCACGACGGAAATGCCCCGAGGGAGATGTTAAAACATTCGAGATGTCTCGGAAAGCGCTAGGGTGAGTTTGGATTTGGAAAATGAGGAGTGTAGGAGGAGTTATGAGAGGTTTGTGAAGGTGGTAAGGGAGAGAAAGTTCTGTGGAGTTTCTGTGAGAGATAGCGGTTCTGTATGGTTTGTACATGAAGAGAAAGGGGTAGCTACTTGGGAAGGGGTTACGGCAGAGGAAGTAGATCTGATGGTGACCGGGGAGTGGGTTGAACGGGTAGGTTAGTCTATTGGGTTTGGGTTAGCAGGTTTGGATTGGGAACGGGTTCAGGTTATAACATGGGCTATCACATGGGCTTGGCTAATGGACTTAAATTAAAACTAGCAAAATCAACTATTAAATAACCATTGCGATTAATTAATCTTTTATGAATAAAAATGTTTTTCCCATATTTAACCGACTAAATATAATAATAATAATAATCACTATTCTATATTTACTAGCCAAAAAACAAACATAAAGCTTATTCATTAATAAAACCAAATTTGTGGGTTTTACAACCTCTCCTCCTAAGAAAATTTCGTCCTCGAAATTTCTACCAGTAATGAAAAGAGGGTTAGAACATATCTAGAATAGATGAGGATACTTCTCCCTCAACTCAGCCTCTCGCTCCCAGCTTGACTCGCTTGGAGAGTGGTGATGCGGCCATGCTACTTTGACTAGCAGAATCACAGTGTTCCTCAACCTCTTCTTCATGCGGTCTAATATCTCCACTGGCCACTCTGGCACTGTGAAACTTGGTCCAATTTCCAGCTCTGAGTGATCCATAATATGGTGCGGGTCTGATACATAGTGCCTCAACTGCGATACGTGGAAGGCGTTGTGCACGCCTTTGAGGTTAGATGGGAGAGCCACTCTGTATGCTACTTCTCTAACTCTGCTTAGCAGTTCAAGTGAACCAATATACCTGGGACTAAGTTTTCCAGCTCTCCCAAATCTGATAGTGCCTTTGGTAGGGAAAATCTTGTTAAAGACTTTGTCTCATACCTCAAATTCCAAAGTTCAACGCTTACTGTTGCCCAATGCTTTTGGCGGTCCCGTACAATCCTCAATGTTTCTTTGATCATCTTCATTTTCTCTGCAACATCCGTAACCATCTTTGGTCCCAGCATAACTCGACCTCCTACATCATCCTACGCAAGTGGAGTACGACAATGACGTGCCTCAAACGGTGACATGCGAATGCTGGCTTGGTAGCTATTATTATAAGAGAACTCGACCAGATGTAAATGATCTTTCCAAGATCCTCCAAACAAAAAAACACAAGATCTCAGCATGTCTTCGAGCGTATGAATAGTCCTTTATGACTGCCCATCGCTCTATAGATGGTATGCGGTACTGAACTTTAGCTGAGTACCCAACCTTTTCGACAGAATCTTCCAGTAGTATGAGGTAAATCGGCTATCTCTGTCTGATACAATGCTAACTGGAACTCCGTGAAGCCAGTAATATTCTGCATGTAAGAGCTACCAACCACTCGGTAGATAAACCAACTTTGAAGGGAATAAAGTGGGCAGACTTGGTCAGTCTGTCTATAATTACCCAGATGGTATCCTTCCCTCCTTAGGATCTAGGCAATCCCATTTTGAAGTCCATGGTGATATGCTTCCATTTCCACTCCGGAATGGAAAGCGGATGTAGCAATCCTGCAGGCCTATGACGATCCGCCTTCACCTGCTGGCAGACAAGCACTTGGAGACGAATTCTGCCACGTCTCTTTTCATTCCAAGCCACGATACATGTACTCTCATGTCTTTGTACATTTTGTTTGCTCCTATATGAATGGAATGCTGCGACTGGTGTGCCTCCTACATCAGTTCATTCTTTAATTTACCAGTCGGCACACAAACCTTGTGCCATGTCTCAATGCTCCATCTCCAGCGATGGAGAAACCCTTAAGTGTTCCGGCTAACACTCGGTCTCTCAGCTTGCACATTATTTCATCCTGGAATTGAGTCTCCTTGACCCTGTTGATTAGGCTGGACTGTACTTGTAATTGCATTATGGGCGAGTCCATTCTCGGTATAGTAGCTTCTTTTCTAAGCTTCATCATCACTACTTTTGGCAACATAATCTCTAGCCAAAGCTTCTCTATGTCTTCTAGCAGATATCGGTCCTTTGTTAGAAACGTAGCCATCGGGTACCGACTAAGCGCATCAGCAACTACGTTAGCCTTATCCGAATGGTACTGCAAGTTGACATCAAAATCCTTCATGAGATCCAGCCATCACCTCTGGCACATGTTGAGCTCCATCTGCATAAAGATATACTTAAGACTTTTGTGGTCTGTGTATATCTCTACCCTTTTGCCGTATAGGTAGTGCTTCTAGAGCTTCAAGGCGAAGATGACTGCTGCTAGCTCTAGGTCATGCGTCGGATAGTTCTTCTCATGATTTTGTAACTATCGAGGAGCATAAGCAATTACCTTTCCATGCTGCTGTAGTACACATCCCAATTCCTTGCTGGAAGCGTCGCTATAGATGGAGAATCCACCTAATCCTGAAGGTAGCGACAATATTGGTGCTGATGTCAACCTTCTCTTCAATTTCTCAAATAACGCCTGGCACGCCTCGGTTCAGACGAATTCTTTATTCTTTCCTGGTTAGCTTTGTCATGGGCTCAGCGATTCTTACGAAGTCCTTCACGAACTTCCTGCAATACCCAGCTAAGCCCAAGAAGCTTTTGATCTCTGCATCTGAACTGGATGTCGCCCATGACTCTATGGCTACCATCTTCTTAGGGTCCACCGATATGCCTTCTCCTGTGATAACGTAGTCGAAAAAATCTACCTTATCTAAGAAAAACTCGTATTTGGACAGCTTACCATATAGTTTCTCTTTCCTCAATGTCTCCAAGACTATCCGCAAGTGCTGCTCATGTTCTTCTTTAGTCTTCGAGTAGATCAGGTTGTCGTCGATAAATACAACGACAAACTAGTCATGGTACTCATGAAAGACCTTGTTCATGAGGTTCATGAATACTGCTGGGGCATTTTTAAGTCCAAAGGGCATGACCAAAAACTCATATTGTCCATATTTGGTGTTGAATACCGTCTTTGGAATATCTTCTTTCCGTACTTTAACTTAGTGTTATCCGGACCAGAGATCAATCTTCGAGAAAACCTTCACTCAGTTCAACTAGTCGAAGAGATCGTCAATCCTGGTAGAGGACACTTATTCTTGATGGTGATGTTGTTCAATGCCCGGTAGTCTATGCATGTACATCCGTACGGTCCCGTCCTTCTAGGGTATAAATAAGACTGGTGCCCCAGGGTGGAGCTCCACTTCTGATGAATCCCTGGGCCTTGAGTTCGTCAATCGGGTCCTTCATCTCCTTGGCCTCCTTGGGGTTGACTCTGTAGCATCATTGCGATATAGGTAAAGAGCCAAGTACTAGGCCAATAGTAAACTCCATGTCTCGATTAGGGGGTAATCCTGGAAGATTGTCGGAGAAGACATCTAGAAATTCTGCTATAAGGGGATGAGGGGGTCCGGTATCTTCTGTGATAGAGGTGTAGGAGACACGCCTCATGCTTTCTGGTGCTCGAACTACCTCAAACTTGGGTCCTCCAGGTGGACTAAAGAAGACAAAACCCCGGTGACAGTCTATCAGGGCGTGCTGTTTGCTCAGCCAGTCCATTCCCAAGACTAGATTGTAGTTAGGGAGAGGCATTACTGGAAAGCGTGCTAGGAAAGTATGACCTGAGATTGTGACAGGGAAGGAGCAATCCTCCGTGATTGGGATAGGTCCACCTTCGATCATTACTCCACAAATTATCTTACTACATCCTACATCTTTGTGATATGCAGCAATGATATTCGATGATATAAAACTATGTGAAGTCCCAACTCCGGTTCTAGCTCTTCAACGGACAAGACAAAAGCTCGCCCGGCTCTCTGCTGGTTGTAGCATTACTGCTGGGTGGGTAGTGGACCTCTCAGATGTCCAACTCCAGTCCCGTTGAATACAGTTAGACAGTCCTTCACTTGGTGGGTGGCAGATCCATAAGTAAGGCAATGTCCCAACTTCTTTCTATAGATATCCGTCGTGTGACCGAGCCTCTTGCAATAGGCTTAGTTGGTCATCTTCTGTTGATTGTATTGGGCGCTTTGTTGGGTGTTGTTGGTTACTGTTGTTGCTGAGGGTAAGAGGGCCTATTGGTGTTGTTGTTGGGCCTCTTGTTGTTGCCCTGGTAGTTGCTGTTGGATCCTAGGTGCTCCTTCTTAGGTTGGGCAAGCGAGATGGCCTCACGTCTTGAGCCACCTTTAGCATTTTGTCATAAGTCTTTACAATATTAACGGCAACCAGAGTACGGATCTCCTCTCGCAATCCGTGACGAAGCTTCTTGGCACGCTCTACTGGGTCTTCCATCAGGCAGGGTACAAATTTACTGAGCCGGTTGAACTCAGCTGCGTACTCCTTGATAGTACAATCTTCTTGCTTTAGATCATGAAATTGCCTCCACATAGCTTCTAGGACAGCTTCCGGAAAGAACTTTCGCTTGAACTGCTTCTTAAAGGAATGCCAGGAGGTTCCTATAGTCTAGAATCTTGGCTCGTTCCTATACCAAATGCTGGCCAGATCCGTGAGCTTTAGAGCGACAGCCTCTACCATAAGATCGGTAGGGAGTTGAATGATGCTGAGAAGTCGCTCCATATCATCCAACCATTCATCTGCATAGATGATGCCCTCTGTTTCTTTGAAAGGGCACGGATCCAACTTCTTGAAGTTTTCGATGTTTTTGACATGTTCCTGGAAAATAGGCTGCTTATCAGACTTAAATTTCTCTAATGAAACATAAAACTCAATAAATCATTCTTATTTTACCTTAGCAGGCCTCTGATTTGTCTGTGATTGTCATGACCCGTACCCTGATTAGGGGCACGAGAAGTGGGTACGTCTAGCCTACGCCACAGCATCGGCGGTAGAACGCTGTCTAGGTCATCTAGAAATACTACAACTAAACAGATAAGGGTACCTGTACAATATATACACGCCGAATGGAGGTGACATAGCAATACAGTCTCAATCACAAATGTAAAACTAAGGTAGATAGCATGGAAAGGAAATATGATAGATGAAGCAGGAAATAAGTTCGAGATCCACACAAGTCCAAGACTAAATATAACATCACAGAATATAATATAATACTACAGTCTGAAAAGTACTAGCTGGCTCGCAGGCCAGACAAACCTAACTAAACTACGCTACTCAGGGTGAGCAAAGTCTAGTGGCTCTACTAACAAGCCACGGTCCAAGTCTACTCTATCTAACCCGTCCCCATAATAGGTCGGGCAATCAGCCTCTGAATCATCTGTAAAATTTGTCAACGGTATCCTGTCAGGAAAATGAGCAAGTACAAACCCCAACAGCAGTTCCATATGAATTGACAAATACTATAAGAGACAGTATAATAAATACAAGACAAAGATATAGGCGACTTGGGAACCATTCGAAAGCCGAGTTACAACCCTTAAACCAAACAAGGACCGGGGTTGTAATCCTTCTTTCAAACAGGACTTAGTCTCAAATCATGGTACAATATAAAGGTAGGTAGAGCATGTGAGTAAATAAAATCATAGCATGGTGAAAAGTACAGAAAGTAAAACTGAACTGGATATATGATACAACAATAAATATAAAATGTGATTTGAATTATTAGAGCGATATATGATCGGCTAGGGAGTCAGGGTAGGGTTATCCACTTGGCCCGACAATCACAGGAAAATCTCTGAAAAGGGTCATACCGGCCAACCTGGATAACCCGGCAAGGGGTGTCTGCTATACCCTACGTGAGGTGAGGGTGGCGCTAGCAAAATAAGGACATGGGGCTTTGATCACATAACCCCTAATAATTCCCCCATCCCCGAATAGTATTATGGATCCGGACATGGCACATCATGACACGGATTCAAAAGCAGGTGATCAGCCTACTCCCAAATCAATGTCTATATAAGTACATGAAACATGGATATCACACACCAATATACCAAGGAAAATCCGGGAATAACATCTCATGACAGGATCCGACGTATACTAGTCCGTGAATTATCGTATCGAGAATCAAGTAAGACACTACAACTGAATCGGATATAGTAGATATCAAGACAATGAAAACTATCAGTGAATGTACTCGCCTGTGGTCCTGAGCTGATAAGGTGAACAGACGCTCAGAGTAATCACAGACCTAAAGATGAGATACTACAAGTCAAAACATGGTTTAATAATAAAAGAAAAGCTAATCTAATCATGATATGCAAGTCTAAGTCAAAACTAGGTCAAACTAAGTTACACCAAGCTAAACTAGGTCGCACTAGGACAACCAAGGTCAAACAAGGTCACAGAAAGTCAATCCAAGTCAAACTAGGTCAATTTGGGTCAAGGTTGACTTACACTTGACTTTTGGCCAAAAAGTCAACTCTGGTCAACTCTGGTCAACACTGAGTCAACCCTAGGTCAAACAAGTCAAATGTTGACTAACAGTTGATTTTCAGTCAACTGGTCAACTCTGGTTTGGTTTTGGTCAATTCTAAGTCAAGTGTTGACTTGAAGTTGACTTTTCGTCAAAAAGTCAACTCTTGGTCAACGGAGGTCAAGACTAGCCTAAACTACCCTCATCTAGTCATCACCTACCAAGACAACTTATTTCTAACCCCATTTTAGAAGTCAAACTCAATATCTCATCAATACCCTATTTCCTACATTTACCCTTCTCATTCTCCTTCTCATTCTCCTCCTTATTCTCCTCATCATTCTCCTCCTCATTCTCATTCTCCTTCTCATTCTCCTCCTCATTCTCCTTCTCATTCTCCTCCTTATTCTCCTCCACATTCCCCTCCTCATTCTCATTCTCCTTCTTATTCTTCTCCTTATTCTCCTCCTCATTCTCCTCCTCATCCTCATTCTCCTTCTCATTCTCCTCCTCATTCTCCTTCTTTCCTCATTATCCTCCTCATTCTCCTTCTCATTCTCCTCCTCATTCTCCTTCTCATTCTTCTTCTCATTCTCCTCCTCATCCTCATTCTCTTTCTCATTCTCCTCCTCATTCTCCTTCTTCCCTCATTCTTCTTCTCATTCTCCATCTCATTCTCCTCCTCATTCTCCTTCTTCCCTCATTCTTCTTCTCATTCTCCTTCTTATTCTCCTCCTCATTCTCTTTCTTCCCTTATTCTCCTTCTCATTCTCCTCCTCATTCTCATTCTCCTTCTCATTCTCCTCCTTAATCTCCTCCTCATTCTCCTCCTCATCCTCATTCTCCTTCTCATTCTCCTCCTCATTCTCCTTCTTCCCTCATTCTCCTTCTCATTCTCATTCTCATTCTCCTCCTCATTCTCCTTCTCATTCTTCTCCTTATTCTCCTCCTCATTCTCCTCCTTATTCTCCTTCTCATTCTCCTTCTTATTCTCCTCCTCATTCTCCTCCTCATTCTCCTTCTACTACTGCTGCTCCTGCTAGTGCTATTGTTGCTACTGTAGCTTATTCTCTTTATCTTCTTCTACTTCTTTCACTACTTCCTTCCCTCTCTCTATATATATATATATATATATATATATATATATATATATATATATATATATATATAAATACATACACACACACACATGTCTATATGTAAATACATACACATATAATATATATATAGACACACACACTCTCAAATACATATTCAAACACACTCACACTTCACTCACACACTACCACCACCACTCTCATGACACCACCAGCATTCTCATGATACCAATACCACCACCACCACTCTCTACACACACTCAAATACATATAAATATATATATATATTTTTATATATATATACATATATACTCCTCTCTAAAGGAAAACTCCCAATTAAATTCTTAAACTAGATTTCTAGGAAAACCTACAAATTCTATGGGCAAAATGTAGAGGGTGATCTCCTCCTCATTTATGGTGAAGGAAATAAATGCAAAAGAGAATTAATGAAGGTTTTAAAAGCATACCTAAATGATCTTCTTGAAGGAGAAGAAACTTCAAAAAGGAAAATGAAATGGAGAGAGAGAGGTTTGCTTTGGAGTGAAGCAAAGGAGAGGGGTTGCTCCACACATGGCCGGCCACATTATAGAGGGTTGGAGGCACTTGGCAATTTACCAAAATGCCCTCCAAGTCAAGAAATGAGTGGTTTGAGTTGGGGTCAAAATGGTAACTTGAAAACTCCTAATTTTAAGTTCTAAATCTAATTCTAATCCCTAATCCCACTAAAATCAAATGGAATTAGTCAAATATAAATATCTGGGTTTGGTCATGACAAGTTGGTCGGTTCCAGTTGGATCCCGATCAGAGTCTAAGCTACCCCGGGTCCCCGATACAAGTCGAAATGAGCTAAAATTCGAACCCAACCCTAATAACCCCAAAACAATATCATAAATAATAAAATAAATTTTAAAAATATTCAAAAGTACAAAATGACAAAAATATCCCTGTTCCTAAAAACTGGGGGTGACAAATCTATCCACCTTAAAAAAATTTCGTCCTCGAAATTAATACAAAGCAATCACAGAAAAACACTCGCAGAAAATAATCCCTCTCGAATACTTTCAAAGAAAAAAATTTTAACAAAACAAAATAAAAATCTCTTAAGACACAACAACACTTGCAAATAAAAACTGTTACGTGTCAGATACGGACACGAAACCATCACAAAATCTCACATATCAAAAGCCAAATCGACCATCACCAATGCAAAATATCAAAATAAATCAAAGAGGTCCAATGACCAAAATACCTTTGTGCCAGAAATGATACTGAAAATAACCTAATCACATGGTTAGACTCTAGGTCAAACAGTCTCTAAGGTTTTACTAGCAAAACATTAAAATCACAAATCATGGCTTAAAAATTTAAAATGATTAAAATCTCCAAAATCAAAGCATGAATTTAAATGACAATAACTAAATGACTAAAACTATAAAATTTATTATCACTCTCAATTAGAAACCTGGTGCTACAAGTCTATCCACCTTAAAAATTTCATCCTCAAAAATTAAAACAAAATAAACACAGGAAAATCATACAGATCGATAATCGTATGCGTCTGTCCAATCATCATGATACTCAGAATCTCCGTCATGCCAGTGAGCAAGGCTACGATAATCACAGAGTCCTCAACTACGGTACATACCTCTAGTATTATGGTATTTAAAATTTTTGCATTGCCGCAAGCTTGGCAGCAAAAACCTTAAATTCCCATACCCGAGAAATACGTCCATAGTCCGACTATATGTCCTCACTCTGCCTGCTAGCATGACCCTAGAGGATTCTAAAATCTCATAATCGAGGCGACCTAGCCCATACGACTTATCTCAGAAGAAAATCACATCACAGAACAATTTCATCCAATCGATCAAGAACAGATAGAATCGAATTTCAAGATAGTTTATAAGAAGGCAAATGCGAAAAGGAGATTCAAAATATTGGAACCTGCTATCTGCTCTGCTACTGCCTGAGTAGGCTCAACTGTCATGGTGAAAGCTTCCCCCTGGTGGCCTCCTCTAGCCTGCCACACTCTGTACTGGCCTGCCTGTCTGGCTGCACGGGCAGCACAGTTCTTCATCTGGTGGTCTGGAGCTCCATAAAATAAACAAACTCCCAGCTTCATCCTACAAACATCCCGGGTGTGCCCCATCTTCTTGCAGAAAGCACACTGGACGGCCTGCCTCTTGCCCTGACCCTGCTGCTGGTCGTCACGTACTGGTGCCTGATGTACTCTGTCCTGGTATCTTCGGATTCCACTAGCGTGGCAATCCTTCAGCTGGTGATCGGGCGCCCCACAGTATAGACAGACGCCCAACCTCTTCCTACAAGCCTCTCTAGTATGCCCTGGCCTCCTACAGAAAGCGTACCGAGTAGCCTGCCTCTGGCCTGGTCCCTGGTGCTGAACTGGGGTATCCTGAATTGTACTCGGTACAACCCTCTCAAGTGTTGCCATCGCCAGCTGTTGGGAGTTCTCCATGCTCCGTCGCAACAGATCTGCCTGCGCACTCTGAGTCTGCAATATCCGCTGCAGAAGGGCCATCATCCCCTGATTATCTGTCGGTAGCGGAGGCGGCGGTGGAAGAATATCAGGAACGATCATGGACGGTCCCGCTGCTGGAGGTGGAAGACCTCCTGGAACCGTCGCTGCTGCTCCCGCTTGAAGGGCAGGAACTGAGGCTGCTGCTCCTGTAGTCGGAGGTGGAAGGCCTCCCGGATCTGACCTCTCTGGAACACTAGGCCCTGCTGCCTGAGAACGAGTCACTGTCATCCTGAAGACGAATTGAACCCAAGAGATCGATATGGCACAAGATAAGATATTATCAAAGGAGGATAATTGAATTCAAATGCAAGAAGAATTGTCATGGTAATCAAAAGATCAGAATTTTCCTAAAATGTGATTGAGTAACTCCTATCATACCCTAGCTCCTATGTCCTAATCGCAGGCTCGTAATTAGCACTTTAAGTCGAGCACCATTAGAGATCGCAATAATTGCGATACTGACCTGCATGGGCCGCCACAAAAACGTGTCACGACCCGCACCCTGATTAGGGACACAAGAAGTGGGTACGTCCAGCCTACACCGCAGCATCGGTCGGTAGAACGCTGTCTAGGTCATCTAGAAATACTACAACTAAATAGATAAGGGTACCTGTACAGTATATACACTCCGAATATAGGTGACATAGCAATACAGTCTCAATCACAAATGTAAAACTAAGGTAGATAGCATGGAAAGGAAATATGATAGATAAAGCAGGAAATAAGTTCGAGATCCACACAAGTCCAAGACTAAACATAACATCACAGAATATAATATAATACTACAGTCTGAAAAGTACTAGCTGGCTCGCAGGCCAGGCAAACCTAACTAAACTACGCTACTCAGGGTGAGCAAAGTCTAGTGGCTCTACTAACAAGCCACGGTCCAAGTCTACTCTATCTAACCCGTCCCCATAATAGGTCGGGCAATCAGCCTCTGAATCATCTGTAAAATTTGTCAACGGTATCCTGTCAGGAAAATGAGCAAGTACAAACACCAACAACAGTTCCATGTAAATTGACAAATACTATAAGAGACAGTATAATGAAATACAAGACAAAGATATAGGCGAATTGGGAACCATTCGAAAGCCGAGTTACAACCCTTAAACCAAACAAGGATCGGGGTTGTAATCCTTCTTTCAAACAGGACTTAGTCTCAAATCATGGTACAGTATAAAGGCAGGTAGAACATGTGAGTAAATGAAATCATAGCATGGTGAGAAGTACAGAAAGTAAAACTGAACTGGATATATGATACAACAATAAATATAAAATGTGATTTGAATTATTAGAGCGATATGTGATCGGCTAGGGAGTCAGGATATGGTTATCTACTTGGCCCGACAATCACAGGAAAATCTCTGGAAAGGGTCATGCCGGCCATCCTGGATAACCCGACAAGGGGTGTCTGCTACACCCTACATGAGGTGAGGGCGGCGCTAGCAAAATAAGGACATGGGGCTTTGATCACATAACCCCTAATAATTCCTCCATCTCCGAATAGTATCATGGATCCGGATATGGCACGTCATGACACGGATTCAAAAGCAGGTGATCAGCCCACTCCCAAATCAATGTCTATATAAGTACATGAAATATGGATATCACACACCAATATACCAAAGAAAATCCGGAATAACATCTCATGACAGGATCCGACGTATACTAGTGTCACCCCCATTTCCTGTATTTCGTATTTGTACTCGTAATTTGATTTTGGCACGTATTTTATTTTTTCGACTTGCGGATTTTTGTTTCTCGTAAATGGGTTTGGACCATGGCTTGGTTTTATTTTGTGGAATTGGTTTGGTTTGATTAGGTTTGGTTTAATATGAATTGGTACACTTTAACCTACACTCTACCATCAACACAACACACCCACCCTCATTATATCTCCACCCACCTTTTTCTCTCCTCTTTATTCTCCATTAACTTCTTCTTCTTCCTTCTTCCACACAACTCCCCAACCCATAGGCAAGTGCACCTTGCCATCAAATAAGTACCACTTTTTATTTGTCCATTAACTAGATTAGGCCATGGAGAACAACTTTAGAACTTGATATTTTGTGATTTGGAGCTTTCATTCTTCTAGATCTAGGTTTTAACCATTTTCGAAAATCCTTGGTTTTGATCTATTAAACTTCGATTTTTGAATGTTTTGACGCTTCCATGTGGAAGAGAATTCGATTTTACTCAAGTTAGAACTTTGAAAATCTAGATTGGTTTTGATTTGACAAAGTTATGAAGAATTGAAGTTCTTGGTGTTCTTGGACCTGCTCTCGGCCAGGAAGAACATCCCTCTGCCTTGCGCTCTTTAGCGCATGGCCGATTGTGTACCCCCGGCCTGTGCTCTTTAGCGCAGGGCCGATTGCGCTTGACCTCAGCCAGTGCTTTGCGCTGCGCTGGATTGCGCTGGCGCAAGCCATCCGTGCGCAAGCCAGCCATGCGCAAAGTAACCCCTGCACAATCCAGCCATGCGCAGTTGACTTCTGCGCAGTCTGTTCCTGCGTAATCCACCTATGTGCAGTTGACTTCTGCGCAGTCTGTTCATGCGCAATCTGCCCCTGTGCCCCTGCGTACTTGGCACCCTGCGCAACTGACACCTGGCAATCCAACTCCCTGACCCCTTGCGCAATCCATTGGCTTTTGGAGTTTTGGTTATTTCTTTAAGCTTGGCTCTTCTATAGTCCTATATATATTGGTATTTTATTAGATATTTTACGTCCATTTTATATCCTTACGCCTTTTTGTCATGAACTTGATTTTACTGAATATGTTTGGAATGACTATTGTACACGGCATGGTATGACAAGGAACTAGTATAACTTGACAGTGATCCGTAGTGGTGCACTCCTGACATGACCAACCTGACTTGATAGTGGCCCGTGGCGGCGCACTCCTGACTTGACTTGACTTGTAACTTGTAACTTGACTCGTATAATCAACTTGACACCGTGGGTGTTCCTGCTTGCTTGTTTGTACAATCCACTTGTCTTGTCTTGCATCATGTCTAGGACGTGACTTCCTGGGTACCACGGCCAGGGACTCGCGCTAAATTGGATTAGGCTAAGGATTAGATCAAACTAGAACATGGAGAATTCCCAGTCACAGGCAATCTCGTTATCTGGGCGCTTTAATGGACTTGTAGCTTGCCGACGAGTAGAGCACATTTCCAGCACACTGTCATGTGTTGCACCCTCTAAGTCACCTAAGGGTACATTTGTCTCCCGGGCAATGTACCCACCTATAACTCTCAACCCGCGGAAGGATAACTGGATAGTCTGCAGGGCTTGGGACTGGAATTCTCACTTGCATCTTGTTAGTAATTAGGTTTGTGATAACCCTAGTTAGTTAAAGTAGTAAGCCGTAGTATTTATTTGGCCGATTACGAATGGATGGTGTCCAGCCTTGTCTAAGTCTTGTCTAGCTCCAGTCCCTGCTATCTCCTGAGCATGTTTGTTTTACTTATCTTAACGATAAATGAGTAGAGACAGTGAGCTATTCAGGCGAAGGGTTACAACCCCGGTCCTTGTCTGGTTTAAGGATTGTAACCTGGCTCCCGGAATGGTTCCACGTCCCTAGTCGTTTATCGCCCTGTGTACTTTACTACTACTTGTACTTCTTTTATTCTTATGTTCTGATATGCTGGCTTTTGTTTTTATTTGTGGCCTCCTTGTGGCACTTGCTCTTTCTGGGGTTTGACCCAGCTGGTTTTGTGTGGCCAGATTTCGGAGCAGCTCCCGAGGGTCTACCAAGCTTTCAGCCCAATGGTGAACACTAGAAGGAACCGGGGCTACGAGTGGGTTTTTTTCCCTTTTTGTTTCACCCACTTATATGTAAATTTATTCTTTTGAGGCGTTTAGCCGACGAGCACCTGTTAGCTCGATGCACATTTACTTACTGTCTGCCTACGGGCTGTAAACATGATTAACAAATCCTAGGGTTGATCATGTATGACTGAACTCTTGCTAGTCCTATCATTTTGTACGACTAGCTTCATGATCATCCAATATGTAATATTTGGGACGCCTTATATATATATATTTGATGCTCTAATATCTTGTAACTCTGTTAATTGCTTGAGATTGAGACAATAGGCTTGACCTTAAGAGACTGCTGGCAGTGGTAACACCGGAACAGGTAGTAGCACAAACTCAAGATAGTCAAGGGGTTGATATACCTTTGAATATTCAAGAGCCTGCTATTAACCAAAATTCTGCATCCCCAGATCCCATCATTCCAGAAGATGTGCCACCTCCAGTCGGGGTTACGGTACATCCAACAACCATTCAATCGAATGTGCTTCCTCAAACTAGTGAAGCCATTCAAGCAGTGCATGAATTAAAAGCGCAATTTGAAGTTTTAAAGCACAAGGATCAGGTCCAAAGGTTAGGGATTAAGCAACCTTATCCTCCTCATTGGAATGATGTACCATTTCCTCCGAAATTCAAGCCACAATCAATGGTATTATTTGATGGAAAGGCTTCTCCTAGTCAGTATATCAATTATTTTGATATTATGACTGTACATCTGCAGAAAAATGACGCCCTTCTCACTCGAGTGTTCATCGGGTGCTTGACGGGTTCAGCTTACGATTGGTATCATAGTTTACCCGACAATTGTATTTCGTCCTTTGACGAATTTAAAGCAATGTTTCTCTTCCGCTTCTATAAAGGAGGCATGGACATGAACATGTCCTCCTTAATAGAAATTAAACAAAAGGAGAAGGAAGATAATCGGACGTTCATCGAACGTTTTTGACATGCGACTCTAAAAATGCTTCCTGGTATGCCAGATTCAGCGTTGATCGATACATGCAAGATGAATCTACGACCATCCATTGCTGTCTTCACAGGTTCTCAGTTTACAGATTGGACCTCGTTTATTATAGCAGTAGTTTCTGCCGAGACCAATGGTAGGCTGGCTCGTGAACATGGGATGATTTTTGCCTCAGAAGATAAAGGAAAGAAAGGCTCTTCCTGTTATAATTCTGGAAATCGTAACGTGAAAGGAAGGATACCCTTATGGTTAATCTTTCCAAGAACAAAACAACACCGAATAATCAGGAGTCTTCTAAGCCAAAAGAAGAAAGCTCTTTTGACGAAAGTGATATCCCAGGGATATTTCAATGTCTGGTAAAGAGTGGCAAACTCCAGATTCCAGAGTCAAAAAGGCCTAATAAGGTGAATCTGACTGATAATCCCAAGTATTGTATCTATCACAGATACATAAATCATCCCACCAGGGCTTGTTATGTTTTAAAGAAGAAAATCCAAGAGCTGATAAATGCCAATGCTATCGCTTTAACTAACGATGACCATACGGTTACAACTAATATGGTTTCTCTTTAATTTGGAGGTTTTCTTCCTCAACAAGTCCTAGATGGAATTGTCCCAATTCCGAAGGCGACAATGAAGATTGTGAATATCCCGCTTGCCAGAGAGAAAAATGAAGGATTGTTGCCTCTCACATTAAATAATGGTGAAATTATGTGGGTACATCCTGACTTAGTACCTGAAATGGAAGATGAAGGTAAAACTTCAAAATCCAGAAAGGTAAGAAAGTCAAAACCTGCAACATAATTTCTCATGTTATCCCAGATTCTGATGATTTGGATCATCTATGGGATGGCATTCCTTTGGAAGATCGACTAAGAGGTTTGAACATATGCCCTCCAAGTCTGGCTCATTCTACCAAGCTCAAGCTTACTCATCAGTAGTGGCTAGCTATGAATAGTGTTCCCTTACACAGAGCACAATAAGTTTTTGCTGCTTATGAAAAGCTTCTACAGGGATTTTTCCTCGTATCCCGAATCCTTCTTCTCCTGTAGCTATAGAGGCTTCTATTCCTTATTCTCCTATAATTACAGAGACCTCTTCTTCTTTCTCTGTTGAACCATCTGTTAAAAGTCTATTGCCTATTCACTTATACAGTCTGTAATCAGTCCTTCTCATGACAAAGATGGGCTATGACTTTCAAAAGACAGAGGGTTTGAATTATGATAAAGGAATGCGACTTCCTTTACAGATTCAAAGTCAAAAATCCACTTTTGGATTGGGTTCTGAACTTCCTTACAAGAAGAAAGAAAAGAAGATTAAATCCTGTAATATGGTACTTCCTTCTTTTGAATCCGAAGAAGAAACTTTTGCTGGTACAAGATCTGGGAAAGAGTACCATAAAGATTATGAGGGATCCTCAAAAGAAGCAGAGGATGTTGAAACACCACCAACTCAACCGTCTCTTGTTCCTGCTAAACCATCTGTGGTTGAAAAGGGAAAACAGAAAACAGTAGGCTTTGACGTCCCGTTGAAGTCTGCTTCCAATCAAGGGGTGTTGTTGAAACCCTACAAATTTGATATTCTAGCCCAGTTAGCCAATACTCCGGCTAGACTATCTATATTGAGCTGCTTCGTCTTTCTAAAGAAAGAATGGAGACTTTGAGTGAAGCTTTGCTTCAAGCAGATTCATGCTTGGCTCAACTCAAGAGTCCTGATAATACACCCGTATCGTGTCCACAATGTTATAGTATGATGGAAGCAATTCCCAACATCACCTTTACACAAGAAGACATGCTATTGAAGCATAACAAGCATGACAGGCCTCTGTGCTACACTGGGTATATCGGATCCACTGAAATTGACAGGATTTACATTGATCCTGGGTCTTCAATTAGCATAATTCTTCAGAGTATGCTAAGACCACTGAGGATTCCTACTAGTGATTGACTTACACTAGTACCACGATAGTTGGTTTCAACTCTGGTAAGAGTAAACCGCTGGAGAAGATTCGTCTGAAGATTCAGATTGGTGATCTCCGACTATGGCAACTTTCTATGTTATCAACTCAGATGTATCCTACAACATCCTTCTCGGGAGACCGTGGATACATTAGCATAACATTGTACCTTCAACTCTCCACCAGTACTTCAAGTACGTGGATTCCCAAGGGGTTGTGAAGATTGAGTTTGCTGATATCAATCCTTTCAAAGGTGTCGAAGCCTATTTTTCTGACTCAATACTCTACAAACAAGAACATGTGAAGGAGATATCAGATATGGCTGAAGATCAGTCACTTGGTGAAGATCAGTCCATTAATGAAGATCCTCCAGAAGACCAACCTTTGAAGATCAAGGTCAAAGGTCGAATCCAGCCTCAACCTGTCAACAATCAACCTCTGGTGATTAAAATCAAAGGAAGAACGCAAGCTTCTTTTGAGGAATCAGTGAATATTCCTGCCAAGAGCCAAGAATAACCCCTTATGATCAAAGTCAAAGGACATACTTCTCGTATGAATAATCCAGAACCACCATTGGTCATCAACCTTGACAAGTCTAGCAGAAGACGGATGACGATCCGTTAATGATCAATCCGAAGCGTAGTAGTCAAATTGTATATGATGTAAATATTGATCATTCTGTACTTTCTAATATCAATAAAGATTTCCTTTTTGAGTATATGGCTGTTAAATTTGTTGAAAGAATGACTTTATCTCCTGATGATCAAAGTTTTCAATATAAAGACAACATAGATACTGAAGAAACTTTATACATTGACCATAAGGAAAATTCTTTTCCTCCTCATGTCGATATAGGACCTTATGCTCAAAAGTTCCTAACATCTTCTCCCTATCTTCTTCCTGTAGCTTTATCATAAGCTTGTGTAACTTTTAGATGACATGAAGAATCTTATTTCGTGATTCCGTCCGATAAGAAAAACAAGCGCTAAATTGTGTTTGGCCTGGCTAGAAACATCCCTGTTGTTCAGACGGATGATCTTAGAGATAAAGATAAAGGAAGAATCCGAATTGAAAAATATAGTTAACAATCTCTCAAGATTATCCAGAATATGGGATATGATTTAAAGACTATGCAAGGTCTCAATCAAGGCAAGGGTAGACGATTACCATTATGTGGTGATCCATTTTACCAGAAAACTTGTCATGGGTTGGGATATGATCAATCCCACATGTTTAATGATGATATACAAGAAGAATTCTCGTCTAGCTCTTCACAGTCCTCAGATTCCGAAGAAATCCATTTCATCGAATCTGATATAACCCATTCCTCATATGCTGGAGGAGACTATTATGATGAATCTGAATGTATATTCTCAGTCAACATGGTTCAAACTGAAGATGAATCTGAGCTATTTGAAAATGACCCTTGGGCCCAACAGATGGACACTCAGTGGGAACTTCGTTTTGAACAGCGACAACCACCTACAGAGGATGAGATTGTCTAGATTGATGTTGGAGATGGAACTGCGTCCAAGCCTATATTCATCAGTAAAAACCTTTCCGAGGATGAAAAGGAAGAGTTGATAAAACTGATTAAAGAATATATTGACATTTGCATGGAGTTATGAGGATATGCCGGGTCTAGATCCTAAAGTTGCTACTCATAAACTCAATATTTTGCCTAATGCCAAGCCTGTAAAACAACAGCAACGACGCTTTAGTCCAGATATGATGGATGCAATTGAAGCAGAAGTCAAAAAGTTGATTACATGTGGCTTTGTTCGTGAAGAACAACACCCGAATTGGGTTGCCAATATTGTTCCTGTTATGAAGAAGAACAGAAAAGTCCGAGTTTGCATAGATTATCGAGATCTTAATGCGGCTTGTCTAAAGGACGAATTTCTACTTCCAATTACTGATGTCATGATAGACAATACATGCAGTTTTGAACACATGTCTTTCATGGACGGATTCTCAGGATACAATCAGATCAAGATACATCCAGAAGATGAGAAGCATACTGCTTTTCGAACACCCCTTAGGGTTTTCTGCTATACGGTTATGCCATTTGGTCTCAAAAATGCCGGTGCCACATATCAACGGGCTATGAGTAACATTTTTCAGAAACATCTACGAAACAGTTGAATGTTACATAGATGACATTGCTGTCAAAAGTCGATCAAAAGATGATCACACTCAAGACTTAAAGACAGTATTTGAATTGATGTGTCAACATCAATTGAAAATGAACCCTACTACATTCTTAGGGGTTTCCAGTGGCAAGTTTTTGGGATTTGTTATCACTTCTTAGGGTATTTATGTTGATCCTGATAAAATTAAAGCAATTCTTGAAATGCGTCCTCCACGCAATCTAAAGGAACTTCGCGGCTTCCAAGGTCGTATTGCTTATATTAGAAGATTTATATTCAATCTCTCTGGGAGATGTCAATCTTTCTTCCGTCTATTAAAGAAGGATGTATCATTTGTTTGGGATAAAGCGTGTCAGAAAGCCTTCAATGACATTAAGCAATACCTTACAAATCCACCTGTTCTAGTACCACCAGTAGTGGGAAGACCATCTTTGCTATATGTTCGAGCATTAGATCATTCACTTGGTGCTCTTCTTGCACAGAAAACTGATATGGGTCATGAACAAGCAATTTATTATCTTAGCCGAATGATGGTCGGAGCTGAACACAGATATACTCCTGTAGAAAAGGAATGTCTGGCTTTAGTTTTTGCTATTCAAAAGACACGTAATTATGTGACAGGACAGACTATTCATGTCATCTCCAGAATAAATCCTATTCGGGTACTGATAAAAAACCAAGCATTCTTAACTCCAGGTTAGCTACCTGGACAATGCTGCTCACTCCTTATGACATGGTCTATGTACCTCAAAAATTAGTGAAGGGTCAAGTATTAGCGGATTTCTTAGCAGCTCACCCTATACCTGAAACATCGAAGCTATATGAAGATATTCTAGATGAAGTTGTGGATTGCAACATGACTTTGAGGGATGATATATGGCAATTATATTTTGACGGAGCATCACGGGTTGGACCTAAAGGCAATATCGTCTCCGGAGTAGGAATTGTCTTGATTTCTCTTGATAAAATGGTCATATACCGTGCTTATTCTCTCAATGAGCCATGCTCTAACAATGTGGCAGAATATAATGCTCTGCTGATTGGTCTCCAAGTAGCAAAACAATTGAACATTGAATTCCTGGAAGCTTATGGAGATTCTCAATTGATTGTTAATCAGGTTAGAGGAACTTATAAAGTCAGAAGTCCTGATCTCATCCCTTATCATCAAGTGGTAATCGAGTAATTGGTCCTTTCATTCAAAGGATTATTCATCGAATTCGTACCACGTTCTCAGAATGTAGAAGCTGATGCTCTTGCTAGCTTAGCTGCAGATTTAGCTATTCCAATTCGAAGACAAAACACAATCACATTGTTGGACCGAGACTTATTCTGTGTCAAGAATAATCTGTATATTGAACAGAGTTATATTACAGAGTCAAATTCCCAACAGAGGGATTGGAGAAGTCCATTCATTGATTATACGGTTCATGGGATTTTACCTGAAGATCCAAAAGAAGCTGCATCAATCAAGAGACGATCATTTCGATTTTATTATGATTCATCTTTACATATGCTATACCGTCGTTCATATGATGGACTTTTGCTACGCTGTCTCTCAGAAAGTGAAGCTAAACAAACACTTCGTGAAGCTCATGATGGTGTCCGTGGTGCTCATCAACCAGGTCCGAAATTACAAGACCGTATTCAAAGAATGGGATACTATTGGCCATCCATGATAGCAGATGCTGTAGATTATGCCAGACGATGTAAAGCATGTCAGATTCATGCTGATTTTATTCATCAACCGTCTGAATTCTTGCATCCTACAACAGCTTCTTGGCCCTTCGAAGCTTGGGATATGGATATTATTGGTCCGATTAATCCTCCTTCTGTCAAAGGACATCGGTTTATATTGGCTATAACTGATTACTTTTCTAAGTGGGCAGAAGCAGTTCCCCTTGTTGAAGTAAAACATCTAATGTGATTGGCTTCATCAAACACCATGTCATTTATCGCTTCGGGATTCCTCGACGGATAATTTATGACAATGGACCATAATTTCCCAGTCAAGCATTTTATCGGTTTTGTGACAAGAATCGAATTCAAAATCTGGCTTCTACGGCTTATAATCCAGCTGCTAATGGTTTAGCCGAAGCTTTCAACAAGACGATCATCAAACTTCTCAAAAAGTTCGTCTCTTCTAATAAACATGATTGGAATAAGAAACTTGGAGAATATTTATGGGCTTATCGAACGACAGTCCGAACTCCTACTGGTTTTATACCATTTTCATTGGTCTACGGATGTGAGGCTGTCCTTCTATTAGAAATTCAGATTCCATATCTTCGAATAGCCATTGCTAATGAGCTAACTACAGAGAATAATGATCGCTTACGACTCCAAGAACTTGAAGGATTGGACGAGAAGCGTCTTCAAGCACAACAGCATATTGAGCTATATCAAGCCCGTATAACTCGAACTTTCAATCGTAAAGTTAAAGAGAGGGTATTCAAGGTTGGTAAATTGGTTTTAGCTGTTCGAAGACCGATGGTAATAACTTATAAAAGTAAAGGGAAATTCCAAACAAAATGGGAAGGCCCTTATGTTATCGAGACCGTGTTTTCCAATGGTGCCTATCGGTTATCTAAGCCCAATGGAGATTTACTCATGATGCCGATCAATGACAAATTTCTTAAGAAGTACTATGTATAAAAAAAATGAAAATGAAAATAAAATCTTTTTTATTTTTATTTTTGTTTAGAATAAAGGATTAAGGATAAGGACTACTGCCTTCCTTATTGAATACATAGTCAGCCAATGCATCGAAGACATCATTGCCTGAGTTCACAAAAAACTTGCAGGCAGCCATCCTCAGCGCCTCTTCTTCAGGAGTTTTTCCTGGCTCTGTTAAGAACGCGAAAATGTCTTGTGGTGGCTTGGGCGTAGAAGAGCTTTCGCCTATTCCGGTTGGGCCCGACACAATTGGCTCAATGGGGCACATTTCGATGACGTCCTCAACCTTCATGATAACTTCGGTCTTTTGCAGCACGTCCTTGGAAGACATTTCTTTTAGAAGAGTGGAAACAAGGATGAAACTTTACAAAAAGGTTCTCACCTATTTATAGGAGGGAGCTATTAATGAACCGGTCTTGGAAATTGAAATAACTTTTCAATCCCGAAAAGACCAATCCATTCATTATATCAGATTCATCCATTTAATTATGGAATTGAATTGATCTGTCTTTTCCTAAAAGAAATGTTGGTTCATTCATTCTTTAATCTATATTGGCATGACATCTGTCTTCTTCCCCAGCTACCAATGTTTGGTTAAGATGATTACTTGTCTCTTTGGAGAGAAAATTTTACTCTTTTATCTTACCAGTTGGTATAAAAAGTTGGATTTATTATTTATTACGTTTTTATGACCTCTGAATAAATATTAAATCTACTTCTTTTCCTATCTATCATGTCCATTTGGCCTCTGAATAGATATTAATCTATTTTTCTCTGAGTTGTCATGAACTATCATGTCCATATTACCTCTGATAGTATCGTATACTCTGAAACAGAAAACGAGATTTCATTTATGTCTATATTACCTCTGGATCGATACAAATTATTGAGTATAAAAGACTTGTCATTTCCATTCTCACTTTATCATCATAAAAGTCTATTACATTTCTTAGACTTTCTTACAAATCATAATGGAAATCTATTACATCTTGGATTTTCATTCTATATGACAACGATGACCTAATGGAGATCTATTACTTCTTTGGATCTTCTTCATCGGATTCATTGTTGGTGGCAATTCCTTGCTGTCTGAGCCTCAATGGCGACAAGAGCAGTAGGAATTAACTTTGGTCTTCTCTCTCAGACGAGAGAAGAACTCCAGAGTATGGCAGCCCGAAGACGCGTTGCTGCCAATACAACTGGTGGAGAAATGGCGGCCCTTCAGAAGAGATAGGAATGTATCCAGCATTGGGATACGATTCCTAGTTCTGCCGTGAAAGGAACTCTACTACCCAATTTCTCGGGTTAGAGTTGACTCCACCATCCAACTCTCCGTGTATAAAGGCTCTTCCTACCAACTGAGAAAGACCCTTCTATCCCACGAAGAGTTCTGAGTTGTCTGATTTGCGCGTCAAAAGCGCATGAGCTCCCTGATGTTGATGTCAGAAGAATGCTCCCTACAGCATCCAAGTCGCCAATGCCGGTTCTGGAAAAATTCTTTAGCCAAGCTTCTGCAAAAAACAGTAAAGAAAATTTTCAACAGAAGTGTCATCAGGCGCATACTGGCCAATTAAAGACAAATGCTTGTGCATCTTGTTCAGTTAAAGACAAACGCTTGTCTTCAACAGGTGCACCTTATCTAACAAGGATTTGCGCTCGTTTTTTATGCGCACCTTATCCATCAAGGATTTGTGCTCGTTTTCAATAGGCGTGCCTTATCTACCAAAGATATGCGTTTGTTTTCAACAAAAGCTCAAAGGCAGCCGATTGTGCATCCTGTTTTAATTAAAGAAGAGCGCACCCTGCCTCTTTTATGTAAATCAAATACCTATTTGGTGAAATATTATACACGATGGGCTTACCATCAAGATCAGATGGTTCGGCCCTAAGAGTTGTTGAATCAACGTCTGGTGACCTGGCGTACAGAGGAACGATATCGTAAAGCATCACCATTATCAGTCTCTTGTTGGAGAATGGAATCTTGCAAAAAACTATCTTCGGAGAAGAAGAAAAGTAGAGGAATGAGAATGTATAAAAATTCTTTAACTCAGCTATTTATAAGGGGTCGAAGAAACAGTTGGCACGAGTCTATTTCGGAAAAGATCCTAATAAGAGGTGCTCATGACCACAGAACAGTTGTCACGTGTTGTTTTGTTTCTCTTGGGAATGAGAAAACATGGAAACAGTAAAAAAAAAAGGTGTAGAATGATCCTATATCAATGCATCACAAGAATAAATGTGGAAATAACTCCAGGATTTTATTTTATAAAGAGTAGGCCCTACAGATAAATTGAGTGTCATAATGCATAGATGACACTCTTACACAAAATATCATTTCTTCTTTTCTCTTTCGTTGGGCTGACGAAGGGAGGCGCCTAACTCATGTACATTGTGGATTCCAGAACGACGCATTAAATTGAGGAATGCTTCAGCATCACCTGAACCTTCGTAGGCAGTTGAGGGACCACCATTTATACGATCGAAGATCGCTGGAGTCAATCCAATGCACTCCATAATGTTGTGCGCTCGCAACGATTGATCGACCTCTGCCTCTAGGTCAAGCTTTGAGCCTTGGGCCTTTTCCTTGTCAGCCTCTATTTCTTTCTTTGGTGCCATGACAATATGAGGATGAAAAGTGAGAATGAAAAAACGTTTTCTTATATATACAATCAATCAACCCTTCATATTCCCTATGGGGAACTAAACATTATCAATGCAACTTGGGGAAACGAAGAGTTGTTCGAATGTTTCGAGAGAAAATCCATTATGACGGTTTAGTATTGACCGACACCATTTCTTGACTTTTCATATTCAAAGTATTTCGAAATTTTTGAAGTCTTTTCAAATTCCGAAAACTTTGAAGGGAGTCATGTAGGAGCGTAAAAAATGCTTTATTTGACTAATTCAAAGGAATTGAGGACTTTACGCCTGAAATTCTCTATGATAGCTATTTTTACGCCAGGCTAATCTGTACGCTAGCTATCCTCTACGCTGGCTATATTACGCTGGGAAGTTGTCAGATCATGCATTTAATACAAGTGATAATGACTCTGACATAATGATTTGCTGAAAACATACAACACAGAAGTCGAGAATATCGAATTTTCACCAAGCTCGATACTCGTCGTATGGTGTGCAAAAAAGGCCACTTTATGCTCAGTAATTACATCTTTTTACGTACGATAGTTATGTGAGCTTTTACGCTCAAGGCTATTATGGACGTAAAGTCTATTTGGGCTAAGTTTTACGCTCAAGGCTATTTTAGCCACTTTACGCTGAGAAGTTTTATTTGGGTTATTTTTACGCCAGTTGCTACTTTACGTTCGGAGTATGTTTTGGGTTGTTTTTACGCCCGATCTTTCCTGACTACTTTGGAACGTGGTTTATCCACGTGGCTTTCATGCCACATTTATTGAGGAACGTGTGTACATGCTCCCTATTTTTGTTGGAATAATGGGACGCGTGTCACCATATTCAGAGGGTGACTTCCATCGTGGGTGACAGTTACCAGCATAAAAACCCAATTTTGTTGCTTTTTACGCACAATGGGTCAAGTCTATAAATAGACTTATTTTTCATAACAAAGGGGATCATGAGTAGGGAGACATGAGAGAATACAGAGATCAGAGCTCAGAGACTTTGATTTTTTGGAGCATTCTTCTTCAACTTTTCTTCCAGAACAGAGTGAAGCAAAGCAGAAAAGCATTCGACCTCGCCATCAGTGCCCAAGTGCGTCGATACCTTTCTGGTGACTTAGTTCTTCCGGCTGTTCATCTTCTAGCAGTGATCTTCATCATCATCGTATGGTCCAAGGAACAAAGTGATCGCTTTCAGATCAGACTTTCATAGCAATACTCCTCAGAACATTTGTACTTATTTGTACTTTTTCTCATTTTATTTTCAAAAGCCAAATTTTAGGCATTTTGTTAAGTGAAACAGGGGTGGGGGTGACACAGATGTGTTCATGTAGGGGAAAATGTAATTGTAAAGAAACAAATTTAATAAAATGGACACGGTGGGGACACGGTCATTAGGACCACTAGGAGTAATGATTAGAATAAATAATGAGCAATTAATGGTGGCTATTTGTAGCCTCATTGGGAATGTCCTAGAATCTCTAGGCACATGGGCTAGGAAGAATATTCCTGGAATATTCCATAGAATATTCCTTGATATATTCTAGATGCCAAAGAATATTCCTGCAATTAGTGTTAATTCAGATTAATTAGCACTAATCCAGATTAGCCTAATTAAATTTCAGAATGTTCTCACTAAGTCATGTAGTTAGGCATTCGAGAATGGCTTTCCTAAAATAACCAATCTAGTCAAGGATACTTACAAATCTCCCATTACCATAATAGAAAAAGTATAATTAAACTTAAATAATTTTAGCTAATAATAATATTAATTAATTAATCCAAAAATATTATTTATTTAATCAAAATAATTAATCTTAACAAGTATAATTATACTTAACTATCAAATAAATTTCATAAAATATATTACATGAAAAATCATAGCTAATTCAAATAAAATATTCTAATGAACTTAATTAAAATTTATTAAATAAATATGAATAAAATACTCCAAAAATACTAAAATATTGTGAGAAATTCTAAATCTTATTTATTCCGGAACAGAGGGGTTATACAATATCCCTGAATGATAAGGACACTAGGAATCAATAATGGACAAGAAAAGATTCATAGATCATACACTATTTATCAGTTCAAGGACAACAAATGATAATGATGCAAAAAGAATTTCAAGGGAGCTAAAATTTGGGTTGATAGTCTAACTTGATGAATCCCCTATACAAGTTTGAATAACAGACTAGTAGGTACTCCAGAACGTCATACATCGATCACGGTTGTCAAAAGATAAGTAGGAGAACTCTAGCATGCCACAAATGGCTCCAAAGGTCAGATAATTCCTATCTCAATCCATCTAATAAAAGTAACTGTAAAGCGTAAATCAAATATGCATCAGGTAATACTCCACAAGCAAAATCACATACACAATCGTGAAAGCTAACATGACAAAAGATACATCAGTCGAATATACAAAAGATATATAATGTACTACTAGCTACAGTTATAGAATATACAACCACACCGTCCAAGGGAGGAGGGAACATGATCCCAGAATAAAGAACTGTCACGACCAAATCCCAATATACTGGGTCCAGTCGGATCATGTCCAGCCTGCACCATTGTGAGACGGCTGCAGTAAGCTGTATCAATCAGTAGTAACTCAGGCACGACGTTCTAAATACGGGAATAAAACTTTACTTAAAATATTAAAATTGAAACCAATGTCAAAACACACAAGTAGAAGATTGTTAAGTTATTACAATTGTTTTTTTATTACAACTTTAGGAAAAAAACTAATAACAAAGAGCGGCTAGAACTCCTGGGTCCCATGTCCGGGTTAAGATATCTCCTCGAAACCTAAGTCTGGTCCATAGTAGGAACTAAAAGTAAGCTCCTCATCTTTGCAATCACCTAAAATATTGATCTCCAGTCAGGAGGGGAGCAAGAACATATATATCCATTCCCATATTTTTATTGAATAATTAAAGAGAAAAGAAGCAATTTTTGTAACATAATTTATTTTCTAAACAATAACAAAGAAGCAGTGAAGCAGTAAATCCCTGGAAATAAATATGATGCAATGTATAATTAGCAATAGTGTTTTGAGCGTGTAACATCCCATGGCCGGCTGGGGATGGAGGCAGTATGTGTTCTAGTGAACACGGTCCAGCTTCAGCCAAAGTGAGTTGGGCTTCCGCTATCCACAATGAGACAATAAGGGACTTTGACCACGGGTGTTAACACTACTCCCCAATCCCAAGTCATTGAGTCAATGAGTCAATCAAGCAATCAATTGGGTCCGAGAAGGAACTCGTGGGTCAAGTGTTGTCATATCCCTATTTTGATAATAGGTATATGATCATATTTGGATTATTTTCAAATTTCATATTTATTTAAAATTTTATTTTTTGGACTTGGGTTGGTTTGGCAGTTTAGTGAATTGTTATCAATATTATTTTTATTATTATTATTGGGGTTAATATGGTTAGATTTTATTAAATTGTTTCTATTATTAGTAATGTCATTATTATTATTATTATTATTATTATTATTATTATTATTATTATTATTATTATTATTATTATTTAATCCTACCTACCCCCCAAACTCTCTCTCCCCCCCTCACTTTTACTCAGCCGCACCTCTCTCACCCTCTCTCTCTCTCTCGTCTTCGACCCCGGCCAGCTCCGGCCACCACCGCCACAATTACCCACCAGCACCGCCACCGCCATCAGTCATCACCACCACTGCCTCCTTTCTCCTCCGGCTCTCTGAGCGCCGTCGGCACCCTCGTCTCCACCGCCACCGCCCTCATCATCATCGTCGTCTCCTTCGACCGCCATCCTCGTCGCCCCAGGCCACCCTCAGCGTCGTGCCGCCGTCTCCACCACTTCCCACCGCCACCACTTCTATCTTTCTCTCTCGCTATTCCCGGCGCCCGTCACTACCGCGGTAGCCCTCGTCTCGGTCACCGTCGCCACTTCCATCCGTCACTGCCTCCTCCTTCCTCTGCTTTCCCCGCCGAGCGCAGCACTGCTGCTGCTGCCGTTCGACTCCTCCATCGGGAGCCGCCGAGACCTTGCCGGACTCCTGACGAGCTCTCCCTCTCCCTGTCTTCTTCGCCGACGACGACTAGCCCCGCCTGGCCGAACACCCCCTCGGTGAGCTCCTTCTCCTCTCTTCCTCTGTCCTCCCTCCGCCGGTGGTCCGACCCGACCCTGGCCGAGCTCCTCCGCCTCCTCTCTTCCCTCTCGGGCTATGAGCTCTTCGGGGAGTGAGCCCCTCGATCGGCGTGCCTTATGCAGCGTACTGCCTCGAGCAGTACGCTGCCTCGTACATCGTGTCACCTCGGGCAGCGCACCCTCGGTTGGTGCACTTTCTCGTTACCTATATTTTTAGGACGCGTGCACCGCGGTGTACGTGTCAGTCTCATTTTTTGTGCCACCTCGATTCATGTGCTGCCTTGGGCAGCGGGACACCTCGAGCCCCGCGTTGCCATGGGCACCTTGCCCCATTGGTTTGCGTATTGCCTCATTTCTCATATCTCCGCCTTTGTGCCTTTCGATTTGTGTGTCGTATCGATTTGTGTGCCGCCTCGGTTGTGTGCCGTATTGGACTCTGCACTGTATCGATTTGCATATACACATCGATTTGTGTGCCGCATCAATTTATGTGCTCCTTGGACCTTGGGTCGTCTCAATTTACGTGCACGTTTATGTTTCTTATTTGCCTCGATATTCGTGTTTCTTCGATTTTCGTACACGTCTCGGTATACGTGTATATCTCGGTTTGCATACCCGTATCGATCTGTAAGTCTCGGTTTCCGTGCCAGATCCCTGTACTACTTGTAAGACCCATACGGTATAGCCTCCTGCCATCCCCCGTGATTTCTCCTATTATTTTATTAGTTGATGCTAATGATTGTTTATTGTGTGTTCTGAGGACCTCGATGGACGTGCTAGCTTGGATCCTGATCGCTGAAGACTTACTTACCTAGCCGAGCCCTCTAGGCAAGTATCCCTTGCTCATCGACGGCTCTTGTCCTCTCTTCTGGATTTTATTATATTTAATTAATTGTAAATGTATAACCATGATTAGTGTAGCTTAGCTGTAGAACTGCCATGATAACCTAGAATAGCTTGGTTCGATACCGGGATAGACCGTATCGGACAACTCGGATGGGTCATCCACACCTCCGAGGATACGACCACGACTCACATGTATGGATTGTCCCTGTATGCCCCGTGTCTGACTCGCGGTCGGGTAACAGCTTGGCAAACTATTCTCGTGGCTATGATTGCGCTTGGGTTAGAATTACGAATATGTGTTGTGATGCGCCCTGCGAGACAGTTGTTTTATTACATTATGCAAGTTGGCTTGGCACCCAGTACGCATCGTAGTACTACTGGAGGCCGGGACTTAGTGGTCTTGGGTTCGATTGGGTTCCAGTACACATCGTAGTGCTGTTGGAGGCCGAGATTTAGTATTCTCGGCTATCGATTTGCTTCCAGTACGCATCGTAGTGCTGCTGGTATCTGAGACTTAGGGTTCTCAGCCTGCGATTCTGCGATTCAGCGACGGGTTGCGCCGAGTGGTTTTAGCCCCAATTCGTAGGGTGCTCCCGTCCAGATTACAAAGAAGATTTTGTCAAATTTTTCCAGAATTCCGAGTTGGGAATTTGGTTTGAAGGATTAGGCAGAACCATTCCTTTGGTTTGCTGGACTGGATTCATGCATGTTCATCTTGGTATAGTATACCCGACCCCATTGCCTGCTAGGTAGACTCCATACTAGATTAGTCAACTAGCTCCTGACCTGTCTTGTCTGTCGGATAGTGTAAAGAGAGCGGTTCCACTCGGGAGACGGTCTGCAACCCTGTTCCTTGTTTGGTTCAAGGGTTGTAGATTTTCTCCAGAGCGGTCCATGTAATCCTTGCCGCTTCCGACGACATTTATTACCGGACTCTTGTCCCCTGACCCTTCATCCTAGGAGTTGTCCTAGTCTAGCCAGATAGGGCTGACAGTTGTCCTATATATCGGGATTATGACCTTGGATATGTATGAGGATTGAGTATTACATGGAGTATGATCTCGGGATGTTCAGTTGGTAGACTCACGTGGACTCTTGGATAGTATTGTTATTCCTTTTGAGGATGTTCTAATTCGACCAGGCATGACTGTAAATTCTTGGATTTTGATGATCACGAATATTTTGCGGAACGAGAAGAATATCGAGGGTATTATTATATAATTTTTACTCGACTTCCCAAGCGCCCAAAACTAGGTACCTTTGTGTATTTCGGTAGTTGGGGAACCTGGTTTGAATGCTATGTCTTGGTAGTTGAGGGGCTCATTTTCTAGTGGCTGGTGATCATTGACTTGGAGGATTCTTGTGAGCCAGAGGGCCTAGCATTGCTTATAGTGATTATCTTGGTATTTGGTTATTGACCTTTCTGACAGGATATTGATTCCATCGTAGAGGGGTGACTCTTGATAGATTGATCTGGTGGATAGACCGACTGGATGATTGGAGCTCTAGGCTCCCATATATGCTTGAGATGTTATTATAGAAGAGGTCATGATCTTGTAACAGACTTGATATCCATGCCACGATGGTGGTAGATGACCCCTGTGACTGATAGAATTGTCCCTGTTCTGACACTACTTATAACCGTTCCCTGATTCCAGCGTACCCTTTGAGGTACTGGACCTGACCTTGCACTTGAGCTCCTTGTCTACGGGCACTTTGAGGTTCTACCTGATTTTAGGGTACTGTAGTGCCATCCTGATATCCCAGCCATATTGCACGATAACCTGGACCTGTCTTGATTCTTGATAGTGGCCCGTCGAGGCGCACTCCTGACTAGCACTCTAGATATGACGAGTAAACCTGACATGTATATCTTGATTCCTGATAGTAGCACGTTGAGGCACACTCTTGACTAGTGCTCTCGATATGACATGTTTACTCTTGATCGCTGTTACGATAGCCCGTCCTGACTTGCTAAGTATAACCTTGTCTTGACACCGTGGTTGACTTTTCTGATTGTGCTTGTACAAACTACCTGTCTCGTCTTGCATCATGTCTAGGACATGGATTCCTGGTTACCATGGTCAGGAATCCGTAAAGAATCTGACTAGGCTAACAACTAGATTGATCAAGTAGCTCATATAGATAGAGGTATTCCGGCTACAGGCAATCCCGTTATCTGGGCGCTTATGTGGACTTGTAGCCTGCCATCGAGTAGGGCACATTTCCAGCCCACTGTCATGTGGGGCACCCCTCCAGCTAGCTATTAGGGTACATTTATCTCCTGGGTGATGTACCCACTATATATATATATATTCGTCCTGGATAATCTGGATAGTCTGCAGGGCTTGTGGCCGTAGGAATACCCCAATTGCATCTTGCTAGTAATTAGGTCTGTGATAACCCTAGTTAGCTAATTAATAACAAGCTGTAGGCATTGCATGGCCGCTTATTCTTCTGCATTTTATGGTGTGTGCAGGTATTAGTGGATGTTAGGATGACTCTGATGATTGTTGGTTACTTACACTAGTCATAGATTGTTATCATGCGTTGTTACCGTACGATCCCTTACCTTATTTACTATTTTTAGATGCAATTCCTGTCATATTTTATCCTGCTGGTTTTTCTTCGCCCGTCCTTGAGCCTTCCTTTCTGGTACTTGCTACGGTTGGCCTGACCAACCCTGGATTATTCCTAGATTGCCTGAGACCGACCCTGTGGATCTTCCAGACTTGACTTGGAGGATGTGCTCCAGTTCCAGACCATGCTAGGGACTGTGGGGAGGTATACTTGTCTACATTATTATTCTGTATTGTAGATTCCTGATTTTTATATGAGTATTTTCTGCTTTCCATATGATTATTTCTCTTGATGTTGTTGCATTATGATTTGCCTGTGGACATGAGATCGGATTTAGGTCATAGATTGATGGCATGCAAGGATACCCAGCAAGACTTGACAGCCGTCATCGCCGTATAGCATATTCGTACCTTATACGGTGTAGCTGGCCGACGTCCGTCCCCGTATTCCGCTACTGGGGCGTGACAAGTGTCGATACAATAGTTTTAATGATGCAATGCATTTAATTATCAAGTAAAATACAATAGTTTTAGTGACAAGTGACGAAACTTTTCTTGGTTTTCCGATGCTTGTAAGGGAGACAGGGAATTACGGCCTCAAACTTAGACCCTGGAACGTACGTTAATTTGATAATCCGGTTTAGAGACCATTTCAAGGGTTTTAACTAATAACGCCAACGATTAACTTAACGATCAATTTTATTATTGTCCAAAATTTATATTTTTAAAAGAAAAATAAAACTATAATTATTTCTAATACTTTTCTCCACGTATTATAATTGGTAACTAAAAATAATTTTTCTAATAAATTATTTGTTATAAATAATGTAAGAAATACTATATTTTATTTACTAGTAAATAATAAACAGGTTTTCGTAAAACTAATATTCTAATTAGATTTACTTATTTAAAATACCTGGAAAATAATTTTAAAATTAAATAGTGTTTTATCTACATAAAATAACCATATTTTAATAGATACTTTTAAAATATAAAAAACATTTTAATAGTTATTATACTATGAGAACGTTTATTTAGAAATACTTAATATTTTAGGAATATACTTAAGGGTACTAATTAATTACCATCTTAAGACTTTATTTTAATAAGACAGTAGTAATAATAATAATTGCTAACTAATCATTTTAACGAGTTTATCACAAAAAGCAATTATATTAATACTTAATGAGAAAACATTTAATTGCGCAAATAAATACAAGGTTTATTAAGGAATAATAAACTAACATTTCTAAAATATTAACTGTACTATTATGAATCCAGTTTCTTCTGGCTATAATTTATTAACAAAATAATTACAGTCTTTTTATTTAAACAGTTATTCTAAAATCATAATTTACTCTAACCTTTATTTCCTAATGAAAACTTTTATTAATTAAAACTAATATTTATTCTGATGGAAATATTGAACTAATGATTATTGTAGTTAAAATTTACTACTAATTCTATGTTGTTAGGAAGATTATGGCTTTTCTGGTTTCTATTTCCTAAGGCACAGAACATTATAATTATTATACTAAAATTTGGGTTCTAAATCCTAAGCTAATTATCCCAATTTGACAGATGTTTATTCTGTCAGATTGGTCAGACATGCATAGGGTTCTCAATAGGAAACAACAGAAGGTTCTACGGGGCTTACTGAAAGTTTGATAAAGGAGAACCGAAGGGTAGCTTCGGCCTCGGTGCTGCATAAAGCGGCAGAACTCGGCACACATGGACGGAGTGCACGCGAGCGGGATCGGCGTGCGCACGGGGAGGCCGACGGATATGCTGGAAGCGTGTGGACGGCACGCGGGGGCGGGCGCTGGCGCACAGGGCTGGCGCACGAAGAGCGACCGGTGGGGAGGCACGCTGGGTCACGGAGGTACTGGCGACGCCCGGAAGGGCAGTGCGGGTTCGGTCGCTCGGCGCGGGGTGGGCCGATCGACGATCGGGCGGTGGTCAGGCACGACGGAAATGCCCCGAGGGAGATGTTAAAACATTCGAGATGTCTCGGAAAGCGCTAGGGTGAGTTTGGATTTGGAAAATGAGGAGTGTAGGAGGAGTTATGAGAGGTTTGTGAAGGTGGTAAGGGAGAGAAAGTTCTGTGGAGTTTCTGTGAGAGATAGCGGTTCTGTATGGTTTGTACATGAAGAGAAAGGGGTAGCTACTTGGGAAGGGGTTACGGCAGAGGAAGTAGATCTGATGGTGACCGGGGAGTGGGTTGAACGGGTAGGTTAGTCTATTGGGTTTGGGTTAGCAGGTTTGGATTGGGAACGGGTTCAGGTTATAACATGGGCTATCACATGGGCTTGGCTAATGGACTTAAATTAAAACTAGCAAAATCAACTATTAAATAACCATTGCGATTAATTAATCTTTTATGAATAAAAATGTTTTTCCCATATTTAACCGACTAAATATAATAATAATAATAATCACTATTCTATATTTACTAGCCAAAAAACAAACATAAAGCTTATTCATTAATAAAACCAAATTTGTGGGTTTTACAACCTCTCCTCCTAAGAAAATTTCGTCCTCGAAATTTCTACCAGTAATGAAAAGAGGGTTAGAACATATCTAGAATAGATGAGGATACTTCTCCCTCAACTCAGCCTCTCGCTCCCAGCTTGACTCGCTTGGAGAGTGGTGATGCGGCCATGCTACTTTGACTAGCAGAATCACAGTGTTCCTCAACCTCTTCTTCATGCGGTCTAATATCTCCACTGGCCACTCTGGCACTGTGAAACTTGGTCCAATTTCCAGCTCTGAGTGATCCATAATATGGTGCGGGTCTGATACATAGTGCCTCAACTGCGATACGTGGAAGGCGTTGTGCACGCCTTTGAGGTTAGATGGGAGAGCCACTCTGTATGCTACTTCTCTAACTCTGCTTAGCAGTTCAAGTGAACCAATATACCTGGGACTAAGTTTTCCAGCTCTCCCAAATCTGATAGTGCCTTTGGTAGGGAAAATCTTGTTAAAGACTTTGTCTCATACCTCAAATTCCAAAGTTCAACGCTTACTGTTGCCCAATGCTTTTGGCGGTCCCGTACAATCCTCAATGTTTCTTTGATCATCTTCATTTTCTCTGCAACATCCGTAACCATCTTTGGTCCCAGCATAACTCGACCTCCTACATCATCCTACGCAAGTGGAGTACGACAATGACGTGCCTCAAACGGTGACATGCGAATGCTGGCTTGGTAGCTATTATTATAAGAGAACTCGACCAGATGTAAATGATCTTTCCAAGATCCTCCAAACAAAAAAACACAAGATCTCAGCATGTCTTCGAGCGTATGAATAGTCCTTTATGACTGCCCATCGCTCTATAGATGGTATGCGGTACTGAACTTTAGCTGAGTACCCAACCTTTTCGACAGAATCTTCCAGTAGTATGAGGTAAATCGGCTATCTCTGTCTGATACAATGCTAACTGGAACTCCGTGAAGCCAGTAATATTCTGCATGTAAAGAGCTACCAACCACTCGGTAGATAAACCAACTTTGAAGGGAATAAAGTGGGCAGACTTGGTCAGTCTGTCTATAATTACCCAGATGGTATCCTTCCCTCCTTAGGATCTAGGCAATCCCATTTTGAAGTCCATGGTGATATGCTTCCATTTCCACTCCGGAATGGAAAGCGGATGTAGCAATCCTGCAGGCCTATGACGATCCGCCTTCACCTGCTGGCAGACAAGCACTTGGAGACGAATTCTGCCACGTCTCTTTTCATTCCAAGCCACGATACATGTACTCTCATGTCTTTGTACATTTTGTTTGCTCCTATATGAATGGAATGCTGCGACTGGTGTGCCTCCTACATCAGTTCATTCTTTAATTTACCAGTCGGCACACAAACCTTGTGCCATGTCTCAATGCTCCATCTCCAGCGATGGAGAAACCCTTAAGTGTTCCGGCTAACACTCGGTCTCTCAGCTTGCACATTATTTCATCCTGGAATTGAGTCTCCTTGACCCTGTTGATTAGGCTGGACTGTACTTGTAATTGCATTATGGGCGAGTCCATTCTCGGTATAGTAGCTTCTTTTCTAAGCTTCATCATCACTACTTTTGGCAACATAATCTCTAGCCAAAGCTTCTCTATGTCTTCTAGCAGATATCGGTCCTTTGTTAGAAACGTAGCCATCGGGTACCGACTAAGCGCATCAGCAACTACGTTAGCCTTATCCGAATGGTACTGCAAGTTGACATCAAAATCCTTCATGAGATCCAGCCATCACCTCTGGCACATGTTGAGCTCCATCTGCATAAAGATATACTTAAGACTTTTGTGGTCTGTGTATATCTCTACCCTTTTGCCGTATAGGTAGTGCTTCTAGAGCTTCAAGGCGAAGATGACTGCTGCTAGCTCTAGGTCATGCGTCGGATAGTTCTTCTCATGATTTTGTAACTATCGAGGAGCATAAGCAATTACCTTTCCATGCTGCTGTAGTACACATCCCAATTCCTTGCTGGAAGCGTCGCTATAGATGGAGAATCCACCTAATCCTGAAGGTAGCGACAATATTGGTGCTGATGTCAACCTTCTCTTCAATTTCTCAAATAACGCCTGGCACGCCTCGGTTCAGACGAATTCTTTATTCTTTCCTGGTTAGCTTTGTCATGGGCTCAGCGATTCTTACGAAGTCCTTCACGAACTTCCTGCAATACCCAGCTAAGCCCAAGAAGCTTTTGATCTCTGCATCTGAACTGGATGTCGCCCATGACTCTATGGCTACCATCTTCTTAGGGTCCACCGATATGCCTTCTCCTGTGATAACGTAGTCGAAAAAATCTACCTTATCTAAGAAAAACTCGTATTTGGACAGCTTACCATATAGTTTCTCTTTCCTCAATGTCTCCAAGACTATCCGCAAGTGCTGCTCATGTTCTTCTTTAGTCTTCGAGTAGATCAGGTTGTCGTCGATAAATACAACGACAAACTAGTCATGGTACTCATGAAAGACCTTGTTCATGAGGTTCATGAATACTGCTGGGGCATTTTTAAGTCCAAAGGGCATGACCAAAAACTCATATTGTCCATATTTGGTGTTGAATACCGTCTTTGGAATATCTTCTTTCCGTACTTTAACTTAGTGTTATCCGGACCAGAGATCAATCTTCGAGAAAACCTTCACTCAGTTCAACTAGTCGAAGAGATCGTCAATCCTGGTAGAGGACACTTATTCTTGATGGTGATGTTGTTCAATGCCCGGTAGTCTATGCATGTACATCCGTACGGTCCCGTCCTTCTAGGGTATAAATAAGACTGGTGCCCCAGGGTGGAGCTCCACTTCTGATGAATCCCTGGGCCTTGAGTTCGTCAATCGGGTCCTTCATCTCCTTGGCCTCCTTGGGGTTGACTCTGTAGCATCATTGCGATATAGGTAAAGAGCCAAGTACTAGGCCAATAGTAAACTCCATGTCTCGATTAGGGGGTAATCCTGGAAGATTGTCGGAGAAGACATCTAGAAATTCTGCTATAAGGGGATGAGGGGGTCCGGTATCTTCTGTGATAGAGGTGTAGGAGACACGCCTCATGCTTTCTGGTGCTCGAACTACCTCAAACTTGGGTCCTCCAGGTGGACTAAAGAAGACAAAACCCCGGTGACAGTCTATCAGGGCGTGCTGTTTGCTCAGCCAGTCCATTCCCAAGACTAGATTGTAGTTAGGGAGAGGCATTACTGGAAAGCGTGCTAGGAAAGTATGACCTGAGATTGTGACAGGGAAGGAGCAATCCTCCGTGATTGGGATAGGTCCACCTTCGATCATTACTCCACAAATTATCTTACTACATCCTACATCTTTGTGATATGCAGCAATGATATTCGATGATATAAAACTATGTGAAGTCCCAACTCCGGTTCTAGCTCTTCAACGGACAAGACAAAAGCTCGCCCGGCTCTCTGCTGGTTGTAGCATTACTGCTGGGTGGGTAGTGGACCTCTCAGATGTCCAACTCCAGTCCCGTTGAATACAGTTAGACAGTCCTTCACTTGGTGGGTGGCAGATCCATAAGTAAGGCAATGTCCCAACTTCTTTCTATAGATATCCGTCGTGTGACCGAGCCTCTTGCAATAGGCTTAGTTGGTCATCTTCTGTTGATTGTATTGGGCGCTTTGTTGGGTGTTGTTGGTTACTGTTGTTGCTGAGGGTAAGAGGGCCTATTGGTGTTGTTGTTGGGCCTCTTGTTGTTGCCCTGGTAGTTGCTGTTGGATCCTAGGTGCTCCTTCTTAGGTTGGGCAAGCGAGATGGCCTCACGTCTTGAGCCACCTTTAGCATTTTGTCATAAGTCTTTACAATATTAACGGCAACCAGAGTACGGATCTCCTCTCGCAATCCGTGACGAAGCTTCTTGGCACGCTCTACTGGGTCTTCCATCAGGCAGGGTACAAATTTACTGAGCCGGTTGAACTCAGCTGCGTACTCCTTGATAGTACAATCTTCTTGCTTTAGATCATGAAATTGCCTCCACATAGCTTCTAGGACAGCTTCCGGAAAGAACTTTCGCTTGAACTGCTTCTTAAAGGAATGCCAGGAGGTTCCTATAGTCTAGAATCTTGGCTCGTTCCTATACCAAATGCTGGCCAGATCCGTGAGCTTTAGAGCGACAGCCTCTACCATAAGATCGGTAGGGAGTTGAATGATGCTGAGAAGTCGCTCCATATCATCCAACCATTCATCTGCATAGATGATGCCCTCTGTTTCTTTGAAAGGGCACGGATCCAACTTCTTGAAGTTTTCGATGTTTTTGACATGTTCCTGGAAAATAGGCTGCTTATCAGACTTAAATTTCTCTAATGAAACATAAAACTCAATAAATCATTCTTATTTTACCTTAGCAGGCCTCTGATTTGTCTGTGATTGTCATGACCCGTACCCTGATTAGGGGCACGAGAAGTGGGTACGTCTAGCCTACGCCACAGCATCGGCGGTAGAACGCTGTCTAGGTCATCTAGAAATACTACAACTAAACAGATAAGGGTACCTGTACAATATATACACGCCGAATGGAGGTGACATAGCAATACAGTCTCAATCACAAATGTAAAACTAAGGTAGATAGCATGGAAAGGAAATATGATAGATGAAGCAGGAAATAAGTTCGAGATCCACACAAGTCCAAGACTAAATATAACATCACAGAATATAATATAATACTACAGTCTGAAAAGTACTAGCTGGCTCGCAGGCCAGACAAACCTAACTAAACTACGCTACTCAGGGTGAGCAAAGTCTAGTGGCTCTACTAACAAGCCACGGTCCAAGTCTACTCTATCTAACCCGTCCCCATAATAGGTCGGGCAATCAGCCTCTGAATCATCTGTAAAATTTGTCAACGGTATCCTGTCAGGAAAATGAGCAAGTACAAACCCCAACAGCAGTTCCATATGAATTGACAAATACTATAAGAGACAGTATAATAAAATACAAGACAAAGATATAGGCGACTTGGGAACCATTCGAAAGCCGAGTTACAACCCTTAAACCAAACAAGGACCGGGGTTGTAATCCTTCTTTCAAACAGGACTTAGTCTCAAATCATGGTACAATATAAAGGTAGGTAGAGCATGTGAGTAAATAAAATCATAGCATGGTGAAAAGTACAGAAAGTAAAACTGAACTGGATATATGATACAACAATAAATATAAAATGTGATTTGAATTATTAGAGCGATATATGATCGGCTAGGGAGTCAGGGTAGGGTTATCCACTTGGCCCGACAATCACAGGAAAATCTCTGAAAAGGGTCATACCGGCCAACCTGGATAACCCGGCAAGGGGTGTCTGCTATACCCTACGTGAGGTGAGGGTGGCGCTAGCAAAATAAGGACATGGGGCTTTGATCACATAACCCCTAATAATTCCCCCATCCCCGAATAGTATTATGGATCCGGACATGGCACATCATGACACGGATTCAAAGCAGGTGATCAGCCTACTCCCAAATCAATGTCTATATAAGTACATGAAACATGGATATCACACACCAATATACCAAGGAAAATCCGGGAATAACATCTCATGACAGGATCCGACGTATACTAGTCCGTGAATTATCGTATCGAGAATCAAGTAAGACACTACAACTGAATCGGATATAGTAGATATCAAGACAATGAAAACTATCAGTGAATGTACTCGCCTGTGGTCCTGAGCTGATAAGGTGAACAGACGCTCAGAGTAATCACAGACCTAAAGATGAGATACTACAAGTCAAAACATGGTTTAATAATAAAAGAAAAGCTAATCTAATCATGATATGCAAGTCTAAGTCAAAACTAGGTCAAACTAAGTTACACCAAGCTAAACTAGGTCGCACTAGGACAACCAAGGTCAAACAAGGTCACAGAAAGTCAATCCAAGTCAAACTAGGTCAATTTGGGTCAAGGTTGACTTACACTTGACTTTTGGCCAAAAAGTCAACTCTGGTCAACTCTGGTCAACACTGAGTCAACCCTAGGTCAAACAAGTCAAATGTTGACTAACAGTTGATTTTCAGTCAACTGGTCAACTCTGGTTTGGTTTTGGTCAATTCTAAGTCAAGTGTTGACTTGAAGTTGACTTTTCGTCAAAAAGTCAACTCTTGGTCAACGGAGGTCAAGACTAGCCTAAACTACCCTCATCTAGTCATCACCTACCAAGACAACTTATTTCTAACCCCATTTTAGAAGTCAAACTCAATATCTCATCAATACCCTATTTCCTACATTTACCCTTCTCATTCTCCTTCTCATTCTCCTCCTTATTCTCCTCATCATTCTCCTCCTCATTCTCATTCTCCTTCTCATTCTCCTCCTCATTCTCCTTCTCATTCTCCTCCTTATTCTCCTCCACATTCCCCTCCTCATTCTCATTCTCCTTCTTATTCTTCTCCTTATTCTCCTCCTCATTCTCCTCCTCATCCTCATTCTCCTTCTCATTCTCCTCCTCATTCTCCTTCTTTCCTCATTATCCTCCTCATTCTCCTTCTCATTCTCCTCCTCATTCTCCTTCTCATTCTTCTTCTCATTCTCCTCCTCATCCTCATTCTCTTTCTCATTCTCCTCCTCATTCTCCTTCTTCCCTCATTCTTCTTCTCATTCTCCATCTCATTCTCCTCCTCATTCTCCTTCTTCCCTCATTCTTCTTCTCATTCTCCTTCTTATTCTCCTCCTCATTCTCTTTCTTCCCTTATTCTCCTTCTCATTCTCCTCCTCATTCTCATTCTCCTTCTCATTCTCCTCCTTAATCTCCTCCTCATTCTCCTCCTCATCCTCATTCTCCTTCTCATTCTCCTCCTCATTCTCCTTCTTCCCTCATTCTCCTTCTCATTCTCATTCTCATTCTCCTCCTCATTCTCCTTCTCATTCTTCTCCTTATTCTCCTCCTCATTCTCCTCCTTATTCTCCTTCTCATTCTCCTTCTTATTCTCCTCCTCATTCTCCTCCTCATTCTCCTTCTACTACTGCTGCTCCTGCTAGTGCTATTGTTGCTACTGTAGCTTATTCTCTTTATCTTCTTCTACTTCTTTCACTACTTCCTTCCCTCTCTCTATATATATATATATATATATATATATATATATATATATATATATATATATATATAAATACATACACACACACACATGTCTATATGTAAATACATACACATATAAATATATATATAGACACACACACTCTCAAATACATATTCAAACACACTCACACTTCACTCACACACTACCACCACCACTCTCATGACACCACCAGCATTCTCATGATACCAATACCACCACCACCACTCTCTACACACACTCAAATACATATAAATATATATATATATTTTTTATATATATATACATATATACTCCTCTCTAAAGGAAAACTCCCAATTAAATTCTTAAACTAGATTTCTAGGAAAACCTACAAATTCTATGGGCAAAATGTAGAGGGTGATCTCCTCCTCATTTATGGTGAAGGAAATAAATGCAAAAGAGAATTAATGAAGGTTTTAAAAGCATACCTAAATGATCTTCTTGAAGGAGAAGAAACTTCAAAAAGGAAAATGAAATGGAGAGAGAGAGGTTTGCTTTGGAGTGAAGCAAAGGAGAGGGGTTGCTCCACACATGGCCGGCCACATTATAGAGGGTTGGAGGCACTTGGCAATTTACCAAAATGCCCTCCAAGTCAAGAAATGAGTGGTTTGAGTTGGGGTCAAAATGGTAACTTGAAAACTCCTAATTTTAAGTTCTAAATCTAATTCTAATCCCTAATCCCACTAAAATCAAATGGAATTAGTCAAATATAAATATCTGGGTTTGGTCATGACAAGTTGGTCGGTTCCAGTTGGATCCCGATCAGAGTCTAAGCTACCCCGGGTCCCCGATACAAGTCGAAATGAGCTAAAATTCGAACCCAACCCTAATAACCCCAAAACAATATCATAAATAATAAAATAAATTTTAAAAATATTCAAAAGTACAAAATGACAAAAATATCCCTGTTCCTAAAAACTGGGGGTGACAAATCTATCCACCTTAAAAAAATTTCGTCCTCGAAATTAATACAAAGCAATCACAGAAAAACACTCGCAGAAAATAATCCCTCTCGAATACTTTCAAAGAAAAAAATTTTAACAAAACAAAATAAAAATCTCTTAAGACACAACAACACTTGCAAATAAAAACTGTTACGTGTCAGATACGGACACGAAACCATCACAAAATCTCACATATCAAAAGCCAAATCGACCATCACCAATGCAAAATATCAAAATAAATCAAAGAGGTCCAATGACCAAAATACCTTTGTGCCAGAAATGATACTGAAAATAACCTAATCACATGGTTAGACTCTAGGTCAAACAGTCTCTAAGGTTTTACTAGCAAAACATTAAAATCACAAATCATGGCTTAAAAATTTAAAATGATTAAAATCTCCAAAATCAAAGCATGAATTTAAATGACAATAACTAAATGACTAAAACTATAAAATTTATTATCACTCTCAATTAGAAACCTGGTGCTACAAGTCTATCCACCTTAAAAATTTCATCCTCAAAAATTAAAACAAAATAAACACAGGAAAATCATACAGATCGATAATCGTATGCGTCTGTCCAATCATCATGATACTCAGAATCTCCGTCATGCCAGTGAGCAAGGCTACGATAATCACAGAGTCCTCAACTACGGTACATACCTCTAGTATTATGGTATTTAAAATTTTTGCATTGCCGCAAGCTTGGCAGCAAAAACCTTAAATTCCCATACCCGAGAAATACGTCCATAGTCCGACTATATGTCCTCACTCTGCCTGCTAGCATGACCCTAGAGGATTCTAAAATCTCATAATCGAGGCGACCTAGCCCATACGACTTATCTCAGAAGAAAATCACATCACAGAACAATTTCATCCAATCGATCAAGAACAGATAGAATCGAATTTCAAGATAGTTTATAAGAAGGCAAATGCGAAAAGGAGATTCAAAATATTGGAACCTGCTATCTGCTCTGCTACTGCCTGAGTAGGCTCAACTGTCATGGTGAAAGCTTCCCCCTGGTGGCCTCCTCTAGCCTGCCACACTCTGTACTGGCCTGCCTGTCTGGCTGCACGGGCAGCACAGTTCTTCATCTGGTGGTCTGGAGCTCCATAAAATAAACAAACTCCCAGCTTCATCCTACAAACATCCCGGGTGTGCCCCATCTTCTTGCAGAAAGCACACTGGACGGCCTGCCTCTTGCCCTGACCCTGCTGCTGGTCGTCACGTACTGGTGCCTGATGTACTCTGTCCTGGTATCTTCGGATTCCACTAGCGTGGCAATCCTTCAGCTGGTGATCGGGCGCCCCACAGTATAGACAGACGCCCAACCTCTTCCTACAAGCCTCTCTAGTATGCCCTGGCCTCCTACAGAAAGCGTACCGAGTAGCCTGCCTCTGGCCTGGTCCCTGGTGCTGAACTGGGGTATCCTGAATTGTACTCGGTACAACCCTCTCAAGTGTTGCCATCGCCAGCTGTTGGGAGTTCTCCATGCTCCGTCGCAACAGATCTGCCTGCGCACTCTGAGTCTGCAATATCCGCTGCAGAAGGGCCATCATCCCCTGATTATCTGTCGGTAGCGGAGGCGGCGGTGGAAGAATATCAGGAACGATCATGGACGGTCCCGCTGCTGGAGGTGGAAGACCTCCTGGAACCGTCGCTGCTGCTCCCGCTTGAAGGGCAGGAACTGAGGCTGCTGCTCCTGTAGTCGGAGGTGGAAGGCCTCCCGGATCTGACCTCTCTGGAACACTAGGCCCTGCTGCCTGAGAACGAGTCACTGTCATCCTGAAGACGAATTGAACCCAAGAGATCGATATGGCACAAGATAAGATATTATCAAAGGAGGATAATTGAATTCAAATGCAAGAAGAATTGTCATGGTAATCAAAAGATCAGAATTTTCCTAAAATGTGATTGAGTAACTCCTATCATACCCTAGCTCCTATGTCCTAATCGCAGGCTCGTAATTAGCACTTTAAGTCGAGCACCATTAGAGATCGCAATAATTGCGATACTGACCTGCATGGGCCGCCACAAAAACGTGTCACGACCCGCACCCTGATTAGGGACACAAGAAGTGGGTACGTCCAGCCTACACCGCAGCATCGGTCGGTAGAACGCTGTCTAGGTCATCTAGAAATACTACAACTAAATAGATAAGGGTACCTGTACAGTATATACACTCCGAATATAGGTGACATAGCAATACAGTCTCAATCACAAATGTAAAACTAAGGTAGATAGCATGGAAAGGAAATATGATAGATAAAGCAGGAAATAAGTTCGAGATCCACACAAGTCCAAGACTAAACATAACATCACAGAATATAATATAATACTACAGTCTGAAAAGTACTAGCTGGCTCGCAGGCCAGGCAAACCTAACTAAACTACGCTACTCAGGGTGAGCAAAGTCTAGTGGCTCTACTAACAAGCCACGGTCCAAGTCTACTCTATCTAACCCGTCCCCATAATAGGTCGGGCAATCAGCCTCTGAATCATCTGTAAAATTTGTCAACGGTATCCTGTCAGGAAAATGAGCAAGTACAAACACCAACAACAGTTCCATGTAAATTGACAAATACTATAAGAGACAGTATAATGAAATACAAGACAAAGATATAGGCGAATTGGGAACCATTCGAAAGCCGAGTTACAACCCTTAAACCAAACAAGGATCGGGGTTGTAATCCTTCTTTCAAACAGGACTTAGTCTCAAATCATGGTACAGTATAAAGGCAGGTAGAACATGTGAGTAAATGAAATCATAGCATGGTGAGAAGTACAGAAAGTAAAACTGAACTGGATATATGATACAACAATAAATATAAAATGTGATTTGAATTATTAGAGCGATATGTGATCGGCTAGGGAGTCAGGATATGGTTATCTACTTGGCCCGACAATCACAGGAAAATCTCTGGAAAGGGTCATGCCGGCCATCCTGGATAACCCGACAAGGGGTGTCTGCTACACCCTACATGAGGTGAGGGCGGCGCTAGCAAAATAAGGACATGGGGCTTTGATCACATAACCCCTAATAATTCCTCCATCTCCGAATAGTATCATGGATCCGGATATGGCACGTCATGACACGGATTCAAAAGCAGGTGATCAGCCCACTCCCAAATCAATGTCTATATAAGTACATGAAATATGGATATCACACACCAATATACCAAAGAAAATCCGGAATAACATCTCATGACAGGATCCGACGTATACTAGTGTCACCCCCATTTCCTGTATTTCGTATTTGTACTCGTAATTTGATTTTGGCACGTATTTTATTTTTTCGACTTGCGGATTTTTGTTTCTCGTAAATGGGTTTGGACCATGGCTTGGTTTTATTTTGTGGAATTGGTTTGGTTTGATTAGGTTTGGTTTAATATGAATTGGTACACTTTAACCTACACTCTACCATCAACACAACACACCCACCCTCATTATATCTCCACCCACCTTTTTCTCTCCTCTTTATTCTCCATTAACTTCTTCTTCTTCCTTCTTCCACACAACTCCCCAACCCATAGGCAAGTGCACCTTGCCATCAAATAAGTACCACTTTTTATTTGTCCATTAACTAGATTAGGCCATGGAGAACAACTTTAGAACTTGATATTTTGTGATTTGGAGCTTTCATTCTTCTAGATCTAGGTTTTAACCATTTTCGAAAATCCTTGGTTTTGATCTATTAAACTTCGATTTTTGAATGTTTTGACGCTTCCATGTGGAAGAGAATTCGATTTTACTCAAGTTAGAACTTTGAAAATCTAGATTTGGTTTTGATTTGACAAAGTTATGAAGAATTGAAGTTCTTGGTGTTCTTGGACCTGCTCTCGGCCAGGAAGAACATCCCTCTGCCTTGCGCTCTTTAGCGCATGGCCGATTGTGTACCCCCGGCCTGTGCTCTTTAGCGCAGGGCCGATTGCGCTTGACCTCAGCCAGTGCTTTGCGCTGCGCTGGATTGCGCTGGCGCAAGCCATCCGTGCGCAAGCCAGCCATGCGCAAAGTAACCCCTGCACAATCCAGCCATGCGCAGTTGACTTCTGCGCAGTCTGTTCCTGCGTAATCCACCTATGTGCAGTTGACTTCTGCGCAGTCTGTTCATGCGCAATCTGCCCCTGTGCCCCTGCGTACTTGGCACCCTGCGCAACTGACACCTGGCAATCCAACTCCCTGACCCCTTGCGCAATCCATTGGCTTTTGGAGTTTTGGTTATTTCTTTAAGCTTGGCTCTTCTATAGTCCTATATATATTGGTATTTTATTAGATATTTTACGTCCATTTTATATCCTTACGCCTTTTTGTCATGAACTTGATTTTACTGAATATGTTTGGAATGACTATTGTACACGGCATGGTATGACAAGGAACTAGTATAACTTGACAGTGATCCGTAGTGGTGCACTCCTGACATGACCAACCTGACTTGATAGTGGCCCGTGGCGGCGCACTCCTGACTTGACTTGACTTGTAACTTGTAACTTGACTCGTATAATCAACTTGACACCGTGGGTGTTCCTGCTTGCTTGTTTGTACAATCCACTTGTCTTGTCTTGCATCATGTCTAGGACGTGACTTCCTGGGTACCACGGCCAGGGACTCGCGCTAAATTGGATTAGGCTAAGGATTAGATCAAACTAGAACATGGAGAATTCCCAGTCACAGGCAATCTCGTTATCTGGGCGCTTTAATGGACTTGTAGCTTGCCGACGAGTAGAGCACATTTCCAGCACACTGTCATGTGTTGCACCCTCTAAGTCACCTAAGGGTACATTTGTCTCCCGGGCAATGTACCCACCTATAACTCTCAACCCGCGGAAGGATAACTGGATAGTCTGCAGGGCTTGGGACTGGAATTCTCACTTGCATCTTGTTAGTAATTAGGTTTGTGATAACCCTAGTTAGTTAAAGTAGTAAGCCGTAGTATTTATTTGGCCGATTACGAATGGATGGTGTCCAGCCTTGTCTAAGTCTTGTCTAGCTCCAGTCCCTGCTATCTCCTGAGCATGTTTGTTTTACTTATCTTAACGATAAATGAGTAGAGACAGTGAGCTATTCAGGCGAAGGGTTACAACCCCGGTCCTTGTCTGGTTTAAGGATTGTAACCTGGCTCCCGGAATGGTTCCACGTCCCTAGTCGTTTATCGCCCTGTGTACTTTACTACTACTTGTACTTCTTTTATTCTTATGTTCTGATATGCTGGCTTTTGTTTTTATTTGTGGCCTCCTTGTGGCACTTGCTCTTTCTGGGGTTTGACCCAGCTGGTTTTGTGTGGCCAGATTTCGGAGCAGCTCCCGAGGGTCTACCAAGCTTTCAGCCCAATGGTGAACACTAGAAGGAACCGGGGCTACGAGTGGGTTTTTTTTCCCTTTTTGTTTCACCCACTTATATGTAAATTTATTCTTTTGAGGCGTTTAGCCGACGAGCACCTGTTAGCTCGATGCACATTTACTTACTGTCTGCCTACGGGCTGTAAACATGATTAACAAATCCTAGGGTTGATCATGTATGACTGAACTCTTGCTAGTCCTATCATTTTGTACGACTAGCTTCATGATCATCCAATATGTAATATTTGGGACGCCTTATATATATATATTTGATGCTCTAATATCTTGTAACTCTGTTAATTGCTTGAGATTGAGACAATAGGCTTGACCTTAAGAGACTGCTGGCAGTGGTAACACCGGAACAGGTAGTAGCACAAACTCAAGATAGTCAAGGGGTTGATATACCTTTGAATATTCAAGAGCCTGCTATTAACCAAAATTCTGCATCCCCAGATCCCATCATTCCAGAAGATGTGCCACCTCCAGTCGGGGTTACGGTACATCCAACAACCATTCAATCGAATGTGCTTCCTCAAACTAGTGAAGCCATTCAAGCAGTGCATGAATTAAAAGCGCAATTTGAAGTTTTAAAGCACAAGGATCAGGTCCAAAGGTTAGGGATTAAGCAACCTTATCCTCCTCATTGGAATGATGTACCATTTCCTCCGAAATTCAAGCCACAATCAATGGTATTATTTGATGGAAAGGCTTCTCCTAGTCAGTATATCAATTATTTTGATATTATGACTGTACATCTGCAGAAAAATGACGCCCTTCTCACTCGAGTGTTCATCGGGTGCTTGACGGGTTCAGCTTACGATTGGTATCATAGTTTACCCGACAATTGTATTTCGTCCTTTGACGAATTTAAAGCAATGTTTCTCTTCCGCTTCTATAAAGGAGGCATGGACATGAACATGTCCTCCTTAATAGAAATTAAACAAAAGGAGAAGGAAGATAATCGGACGTTCATCGAACGTTTTTGACATGCGACTCTAAAAATGCTTCCTGGTATGCCAGATTCAGCGTTGATCGATACATGCAAGATGAATCTACGACCATCCATTGCTGTCTTCACAGGTTCTCAGTTTACAGATTGGACCTCGTTTATTATAGCAGTAGTTTCTGCCGAGACCAATGGTAGGCTGGCTCGTGAACATGGGATGATTTTTGCCTCAGAAGATAAAGGAAAGAAAGGCTCTTCCTGTTATAATTCTGGAAATCGTAACGTGAAAGGAAAGGATACCCTTATGGTTAATCTTTCCAAGAACAAAACAACACCGAATAATCAGGAGTCTTCTAAGCCAAAAGAAGAAAGCTCTTTTGACGAAAGTGATATCCCAGGGATATTTCAATGTCTGGTAAAGAGTGGCAAACTCCAGATTCCAGAGTCAAAAAGGCCTAATAAGGTGAATCTGACTGATAATCCCAAGTATTGTATCTATCACAGATACATAAATCATCCCACCAGGGCTTGTTATGTTTTAAAGAAGAAAATCCAAGAGCTGATAAATGCCAATGCTATCGCTTTAACTAACGATGACCATACGGTTACAACTAATATGGTTTCTCTTTAATTTGGAGGTTTTCTTCCTCAACAAGTCCTAGATGGAATTGTCCCAATTCCGAAGGCGACAATGAAGATTGTGAATATCCCGCTTGCCAGAGAGAAAAATGAAGGATTGTTGCCTCTCACATTAAATAATGGTGAAATTATGTGGGTACATCCTGACTTAGTACCTGAAATGGAAGATGAAGGTAAAACTTCAAAATCCAAGAAAGGTAAGAAAGTCAAAACCTGCAACATAATTTCTCATGTTATCCCAGATTCTGATGATTTGGATCATCTATGGGATGGCATTCCTTTGGAAGATCGACTAAGAGGTTTGAACATATGCCCTCCAAGTCTGGCTCATTCTACCAAGCTCAAGCTTACTCATCAGTAGTGGCTAGCTATGAATAGTGTTCCCTTACACAGAGCACAATAAGTTTTTGCTGCTTATGAAAAAGCTTCTACAGGGATTTTTCCTCGTATCCCGAATCCTTCTTCTCCTGTAGCTATAGAGGCTTCTATTCCTTATTCTCCTATAATTACAGAGACCTCTTCTTCTTTCTCTGTTGAACCATCTGTTAAAAGTCTATTGCCTATTCACTTATACAGTCTGTAATCAGTCCTTCTCATGACAAAGATGGGCTATGACTTTCAAAAGACAGAGGGTTTGAATTATGATAAAGGAATGCGACTTCCTTTACAGATTCAAAGTCAAAAATCCACTTTTGGATTGGGTTCTGAACTTCCTTACAAGAAGAAAGAAAAGAAGATTAAATCCTGTAATATGGTACTTCCTTCTTTTGAATCCGAAGAAGAAACTTTTGCTGGTACAAGATCTGGGAAAGAGTACCATAAAGATTATGAGGGATCCTCAAAAGAAGCAGAGGATGTTGAAACACCACCAACTCAACCGTCTCTTGTTCCTGCTAAACCATCTGTGGTTGAAAAGGGAAAACAGAAAACAGTAGGCTTTGACGTCCCGTTGAAGTCTGCTTCCAATCAAGGGGTGTTGTTGAAACCCTACAAATTTGATATTCTAGCCCAGTTAGCCAATACTCCGGCTAGACTATCTATATTTGAGCTGCTTCGTCTTTCTAAAGAAAGAATGGAGACTTTGAGTGAAGCTTTGCTTCAAGCAGATTCATGCTTGGCTCAACTCAAGAGTCCTGATAATACACCCGTATCGTGTCCACAATGTTATAGTATGATGGAAGCAATTCCCAACATCACCTTTACACAAGAAGACATGCTATTGAAGCATAACAAGCATGACAGGCCTCTGTGCTACACTGGGTATATCGGATCCACTGAAATTGACAGGATTTACATTGATCCTGGGTCTTCAATTAGCATAATTCTTCAGAGTATGCTAAGACCACTGAGGATTCCTACTAGTGATTTGACTTACACTAGTACCACGATAGTTGGTTTCAACTCTGGTAAGAGTAAACCGCTGGAGAAGATTCGTCTGAAGATTCAGATTGGTGATCTCCGACTATGGCAACTTTCTATGTTATCAACTCAGATGTATCCTACAACATCCTTCTCGGGAGACCGTGGATACATTAGCATAACATTGTACCTTCAACTCTCCACCAGTACTTCAAGTACGTGGATTCCCAAGGGGTTGTGAAGATTGAGTTTGCTGATATCAATCCTTTCAAAGGTGTCGAAGCCTATTTTTCTGACTCAATACTCTACAAACAAGAACATGTGAAGGAGATATCAGATATGGCTGAAGATCAGTCACTTGGTGAAGATCAGTCCATTAATGAAGATCCTCCAGAAGACCAACCTTTGAAGATCAAGGTCAAAGGTCGAATCCAGCCTCAACCTGTCAACAATCAACCTCTGGTGATTAAAATCAAAGGAAGAACGCAAGCTTCTTTTGAGGAATCAGTGAATATTCCTGCCAAGAGCCAAGAATAACCCCTTATGATCAAAGTCAAAGGACATACTTCTCGTATGAATAATCCAGAACCACCATTGGTCATCAACCTTGACAAGTCTATGCAGAAGACGGATGACGATCCGTTAATGATCAATCCGAAGCGTAGTAGTCAAATTGTATATGATGTAAATATTGATCATTCTGTACTTTCTAATATCAATAAAGATTTCCTTTTTGAGTATATGGCTGTTAAATTTGTTGAAAGAATGACTTTATCTCCTGATGATCAAAGTTTTCAATATAAAGACAACATAGATACTGAAGAAACTTTATACATTGACCATAAGGAAAATTCTTTTCCTCCTCATGTCGATATAGGACCTTATGCTCAAAAGTTCCTAACATCTTCTCCCTATCTTCTTCCTGTAGCTGCTTTATCATAAGCTTGTGTAACTTTTAGATGACATGAAGAATCTTATTTCGTGATTCCGTCCGATAAGAAAAACAAGCGCTAAATTGTGTTTGGCCTGGCTAGAAACATCCCTGTTGTTCAGACGGATGATCTTAGAGATAAAGATAAAGGAAGAATCCGAATTGAAAAATATAGTTAACAATCTCTCAAGATTATCCAGAATATGGGATATGATTTAAAGACTATGCAAGGTCTCAATCAAGGCAAGGGTAGACGATTACCATTATGTGGTGATCCATTTTACCAGAAAACTTGTCATGGGTTGGGATATGATCAATCCCACATGTTTAATGATGATATACAAGAAGAATTCTCGTCTAGCTCTTCACAGTCCTCAGATTCCGAAGAAATCCATTTCATCGAATCTGATATAACCCATTCCTCATATGCTGGAGGAGACTATTATGATGAATCTGAATGTATATTCTCAGTCAACATGGTTCAAACTGAAGATGAATCTGAGCTATTTGAAAATGACCCTTGGGCCCAACAGATGGACACTCAGTGGGAACTTCGTTTTGAACAGCGACAACCACCTACAGAGGATGAGATTGTCTAGATTGATGTTGGAGATGGAACTGCGTCCAAGCCTATATTCATCAGTAAAAACCTTTCCGAGGATGAAAAGGAAGAGTTGATAAAACTGATTAAAGAATATATTGACATCTTTGCATGGAGTTATGAGGATATGCCGGGTCTAGATCCTAAAGTTGCTACTCATAAACTCAATATTTTGCCTAATGCCAAGCCTGTAAAACAACAGCAACGACGCTTTAGTCCAGATATGATGGATGCAATTGAAGCAGAAGTCAAAAAGTTGATTACATGTGGCTTTGTTCGTGAAGAACAACACCCGAATTGGGTTGCCAATATTGTTCCTGTTATGAAGAAGAACAGAAAAGTCCGAGTTTGCATAGATTATCGAGATCTTAATGCGGCTTGTCTAAAGGACGAATTTCTACTTCCAATTACTGATGTCATGATAGACAATACATGCAGTTTTGAACACATGTCTTTCATGGACGGATTCTCAGGATACAATCAGATCAAGATGCATCCAGAAGATGAGAAGCATACTGCTTTTCGAACACTCCTTAGGGTTTTCTGCTATACGGTTATGCCATTTGGTCTCAAAAATGCCGGTGCCACGTATCAACGGGCTATGAGTAACATTTTTCAGAAACATCTACGAAAGACAGTTGAATGTTACATAGATGACATTGCTGTCAAAAGTCGATCAAAAGATGATCACACTCAAGACCTAAAGACAGTATTTGAATTGATGTGTCAGCATCAATTGAAAATGAACCCTACTAAATCATTCTTAGGGGTTTCCAGTGGCAAGTTTTTGGGATTTGTTATCACTTCTCAGGGTATTTATGTTGCTCCTGATAAAATTAAAGCAATTCTTGAAATGCGTCCTCCACACAATCTAAAGGAACTTCGCGGCTTCCAAGGTCGTATTGCTTATATCAGGAGATTTATATCCAATCTCTCTGGGAGATATCAACCTTTCTTCCGTCTATTAAAGAAGGATGTATCATTTGTTTGGGATGAAGCGTGTCAGAAAGCCTTCAATGACATTAAGCAATACCTTACAAATCCACCTGTTCTAGTACCACCAGTAGTGGAAAGACCATCTTTGCTATATGTTCGAGCATTAGATCATTCACTTGGTGCTCTTCTTGCACAGAAAAATGATATGGGTCATGAACAAGCAATTTATTATCTTAGCCGAATGATGGTCGAAGCTGAACACAGATATACTCCTGTAGAAAAGGAATGTCTGGCTTTAGTTTTTGCTATTCAAAAGACACGTAATTATGTGACAGGACAGACTATTCATGTCATCTCCAGAATAAATCATATTCGGGTACTGATGAGAAAACCAAGCATTCTTAACTCCAGGTTAGCTACCTGGGCAATGTTGCTCACTCCTTATGACATGGTCTATGTACCTCAAAAATTAGTGAAGGGTCAAGTATTAGCTGATTTCTTAGCAGCTCACCCTATACCTGAAACATCGAAGCTATATGAAGATATTCCAGATGAAGTTGTGGATTGCAACATGACTTTGAGGGATGATATATGGCAATTATATTTTGACGGAGCATCACGGGTTGGACCTAAAGGCAATATAGTCTCCGGAGTAGGAATTGTCTTGATTTCTCCTGATAAAATGGTCATATACCGTGCTTATTCTCTCAGTGAGCCATGCTCTAACAATGTGGCAGAATATAATGCTCTGCTGATTGGTCTCCAAGTAGCAAAATAATTGGACATTGAATTCCTGGAAGCTTATGGAGATTCTCAATTGATTGTTAATCAGGTTAGAGGAACTTATGAAGTCAGAAGTCCTGATCTCATCCCTTATCATCAAGTGGTAATCGAGTAATTGGTCCTTTCATTCAAAGGATTATTCATCGAATTTGTACCACGTTCTCAGAATGTAGATGCTGATGCTCTTGCTAGCTTAGCTGCAGATTTAGCTGTTCCAATTCGAAGACAAAACACAATCACATTGTTGGACCGAGACTTATTCTGTGTCAAGAATAATCTGTATATTGAACAGAGTTATATTACAGAGTCAAATTCCCAATAGAGGGATTGGAGAAGTCCATTCATTGATTATACGGTTCATGGGATTTTACCTGAAGATCCAAAAGAAGCTGCATCAATCAAGAGACGATCATTTCGATTATATTATGATTCATCTTTACATATGCTATACCGTCGTTCATATGATGGACTTTTCCTACGCTGTCTCTCAGAAAATGAAGCTAAACAAACACTTCGTGAAGCTCATGATGGTGTCCGTGGTGCTCATCAACCAGGTCCGAAATTACAAGACCGCATTCGAAGAATGGGATACTATTGGCCATCCATGATAGCAGATGCTGTAGATTATGCCAGACGATGTAAAGCATGTCATATTCATGCTGATTTTATTCATCAACTGTCTGAATTCTTGCATCCTACAGCAGCTTCTTGGTCCTTCGAAGCTTGGGACATGGATATTATTGGTCCGATTAATCCTCCTTCTGTCAAAGGACATCGGTTTATATTGGCTATAACTGATTACTTTTTTAAGTGGGCAGAAGCAGTTCCCCTTATTGAAGTAAAAATATCTAATGTGATTGGCTTCATCAAACACCATATCATTTATCGCTTCGGGATTCCTCGACGGATAATTTATGACAATGGACCATAATTTTCCAGTCAAGCATTTTATCGGTTTTGTGACAAGAATAATGATCGCTTACGACTCCAAGAACTTGAAGGATTGGACGAGAAGCGTCTTCAAGCACAACAGCATATTGAGCTATATCAAGCCCGTATATCTCGAACTTTCAATCGTAAAGTTAAAGAGAGGGTATTCAAGGTTGGTAAATTGGTTTTAGCTGTTCGAAGACCGATGGTAATAACTCATAAAAGTAAAGGGAAATTCCAAGCAAAATGGGAAGGCCCTTATGTTATCGAGACCGTGTTTTGCAATGGTGCCTATCGGTTATCTAAGCCCAATGGAGATTTACTCATGATGCCGATCAATGACAAATTTCTTAAGAAGCACTATGTATAAAAAAAATGAAAATGAAAATAAAATATTTTTTATTTTTATTTTTGTTTAGAATAAAGGATTAAGGATAAGGACTACTGCCTTCCTTATTGAATACATAGTCAGCCAATGCATCGAAGACATCATTGCCTGAGTTCACAAAAAACTTGCAGGCAGCCATCCTCAGCGCCTCTTCTTCAGGAGTTTTTCCTGGCTCTGTTAAGAACGCGAAAATGTCTTGTGGTGGCTTGGGCGTAGAAGAGCTTTCGCCTATTCCGGTTGGGCCCGACACAATTGGCTCAACGGGGCACGTTTCGATGACGTCCTCAACCTTCATGATAACTTCGGTCTTTTGCAGCACGTCCTTGGAAGACATTTCTGATAGAAGAGTGGAAACAAGGATGAAACTTTACAAAAAGGTTCTCACCTATTTATAGGAGGGAGCTATTAATGAACCGGTCTTGGAAATTGAAATAACTTTTCAATCCCGAAAAGACCAATCCATTCATTATATCAGATTCATCCATTTAATTATGGAATTGAATTGATCTGTCTTTTCCCAAAAGAAATGTTGGTTCATTCATTCTTTAATCTATATTGGCATGACATCTGTCTTCTTCCCCAGCTACCAATGTTTGGTTAAGATGATTACTTGTCTCTTTGGAGAGAAAATTTTACTCTTTTATCTTACCAGTTGGTATAAAAAGTTGGATTTATTATTTATTACGTTTTTATGACCTCTGAATAAATATTAAATCTACTTCTTTTCCTATCTATCATGTCCATTTGGCCTCTGAATAGATATTAATCTATTTTTCTCTGAGTTGTCATGAACTATCATGTCCATATTACCTCTGATAGTATCGTATACTCTGAAACAGAAAACAAGATTTCATTTATGTCTATATTACCTCTGGATAGATACAAATTATTGAGTATAAAAGACTTGTCATTTCCATTCTCACTTTATCATCATAAAAGTCTATTATATTTCTTAGATTTCTTACAAATCATAATGGAAATCTATTACATCTTGGATTTTCATTCTATATGACAACGATGACCTAATGGAGATCTATTACTTCTTTGGATCTTCTTCATCGGATTCATTGTTGGTGGCAATTCCTTACTGTCTGAGCCTCAATGGCGACAAGAGCAGTAGGAATTAACTTTGGTCTTCTCTCTCATACGAGAGAAGAACCCCAGAGTATGGCAGCCCGAAGACGCGTTGCTGCCAATACAACTGGTGGAGAAATGGCGGTCCTTCAGAAGAGATAGGAATGTATCCAGCATTGGGATACGATTCCTAGTTCTGCCGTGAAAGGAACTCTACTACCCAATTTCTCGGGTTAGAGTTGACTCCACCATCCAACTCTCCGTGTATAAAGGCTCTTCCTACCAACTGAGGAAGACCCTTCTATCCCACAAAGAGTTCTGAGTTGTCTGATTTGCGCATCAAAAGCACATGAGCTCCCTGATGTTGATGTCAGAAGAATGCTCCCTACAGCATCCAAGTCGCCAATGCCGGTTCTGGAAAAATTCTTTAGCCAAGCTTCTGCAGAAAACAGTAAAGAAAAATTTTCAACAGAAGTGTCATCAGGCGCATACTGGCCAATTAAAGACAAATGCTCGTGCATCTTGTTCAGTTAAAGACAAACGCTTGTCTTCAACAAGCGCACCTTATCTAACAAGGATTTGGGCTCGTTTTTTATGTGCACCTTATCCATCAAGGATTTGTACTCGTTTTCAATAGGCGTGTCTTATCTACCAAAGATATGCGTTTGTTTTCAACAAAAGCTCAAAGGCAGCCGATTGTGCATCCTGTTTTAATTAAAGAAGAGCGCACCCTGCCTCTTTTATGTAAATCAAATGCCTATTTTGGTGAAATATTATACACGATGGGCTTACCATCAAGATCAGATGGTTCGGCCCTAAGAGTTGTTGAATCAACGTCTGGTGACCTGGCGTACAGAGGAACGACATCGTAAAGCATCACCATTATCAGTCGCTTGTTGGAGAATGGAATCTTGCAAAAAACTATCTTCGGAGAAGAAGAAAAGTAGAGGAATGAGAATGTATAAAAATTCTTTAACTCAGCTATTTATAAGGGGTCGAAGAAACAGTTGGCACGAGTCTATTTCGGAAAAGATCCTAATAAGAGGTGCTCATGACCACAGAACAGTTGTCACGTGTTGTTTTGTTTCTCTTGGGAATGAGAAAACATGGAAACAGTCAAAAAAAAGGTGTAGAATGATCCTATATCAATGCATCACAAGAATAAAGGTGGAAATAACTCCAGGATTTTATTTTATAAAGAGTAGGCCCTACAGATAAGTTGAGTGTCATAATGCATAGATGACACTCTTACACAAAACATCATTTTTTCTTTTCTCCTTCGTTGGGCTGACGAAGGGAGGCGCCTAACTCATGTACATTGTGGATTCCAGAACGACGCATTAAATTGAGGAATGCTTCAGCATCACCTGAACCTTCGTAGGCAGTTGAGGGACCACCATTTATACGATCGAAGATCGCTGGAGTCAATCCAATGCACTCCATAATGTTGCGCGCTCGCAACGATTGATCGACCTCTGCCTCTAGGTCAAGCTTTGAGCCTTGGGCCCTTTCCTTGTCAGCCTCTATTTCTTTCTTTGGTGCCATGATAATATGAGGATGAAAAGTGAGAATGAAAAAACGTTTTCTTATATATACAATCAATCAACCCTTCATATTCCCTATGGGGAACTAAACATTATCAATGCAACTTGGGGAAACGATGAGTTGTTCGAATGTTTCGAGAGAAAATCCATTATGACGGTTTAGTATTGACCGACACCATTTCTTGACTTTTCATATTCAAAGTATTTCAAAATTTTTGAAGTCTTTTCAAATTTTAAAAACTTTGAAGGGAGTCATGTAGGAGCGTAAAAAATGCTTTATTTGACTAATTCAAAGGAATTGAGGACTTTACGCCAGTAATTCTCTATGATAGCTATTTTTACGCCAGGCTAATCTGTACGCTAGCTATCCTCTACGCTGGCTATATTACGCTGGGAAGTTGTCAGATCATGCATTTAATGCAAGTGATAATGACTCTGACATAATGATTTGCTGAAAACATACAACACAGAAGTCGAGAATATCGGATTTTCACCAAGCTCGATACTCGTCGTATGGTGTGCAAAAAAGGCCACTTTATGCTCAGTAATTACTTCTTTTTACGTACGATAGTTATGTGAGCTTTTACGCTCAAGGCTATTGTGGGCGTAAAGTCTATTTGGGCTAAGTTTTACGCTCAAGGCTATTTTAGCCACTTTACGCTGAGAAGTTTTATTTGGGTTGTTTTTATGCTAGTTGCTACTTTACGCTCGGAGTATGTTTTGGGTTGTTTTTACGCCCGATCTTTCCTGACTACTTTGGAACGTGGTTTATCCACGTGGCTTTCATGCCACATTTATTGAGGAACGTGTGTACATGCTCCCTATTTTTGTTGGAATAATGGGACGCGTGTCACCATATTCAGAGGGTGACTTCCATCGTGGGTGACAGTTACCAGCATAAAAACCCAATTTTGTTGCTTTTTACGCACAATGGGTCAAGTCTATAAATAGACTTATTTTTCATAACAAAGGGGATCATGAGTAGGGAGACAGGAGAGAATACAGAGATCAGAGCTCAGAGACTTTGATTTTTCGGAGCATTCTTCTTCAACTTTTCTTCCAGAACAGAGTGAAGCAAAGCAGAAAAGCATTCGACCTCGCCATCAGTGCCCAAGTGCGTCGATACCTTTCTGGTGACTTAGTTCTTCCGGCTGTTCATCTTCTAGCAGTGATCTTCATCATCATCGTATGGTCCAAGGAACAAAGTGATCGCTTTCAGATCAGACTTTCATAGCAATACTCCTCAGAACATTTGTACTTATTTGTACTTTTTCTCGTTTTATTTTCAAAAGCCAAATTTTAGGCATTTTGTTAAGTGAAACAGGGGTGGGGGTGACACAGATGTATTCATGTAGGGGAAAATGTAATTGTAAAGAAACAAAATTAATAAAATGGACACGGTGGGGACACGGTCATTAGGACCACTAGGAGTAATGATTAGAATAAATAATGAGCAATTAATGGTGGCTATTTGTAGCCTCATTGGGAATGTCCTAGAATCTCTAGGCACATGGGCTAGGAAGAATATTCCTGGAATATTCCATAGAATATTCCTTGATATATTCTAGATGCCAAAGAATATTCCTGCAATTAGTGTTAATTCAGATTAATTAGCACTAATCCAGATTAGCCTAATTAAATTTCAGAATGTTCTCACTAAGTAATGTAGTTAGGCATTCGAGAATGGCTTTCCTAAACTAACCAATCTAGTCAAGGATACTTACAAATCTACCATTACCATAATAGAAAAAGTATAATTAAACTTAAATAATTTTAGCTAATAATAATATTAATTAATTAATCCAAAAATATTATTTATTTAATCAAAATAATTAATCTTAACAAGTATAATTATACTTAACTATCAAATAAATTTCATAAAATATATTACATGAAAAATCATAGCTAATTCAAATAAAATATTCTAATGAACTTAATTAAAATTTATTAAATAAATATGAATAAAATACTCCAAAAATACTAAAATATTGTGAGAAATTCTAAATCTTATTTATTCCGGAACAGAGGGGTTATACAATATCCCTGAATGATAAGGATACTAGGAATCAATAATGGACAAGAAAAGATTCATAGATCATACACTATTTATCAGTTCAAGGACAACAAATGATAATGATGCAAAAAGAATTTCAAGGGAGCTAAAATTTGGGTTGATAGTCCAACTTGATGAATCCCCTATACAAGTTTGAATAACAGACTAGTAGGTACTCCAGAACGTCATACATCGATCACGGTTGTCAAAAGATAAGTAGGAGAACTCTAGCATGCCACTAATGGCTCTAAAGGTCAGATAATTCCTATCTCAATCCATCTAATAAAAGTAACTGTAAAGCGTAAATCAAATATGCATCAGGTAATACTCCACAAGCAAAATCACATACACAATCGTGAAAGCTAACATGACAAAAGATACATCAGTCGAATATACAAAAGATATGTAATGTACTACTAGCTACAGTTATAGAATATACAACCACACCGTCCAAGGGAGGAGGGAACATGATCCCAGAATAAAGAACTGTCACGACCAAATCCCAATATACTGGGTCCAGTCGGATCATGCCCAGCCTGCACCATTGTGAGACGGCTGCAGTAAGCTGTATCAATCAGTAGTAACTCAGGCACGACGTTCTAAATACGGGAATAAAACTTTACTTAAAATATTAAAATTGAAACCAATGTCAAAACACACAAGTAGAAGATTGTTAAGTTATTACAATTGTTCTTTTATTACAACTTTAGGAAAAAAAACTAATAACAAAGAGCGGCTAGAACTCCTGGGTCCCATGTCCGGGTTAAGATATCTCCTCGAAACCTAAGTCTGGTCCATAGTAGGAACTAAAAGTAAGCTCCTCATCTTTGCAATCACCTAAAATATTGATCTCCAGTCAGGAGGGGAGCAAGAACATATATATCCATTCCCATATTTTTATTGAATAATTAAAGAGAAAAGAAGCAATTTTTGTAACATAATTTATTTTCTAAACAATAACAAAGAAGCAGTGAAGCAGTAAATCCCTGGAAATAAATATGATGCAATGTATAATTAGCAATAGTATTTTGAGCGTGTAACATCCCATGGCCGGCTGGGGATGGAGGCAGTATGTGTTCTAGTGAACACGGTCCAGCTTCAGCCAAAGTGAGTTGGGCTTCCGCTATCTACAATGAGGCAATAAGGGACTTTAACCACGGGTGTTAACACTACTCCCCAATCCCAAGTCAATGAGTCAATCAAGCAATCAATTGGGTCCGAGAAGGAACTCGTGGGTCAATCATATCCCTATTTTGATAATAGGTATATGATCATATTTGGGTTATTTTCAAATTTCGTATTTATTTAAAATTTTATTTTTTGGACTTGGGTTGGTTTGGCAGTTTAGTGAATTGTTATCAATATTATTTTTATTATTATTATTGGGGTTAATATGGTTAGATTTTATTAAATTGTTTCTATTATTAGTAATACCATTATTATTATTATTATTATTATTATTATTTAATCCTACCTACCCCCCAAACTCTCTCTCCCCCCCACTTTTACTCAGCCGCACCTCTCTCCCCCTCTCTCTCTCGTCTTCGACCCCGGCCAGCTCCGGCCACCACCGCCACAATTACCCACCAGCACCGCCACCGCCATCAGTCACCACCACCACTGCCTCCTTTCTTCTCCGGCTCTCTGAGCGCCGTCGGCACCCTCGTCTCCACCACCACCGCCCTCATCATCATCGTCGTCTCCTTCCACCGCCATCCTCGTCGCTCCAGGCCACCCTCAGTGCCGTGCCGCCGTCTCCACCACTTCCCACCGCCACCACTTCCATCTTTCTCTCTCGCTGTTCCCGGTGCCCGCCACTACCGCGGCAGCCCTCGTCTCGGCCACCGTCGCCACTTCCATCCGTCCCCGCCTCATCCTTCCTCTGCTTTCCCCGCCGAGTGCAGCACTGCTGCTGCTGCCGTTCGACTCCTCCATCGGGAGCCGCCGTGACCTTGTCGGACTCCTGACGAGCTCCCCCTCTCCCTGTCTTCTCCGCCGACGACGACTAGCCCCTCCTGGCCGAACACCCCCTCGGTGAGCTCCTTCTCCTCTCTTCCTCTGTCCTCCCTCCGCCGGTGGTCCGACCCGACCCTGGCCGAGCTCCTCCGCCTTCTCTCTCCCCTCTCGGGCTGTGAGCTCTTCGGGGAGTGAGCCCCTCGATCGGCGTGCCTTATACAGCGTACTGTCTCGAGCAGTACGCTGCCTCGTACATCGTGTCACCTCGGGCAGCGCACCCTCGATTGGTGCACTTTTTCGTTCCCTATATTTTTAGGACGCGTGCACCGCGGTGTACGTGTCAGTCTCATTTTTTGTGCCACCTCGATTCACGTGCTGCCTTGGGCAGCGGGACGCCTCGAGCCCCGCGTTGCCATGGGCACCTTGCCCCATTGGTTTGCGTATTGCCTCATTTCTTATATCTCCGCCTTTGTGCCTTTCGATTTGTGTGCCGTATCGATTTGTGTGCCGCCTCGGTTGTGTGCCGTATTGGACTCTGCACTGTATCGATTTGCATGCACACATCGATTTGTGTGCCGCATCAATTTATGTGCTCCTTGTACCTTGGGTCGTCTCAATTTACGTGCACGTTTATGTTTCTCATTTGCCTCGATATTCGTGTTCCCTCGATTCTCGTACACGTCTTGGTATACGTGTATATCTCGGTTTGCATGCCCGTATCGATCTGTAAGTCTCGGTTTCCGTGCCAGATCCCTGTACTACTTACAAGACCCATACGGTATAGCCTCCTGCCATCCCCTGTGATTTCTCCTATTATTTTATTAGTTGATGCTAATGATTGTTCATTGTGTGTTCTGAGGACCTCGATAGACGTGCTAGCTTGGATCCTGATCGCTGAAGACTTACTTACCTAGCCGAGCCCTCTAGGCAAGTATCCCTTGCTCATCGACGGCTCTTGTCCTCTCTTCTGGATTTTATTATATTTAATTAATTGTAAATGTATAACCATGATTAGTGTAGCTTAGCTGTAGAACTGCCATGATAACCTAGAATAGCTTGGTTCGATACCGGGATAGACCGTATCGGACAACTCGGATGGGTCATCCACACCTCCGAGGATACGACCACGACTCACATGTATGGATTGTCCCTGTATGCCCCGTGTCCGACTCGCGGTCGGGTAACGGCTTGGCGAACTATTCTCGTGGCTATGATTGCGCTTGGGTTAGAATTACGAACATGTGTTGTGATGCGCCCAGCGAGGCAGTTATTTTATTACATTATGCATGTTGGCTTGGCACCCTGTACGTATCGTAGTGCTACTGGAGGCCGGGACTTAGTGGTCTCGGGTTCGATTGGGTTCCAGTACACATCGTAGTGCTGTTGGAGGCCGAGATTTAGTATTCTCGGCTATCGATTTGCTTCCAGTACGCATCGTAGTGCTGCTGGTAGCTGAGACTTAGGGTTCTCAGCCTGCGATTCTGCGATTCAGTGACGGGTTGTGCCGAGTGGTTTTAGCCCCAATTCGTAGGGCGCTCCCGTCCAGATTACAAAGAAGATTTTATCGAATTTTTCCAGAATTCCCAGTTGGGAATTTGGTTTGAAGGATTAGGCAGAACCATTCCTTTGGTTTGCTGGACTGGATTCATGCATGTTCATCTTGGTATAGTATACCCGACCCTATTGCCTGCTAGGTAGACTCCATACTAGATTAGTCAAATAGCTTCTGACCTGTCTTGTCTGTCGGATAGTGTAAGGAGAGCGGTTCCACTCGGGAGACGGTCTGCAACCCTGGTCCTTGTTTGGTTCAAGGGTTGTAGATTTTCTCCAGAGCGGTCCATGTAATCCTTGCCACTTCCGACGACATTTATTACCGGACTCTTGTCCCCTGACCCTTCATCCTAGGAGTTGTCCTAGTCTAGCCAGATAGGGCTGACAGTTGTCCTATGTATCGGGATTATGACCTTGGATATGTATGAGGATTGAGTATTACATGGAGTATGATCTCGGGATGTTCAGTTGGTAGACTCACGTGGACTCTTGGATAGTATTGTTATTCCTTTTGAGGATGTTCTAATTCGACCAGGCATGACTGTAAATTCTTGGATTTTGATGATCACGAATATTTTGCGGAACGAGAAGAATATCGAGGGTATTATTATATAATTTTTACTCGACTTCCCAAGCGCCCAAAACTAGGTACCTTTGTGTATTTCGGTAGTTGGGGAACCTGGTTTGAATGCTATGTCTTGGTAGTTGAGGGGCTCATTTTCTAGTGGCTGGTGATCATTGACTTGGAGGATTCTTGTGAGCCAGAGGGCCTAGCATTGCTTATAGTGATTATCTTGGTATTTGGTTATTGACCTTTCTGACAGGATATTGATTCCATCGTAGAGGGGTGACTCTTGATAGATTGATCTGGTGGATAGACCGACTGGATGATTGGAGCTCTAGGCTCCCATATATGCTTGAGATGTTATTATAGAAGAGGTCATGATCTTGTAACAGACTTGATATCCATGCCACGATAGTGGTAGATGACCCCTGTGACTGATAGAATTGTCCCTGTTCTGACACTACCTATACCCGTTCCCTGATTCCAGCGTACCCTTTGAGGTACTGGACCTGACCTTGCACTTGAGCTCCTTGTCTACGGGCACTTTGAGGTTCTACCTGATTTTAGGGTACTGTAGTGCCATCCTGATATCCCAGCCATATTGCACGATAACCTAGACCTGTCTTGATTCTTGATAGTGGCCCGTCGAGGCGCACTCCTGACTAGCACTCTAGACATGACGAGTAAACCTGACATGTATATCTTGATTCCTGATAGTAGCACGTTGAGGCGCACTCTTGACTAGTGCTCTCGATATGACATGTTTACTCTTGATCGCTGTTGCGACAGCCCGTCCTGACTTGCTAAGTATAACCTTGTCTTGACACCGTGGTTGACTTTTCTGATTGTGCTTGTACAAACTACCTGTCTCGTCTTGCATCATGTCTAGGACATGGATTCCTGGTTACCACGGTCAGGAATCCGTAAAGAATCTGACTAGGCTAACAACTAGATTGATCAAGTAGCTCATATAGATAGAGGTATTCCGGCTACAGGCAATCCCGTTATCTGGGCGCTCATGTGGACTTGTAGCCTGCCGTCGAGTAGGGCACATTTCCAGCCCACTGTCATGTGGGGCACCCCTCCAGCTAGCTATTAGGGTACATTTGTCTCCTGGGTGATGTACCCACTATATATATTTATATTCGTCCTGGATAATCTGGATAGTCTGCAGGGCTTGTGGCCGTAGGAATACCCCAATTGCATCTTGCTAGTAATTAGGTCTGTGATAACCCTAGTTAGCTAATTAATTGCAAGCTGTAGGCATTGCATGGCCGCTTATTCTTCTGCATTTTATGGTGTGTGCAGGTATTAGTGGATGTTAGGATGACTCTGATGATTGTTCGTTACTTATACTAGTCATGGATTGTTATCACGCGTTGTTACCGTACGATCCCTTACCTTATTTACTATTTTTAGATGCTATTCCTATCATATTTTATCCTGCTGGTTTTTCTTCGCCCGTCCTTGAGCCTTCCTTTCTGGTACTTGCTACGGTTGGCCTGACCAACCCTGGATTATTCCCAGATTGCCTGAGACCGACCCTGTGGATCTTCCAGACTTGACTTGAGGGATGTGCTCCAGTTCCAGACTATGCTAGGGACTGTGGGGAGGTATACTTGTCTACATTATTATTCTGTATTGTAGATTCCTGATTTTCATATGAGTATTTTCTGCTTTCCATATGATTATCTCTCTTGATGTTGTTGCATTATGATTTGCCTGTGGACATGAGATCGGATTTAGGTCATAGATTGATGGCATGCAAGGATACCCAGCAAGACTTGACAGCCGTCATCGCCGTATAGCATATTCGTACCTTATACGGTGTAGCTGGCCGACGTCCGTCCCCGTATTTCGCTACTGGGGCGTGACAAGTGTCGATACAATAGTTCTAATGATGCAATGCATTTAATTATCAAGTAAAACACAAGTTTGGAATAATATGAAACTTTTCTTGGTTTTCCGACGCTTGTAAGGGAGACAGGGAATTACGGCCTCAAACTTAGACCCTGGAACGTACGTTAATTTGATAATCCGGTTTAGAGACCATTTCAATGGTTTTAACTAATAACGCCAACGATTAACTTAACGATCAATTTTATTATTGACCAAAATTTATATTTTTAAAAGAAAAATAAAACTATAATTATTTCTAATACTTTTCTCCACGTATTATAATTGGTAACTAAAAATAATTTTTCTAATAAATTATTTGTTATAAATAATGTAAGAAATACTATATTTTATTTACTAGTAAATAATAAACAGGTTTTCGTAAAACTAATATTCTAATTAGATTTACTTATATAAAATACCTGGAAAATAATTTTAAAATTAAATAGTGTTTTATCTACATAAAATAACCATATTTTAATAGATACTTTTAAAATATAAAAAAACATTTTAATAGTTATTATACTATGAGAACGTTTATTTAGAAATACTTAATATTTTAGGAATATACTTAAGGGTACTAATTAATTACCATCTTAAGACTTTATTTTAATAAGACAGTAGTAATAATAATAATTGCTAACTAATCATTTTAACGAGTTTATCACAAAAAGCAATTATATTAATACTTAATGAGAAAACATTTAATTACGCAAATAAATACAAGGTTTATTAAGAAATAATAAACTAACATTTCTAAAATATTAACTGTACTATTATGAATCCAGTTTCTTCTGCCTATAATTTATTAACAAAATAATTACAGTCTTTTTATTTAAACAGTTATTCTAAAATCATAATTTACTCTAACCTTTATTTCCTAATGAAAACTTTTATTAATTAAAACAAATATTTATTCTGATGGAAATATTGAACTAATGATTATTGTAGTTAAAATTTACTACTAATTCTATGTTGTTAGGAAGATTATGGCTTTCCTGGTTTCTATTTCCTAAGGCACAGAACATTATAATTATTATACTAAAATTTGGGTTCTAAATCCTAAGCTAATTATCCCAATTTGACAGATGTTTATTCTGTCAGATTGGTCAGACATGCATAGGGTTCTCAATAGGAAACAACAGAAGGTTCTACGGGGCTTACTGAAAGTTTGATAAAGGAGAACCGAAGGGTAGCTTCGGCCTCGGTGCTGCATAAAGCGGCAGAACTCGGCACACATGGACTGAGTGCACGCGAGCGGGATCGGCGTGCGCACGGGGAGGCCGACGGATATGCAGGAAGCGTGTGGACGGCACGCGGGGGCGGGCGCTGGCGCATAGGGCTGGCACACGAGGAGCGACCGGTGGGGAGGCACGCTGGGTCGCGGAGGTACTGGCGACGCCCGGAAGGGCAGTGCGGGTTCGGTCGCTCGGCGCGGGGTGGGCCGGTCGACGATCGGGCGGTGGTCGGGCACGACGGAAATGTCCCAAGGGAGATGTTAAAACGTTCGAGACGTCTCGGGAAGCGCTAGGGTGCGCTTGGATTTGGAAAATGAGGAGTGTAGGGGGAGTTATGAGAGGTTTGTGAAGGTGGTAAGGGAGAGAAAGTTCTGTGGAGTTTCTGTGAGAGATAGAGGTTCTGTATGGTTTGTACATGAAGAGAAAGGGGTAGCTACTTGGGAAGGGGTTACGGCAGAGGAAGTAGATCTGATGGTGACCGGGGAGTGGGTTGAACGGGTAGGTTAGTCTATTGGGTTTGGGTTAGCAGGTTTGGATTGGGAACGGGTTCAGGTTATAACATGGGCTATCACATGGGCTTGGCTAATGGACTTAAATTAAAACTAGCAAAATCAACTATTAAATAACCATTGCGATTAATTAATCTTTTATGAATAAAAATGTTTTTTCCCATATTTAACCGACTAAATATAATAATAATAATAATCACTATTCTACATTTTCTAGCCAAAAAACAAATATAAAGCTTATTCATTAATAAAACCAAATTTGTGGGTTTTACAACCTCTCCTCCTAAGAAAATTTCGTCCTCGAAATTTTTACCAGTAATGAAAAGAGGGTTAGAACATATCTAGAATAGATGAGGATACTTCTCCCTCATCTCAGCCTCTCGCTCCCAGCTTGACTCGCTTGGAGAGTGGTGATGAGGCCATGCTACTTTGACTAGCAGAATCACAGTGTTCCTCAACCCCTTCTCCATGCGGTCTAATATCTCCACTGGCTGCTCTGGCACTGTAAAACTTGGTCCAATTTCCAGCTCTGAGTGATCCATAATATGGTGCGGGTCTGATACATAGTGCCTCAACTGCGATACGTGGAAGGCGTTGTGTACGCCTTTGAGGTTAGATGGGAGAGCCACTCTGTATGCTACTTCTCTAACTCTGCTTAGCAGTTCAAGTGAACCAATATACCTGGGACTAAGTTTTCCAGCTCTCCCGAATCTGATAGTGCCTTTGGTAGGGAAAATCTTGTTAAAGACTTTGTCTCATACCTCAAATTCCAAAGTTCAACGCTTACTGTTGCCCAATGCTTTTGGCGGTCCCGTACAATCCTCAATGTTTCTTTGATCATCTTTATTTTCTCTGCAACATCCGTAACCATCTTTGGTCCCGGCATAACTCGACCTCCTACATCATCCTACGCAAGTAGAGTGCGACAATGACGTACCTCAAACGGTGACATGCGAATGCTGGCTTGGTAGCTATTATTATAAGAGAACTCGACCAGATGTAAATGATCTTTCCAAGATCCTCCAAACAAAAAAACACAAGATCTCAGCATGTCTTCGAGCGTACGAATAGTCCTTTATGACTGCCCATCGCTCTATAGATGGTATGCGATATTGAACTCTAGCTGAGTACCCAACCTTTTGGACAGAATCTTCCAGTAGTATGAGGTAAATCGGCTATCTCTGTCTGATACAATGCTAACTGGAACTCCGTGAAGCCAGTAATATTCTGCATGTAAAGAGCTACCAACCACTCGGTAGATAAACCAACTTTGAAGGGAATAAAGTGGGCAGACTTGGTCAGTCTGTCTATAATTACCCAGATGGTATCCTTCCCTCCTTAGGATCTAGGCAATCCCATTTTGAAGTCCATGGTGATATGCTTCCATTTCCACTCCGGAATGGAAAGCGGCTGTAGCAATCCTGCAGGCCTATGACGATCCGCCTTCACCTGCTGGCAGACAAGCACTTGGAGACGAATTCTGCCACGTCTCTTTTCATTCCAAGCCACGATACATGTACTCTCATGTCTTTGTACATTTTGTTTGCTCCTATATGAATGGAATGCTGCGACTGGTGTGCCTCCTACATCAGTTCATTCCTTAATTTACCAGTCGGCACGCAAACCTTGTGCCATGTCTCAATGCTCCATCTCCAGCGATGGAAAAACCCTTAAGTGTTCCGGCTAACACTCGGTCTCTCAGCTTGCACATTATTTCATCCTGGAATTGAGTCTCCTTGACCCTGTTGATTAGGCTGGACTGCACTTGTAATTGCATTATGGGCGAGTCCATTCTCGGTATAGTACCTTCTTTTCTAAGCTTCATCATCACTACTTTTGGCAACATAATCTCTAGCCAAAGCTTCTCTATGTCTTCTAGCAGATATCGGTCCTTTGTTAGAAACGTAGCCATCGGGTACCGACTAAGCGCATCAGCAACTACGTTAGCCTTATCCGAATGGTACTGCAAGTTGACATCAAAATCCTTCATGAGATCCAGCCATCACCTCTGGCACATGTTGAGCTCCATCTGCGTAAAGATATACTTAAGACTTTTGTGGTCTGTGTATATCTCTACCCTTTTGCCGTATAGGTAGTGCTTCTAGAGCTTCAAGGCGAAGATGACTGCTGCTAGCTCTAGGTCATGCGTCGGATAGTTCTTCTCATGATTTTGTAACTATCGAGGAGCATAAGCAATTACCTTTCCATGCTGCTGTAGTACACATCCCAATTCCTTGCTGGAAGCGTCGCTATAGATGGAGAATCCACCTAATCCTGAAGGTAGCGACAATATTGGTGCTGATGTCAACCTTCTCTTCAATTTCTCAAATGACGCCTGGCATGCCTCGGTCCAGACGAATTCTTTATTCTTCCTGGTTAGCTTTGTCATGGGCTCAGCGATTATTACGAAGTCCTTCACGAACTTCCTGCAATACCCAGCTAAGCCCAAGAAGCTTTTGATCTCTGCAACTGAACTGGATGTCGCCCATGACTCTATGGCTGCCACCTTCTTAGGGTCCACCGATATGCCTTCTCCTGTGATAACGTAGTCGAAAAAATCTACCTTATCTAAGAAAAACTCGTATTTGGACAGCTTACCATATAGTTTCTCTTTCCTCAATGTCTCCAAGACTATCCGCAAGTGCTGCTCATGTTCTTCTTTAGTCTTCAAGTAGATCAGGTTGTCGTCGATAAATACAACGACAAACTAGTCATGGTACTCATGAAAGACCTTGTTCATGAGGTTCATGAATACTGCTGGGGCATTTTTAAGTCCAAAGGGCATGACCAAAAACTCATATTGTCCATATTTGGTGTGGAATGCCGTCTTTAGAATATCTTCTTTCCTTACTTTGACTTAGTATTATCCAGACCAGAGATCAATCTTCGAGAAAACCTTCACTCAGTTCAACTAGTCGAAGAGCTCGTCAATCCTGGTAGAGGACACTTATTCTTGATGGTGATGTTGTTCAATGCCCAGTAGTCTATGCATGTACATCCGTACGGTCCCGTCCTTCTAGGGTATAAATAAGACTGGTGCCCCAGGGTGGAGCTCCACTTCTGATGAATCCCTGGGCCTTGAGTTCATCAATCGGGTCCTTCATCTCCTTGGCCTCCTTGGGGTTGACTCTGTAGCATCATTGCGATATAGGTAAAGAGCCAAGTACTAGGCCAATAGTGAACTCCATGTCTCGATTAGGGGGTAATCCTGGAAGATTGTTGGAGAAGACATCTAGAAATTCTGCTATAAGGGGATGAGGGGGTCCGGTATCTTCTGTGATAGAGGTGTAGGAGACACGCCTCATGCTTTCTGGTGCTCGAACTACCTCAAACTTGGGTCCTCCAGGTGGACTAAAGAAGACAAAACCCCGGTGACAGTCTATCAGGGCGTGCTGTTTGCTCAGCCAGTCCATTCCCAAGACTAGATTGTAGTTAGGGAGAGGCATTACTGGAATGCGTGCTAGGAAAGTATGACCTGAGATTGTGACAGGGAAGGAGCAATCCTCCGTGATTGGGATAGGTCCACCTTCAATCATTACTACACAAATTATCTTACTACATCCTACATCTTTGTGATATGCAGCAATGATATTCGATGATATAAAACTATGTGAAGTCCCAAAATCAAATAAAGCTAATGTCGGGTACAAATTTAATAAAATGGCACATGCAATAACATCTCCTTCAGTCTTTGGCTCCGGTTCTAGCTCTTCAACGGGCAAGGCAAAAGCTCGCCCGGCTCTCTGCTGGTTGTAGCATTACTGCTGGGTGGGTAGTGGACCTCTCAGATGTCCAACTCCAGTCCCGTTGAATACAGTTAGACAGTCCTTCACTTGGTGGGTGGCAGATCCATAAGCAAGGCAATGTCCCAACTTCTTTCTATAGATATCCGTCGTGTGACCGAGCCTCTTGCAATAGGCTTAGTTGGTCATCTTCTGTTGATTGTATTGGGCGCTTTGTTGGGTGTTGTTGGTTGCTGTTGTTGCTGAGGGTAAGAGGGCCTATTGGGGTTGTTGTTGGGCCTCTTGTTGTTGCCCTGGTAGTTGCTGTTGGATCCTAGGTGCTCCCTCTTAGGTTGGGCAAGCGAGATGGCCTCACGTCTTGAGCCACCTTTAGCATTTTGTCATAAGTCTTTACAACATTAAAGGCAACCAGAGTACGGATCTCCTCTCGCAATCCGTGACGAAGCTTCTTGGCACGCTCCACTGGGTCTTCCATCAGACAGGGTACAAATTTACTGAGCCGGTTGAACTCAGCTGCGTACTCCTTGATAGTGCAATCTTCTTGCTTTAGATCATAAAATTGCCTCCACATAGCTTCTAGGACAGCTTCCGGAAAGAACTTTCGCTTGAACTGCTTCTTAAAGGAATGCCAGGAGGTTCCTATAGTCTAGAATCTTGGCTCGTTCCTATACCAAATGCTGGCCAGATCCGTGAGCTTTAGAGCGACAGCCTCTACCATAAGGTCGGTAGGGAGTTGAATGATGCTGAGAAGTCGCTCCATATCATCCAACCATTCATCTGCATAGATGATGCCCTCTGTTTCTTTGAAAGGGCACGGATCCAACTTCTTGAAGTTTTCGATGTTTTTGACATTTTCCTGGAAAATAGGCTGCTTATCAGACTTAAATTTCTCTAATGAAACATAAAACTCAATAAATCATTCTTATTTTACCTTAGCAGGCCTCTGATCTGTCTGTGATTGTCACGACCCGCACCCTGATTAGGGGCACGAAAAGTGGGTACGTCCAGCCTACGCCGCAGCATCGGCGGTAGAACGCTGTCTAGGTCATCTAGAAATACTACAACTAAACAGATAAGGGTACCTGTACAGTATATACACTCTGAATGGAGGTGACATAGCAATACAGTCTCAATCACAAATGTAAAACTAAGGTAGATAGCATGGAAAGGAAATATGATAGATGAAGCAGGAAATAAGTTCGAGATCCACACAAGTCCAAGACTAAACATAACATCACAGAATATAATATAATACTACAGTCTAAAAAGTACTAGCTGGCTCGCAGGCCAGGCAAACCTAACTAAACTACGCTACTCAGGGTGAGCAAAGTCTAGTGGCTCTACTAACAAGCCACGGTCCAAGTCTACTCTATCTAACCCGTCCCCATAATAGGTCGGGCAATCAGCCTCTGAATCATCTGTAAAATTTGTCAACGGTATCCTGTCAGGAAAATGAGCAAGTACAAACACCAACAGCAGTTCCATGTGAATTGACAAATACTATAAGAGACAGTATAATGAAATACAAGACAAAGATATAGGTGACTTGGGAACCATTCGAAAGCCGAGTTACAACCCTTAAACCAAACAAGGACCGGAGTTGTAATCCTTCTTTCAAACAGGACTTAGTCTCAAATCATGGTACAGTATAAAGGCAGGTAGAGCATGTGAGTAAATGAAATCATAGCATGGTGAGAAGTACAGAAAGTAAAACTGAACTGGATATATGATACAATAATAAATATAAAATGTGATTTGAATTATTAGAGCGATATGTGATCGGCTAGGGAGTCAGGGTAGGGTTATCCACTTGGCCCGACAATCACAGGAAAATCTCTGAAAAGGGTCATGCCGGCCAACTTAGATAACCCGGTAAGGGGTGTCTGCTACAACCTACGTGAGGTGAGGGTGGCACTAGCAAAATAAGGACATGGGGCTTTGATCACATAACCCCTAATAATTCTCCCATCCCCGAATAGTATTATGGATCCGGACATGGCACGTCATGACACGGATTCAAAAGCAGGTGATCAGCCCACTCCCAAATCAATGTCTATATAAGTACATGAAACATGGATATCACACACCAATATACCAAAGAAAATCTGGGAATAACATCTCATGACAGGATCCGACGTATACTAGTCCGTGAATTATCGTGTCGAGAATCAAGTAAGACACTGCAACTGAATCGGATATAGTAGATATCAAGACAATAAAAACTATCAGTGAATGTACTCGCCTGTGGTCCTGAGCTGATAAGGTGAACAGACGCTCAGAGTAATCACAGACCTAAAGATGAGATACTATAAGTCAAAACATGGTTTAATAATAAAAGAAAAGCTAATCTAATCATGATATGCAAGTCTAAGTCAAAACTAGGTCAAACTAAGTTACACCAAGCTAAACTAGGTCGCACTAGGACAACCAAGGTCAAACAAGGTCACAGGAAGTCAATCCAAGTCAAACTAGGTCAATTTGGGTCAAGGTTGACTTACACTTGACTTTTGGCCAAAAAGTCAACTCTGGTCAACTCTGGTCAACACTGAGTCAACCCTAGGTCAAACAAGTCAAATGTTGACTAACAGTTGATTTTTAGTCAACTGGTCATCTCTGGTTTAGTTTTGGTCAATTCTAAGTCAAGTGTTGACTTGAAGTTGACTTTTCGTCAAAAAGTCAACTCTTGGTCAACGGAGGTCAAGACTAGCCTAAACTACCCTCATCTAGTCATCACCTACCAAGACAACTTATTTCTAACCCCATTTTAGAAGTCAAACTCAATATCTCATCAATACCCTATTTCCTACATTTACCCTTCTCATTCTCCTCCTTATTCTCCTCGTCATTCTCCTCCTCATTCTCATTCTCCTTCTCATTCTCCTCCTCATTCTCCTTCTCATTCTCCTCCTTATTCTCCTCCTCATTCCCCTCCTCATTCTCATTCTCCTTCTTATTCTTCTCCTTATTCTCCTCCTCATTCTCCTCCTCATCCTCATTCTCCTTCTCATTCTCCTCCTCATTCTCCTTCTCATTCTCCTCCTCATTCTCCTTCTTTCCTCAATCTCCTTCTCATTCTCCTCCTCATTCTCCTTCTCCTTCTCATTCTCCTTCTCATTCTCCTCCTCATTCTCCTTCTCATTCTCCTCCTCATCCTCATTCTCTTTCTCATTCTCCTCCTCATTCTCCTTCTTCCCTCATTCTTCTTCTCATTCTCCTTCTTCCCTCATTCTTCTTCTCATTCTCCTTCTCATTCTCCTCCTCATTCTCCTTCTTTCCTCATTCTTCTTCTCATTCTCCTTCTCATTCTCCTCCTCATTCTCCTTCTTCCCTCATTCTCCTTCTCATTCTCCTCCTCATTCTCATTCTCCTTCTCATTCTCCTCCTTATTCTCCTCCTCATTCTCCTCCTCATCCTCATTCTCCTTCTCATTCTCCTCCTCATTCTTCTTCTTCCCTCATTCTCCTTCTCATTCTCCTCCTCATTCTCCTTCTTCCCTCATTTTCCTTCTCCTTCTCATTCTCCTCCTCATTCTCCTCCTTATTCTCCTCCTCATTCTCCTCCTCATTCTCCTTCTACTACTGCTGCTCCTGCTAGTGCTATTGCTGCTACTGTGGCTTATTCTCTTTATCTTCTTCTACTTCTTTCACTACTTCCTTCCCCCCTCTATATATATATATATATTTTTTTTTTCCTCTCTCTCTCTCTCTCTCTCTATATATATATATATATATATATATATATATATATATATATATATATATATATATATATAAATACATTCACACACACATGTCTATATGTAAATACATACACATATAAATATATATATAGACACACACACTCTCAAATACATATTCAAACACACTCACACTTCACTCACACACTACCACCACCACTCTCATGACACCACCAGCATTCTCATGATACCAATACCACCACCACCACTCTCTACACACACTCAAATACATATAAATATATATACACACATATATACATATATACTCCTCTCTAAAGGAAAACCCCCAATTAAATCCTTAAACTAGATTTCTAGGGAAACCTACAAATTCTATGGGCAAAATGTAGAGGGTGATCTCCTCCTCATTTATGGTGAAGAAAATAAATGCAAAAGAGAATTAATGAAGGTTTTAAAAGCATACCTAAATGATCTTCTTGAAGGAGAAGAAACTTCAAAAAGGAAAATGAAATGGAGAGAGAGAGAGGTTTGCTTTGGAGTGAAACAAAGGAGAGGGGTTGCTCCACACATGGTCGGCCACATTATAGAGGGTTGGGGGCACTTGGCAATTTACCAAAATGCCCTCCAAGTCAAGAAATGAGTGGTTTGAGTTGGGGTCAAAATGGTAACTTGAAAACTCCTAATTTTAAGTTCTAAATCTAATTCTAATCCCTAATCCCACTAAAATCAAATAGGATTAGTCAAATATAAATATCTGGGTTTGGTCATGACAAGTTGGTCGGTTCTAGTTGGGTCCCGATCAGAGTCTAAGCTACCCCGGGTCCCCGATACAAGTCGGAATGAGCTGAAATTCGAACCCAACCCTAATAACCCCAAAACAATATCATAAATAATAAAATAAATTTTAAAAATATTCAAAAGTACAAAATGACAAAAATATCCCTGTTTCTAAAAACTGGGGGTGACAAATCTATCCACCTAAAAAAAATTTCGTCCTCGAAATTAATACAAAGCAATCACAGAAAAACACTCGCAGAAAACAATCCCTCTCGAATACTTTCAAAGAAAAAAAAATTTTAACAAAACAAAATAAAAATCTCTTAAGACACAACAACACTTGCAAATAAAAACTGTTACGTGTCCGACACGGACACGAAACCATCACAAAATCTCACATATTAAAAGCCAAATCGACCATCACCAATGCAAAATATCAAAATAAATCAAGGAGGTCCAATGACCAAAATACCTTTGGGCCAGAAATGATACTGAAAACATCCTAATCACATGGTTAGACTCTAGGTCAAACAGTCTCTAAGGTTTCACTAGCAAAACATTAAAATCACAAATCATGGCTTAAAAATTTAAAATGATTAAAATCTCCAAAATCAAAGCATGAATTTAAATGACAATAATTAAATGACTAAAACTATAAAATTTAAAATCACTCTCAATTAGAAACCTGGTGCTACAAGTCTATCCACCTTAAAAATTTCATCCTAAAAAATTAAAACAAAATAAACACAGGAAAATCATGCAGATCGATAATCGTATGCGTCTGTCCAATCATCATAATACTCAGAATCTCCGTCATGCCAGTGAGCAAGGCTACGATAATCACAGAGTCCTCAACTACGGTACATACCTCTAGTATTATGGTATTTAAAATTTTTGCATTGCCGTAAGCTTGGCAGCAAAAACCTTAAATTCCCACACCCGAGAAATACGTCCATAGTCCGACTATATGTCCTCACTCTGCCTGCTAGCATGACCCTAGAGGATTCTAAAATCTCATAATCGAGGCGACCTAGCCCATACGACTTATCTCAGAAGAAAATCACATCACAGAACAATTTCATCCAATCGATCAAGAACAGATAGAATCGAATTTCAAGATAGTTTATAAGAAGGCAAATGCGAAAAGGAGATTCGAAATATTGGAACCTGCTATCTGCTCTGCTACTGCCTGAGTAGGCTCAACTGTCATGGTGAAAGCTTCCCCCTGGTGGCCTCCTCTAGCCTGCCACACTCTGTACTGGCCTGCCTGTCTGGCTGCACGGGCAGCACAGTTCTTCATCTGGTGGTCTAGAGCTCCATAAAATAAACAAACTCCCAGCTTCATCCTACAAATATCCCGGGTGTGCCCCATCTTCTTGCAGAAAGCACACTGGACGGCCTGTCTCTTGCCCTGACCCTGCTGCTGGTCGTCACGTGCTGGTGCCTGATGTACTCTGTCCTGGTCTCTTCGGATTCCACTAGCGTGGCAATCCTTCAGCTGGTGATCGGGCGCCCCACAGTATAGGCAGACGCCCAACCTCTTCCTACAAGCCTCTCTAGTGTGCCCTGGCCTCCTGCAGAAAGCGCACCGAGTAGCCTGCCTCTGGCCTGGTCCCTGGTGCTGAACTGGGGTATCCTGAATTGTACTCGGTACAACCCTCTCAAGTGCTGCCATCGTCAGCTGATGGGAGTTCTCCATGCTCCGTCGCAACAGATCTGCCTGCGCGCTCTGAGTCTGCAATATCCGCTGCAGAAGGGCCATCATCCCCTGAGTATCTGTCGGTAGCGGAGGCGGCGGTGGAAGAATATCAGGAACGATCATGGACAGTCCCGCTGCTGGAGGTGGAAGACCTCCTGGAACCGTCGCTGCTGCTCCCGCTTGAAGGGTAGGAACTGAGGCTGCTGCACCTGTAGTCGGAGGTAGAAGGCCTCCCGGATCTGACCTCTCTGGAACACTAGGCCCTGCTGCCTGAGAACGAGTCACTGTCATCCTGAAGACGAATTGAACCCAAGAGATCGATATGGCACAAGATAAGATATTATCAAAGGAGGATAATTGAATTCAAATGCAAGAAGAATTGTCATGGTAATCAAAAGATGAGAATTTTCCTAAAATGTGATTGAGTAACTCCTATCATACCCTAGCTCCTATGTCCTAATTGCAGGCTCGTAATTAGCACTTTAAGTCGAGCACCATTACGAGAACGCAATAATTGCGACACTGACCTGCATGGGCCGCCACAAAAATGTGTCACGACCCGCACCCTGATTAGGGACACGAAAAGTGGGTACGTCCAGCCTACACCACAGCATCGGCGGTAGAACGCTGTCTAGGTCATCTAGAAATACTACAACTAAATAGATAAGGGTACCTGTACAGTATATACACTCCGAATAGAGGTGACATAGCAATACAGTCTCAATCACAAATGTAAAACTAAGGTAGATAGCATGGAAAGGAAATATGATAGATGAAGCAGGAAATAAGTTCGAGATCCACACAAGTCCAAGACTAAATATAACATCACAGAATATAATATAATACTACAGTCTGAAAAGTACTAGCTGGCTCGCAGGCCAGGCAAACCTAACTAAACTACGCTACTCAGGGTGAGCAAAGTCTAGTGGCTCTACTAACAAGCCACGGTCCAAGTCTACTCTATCTAACCCGTCCCCATAATAGGTCGGGCAATCAGCCTCTGAATCATCTGTAAAATTTGTCAACGGTATCCTGTCAGGAAAATGAGCAAGTACAAACACCAACAGCAGTTCCATGTAAATTGACAAATACTATAAGAGACAGTATAATAAAATACAAGACAAAGATATAGGCGACTTGGGAACCATTCGAAAGCCGAGTTACAACCCTTAAACCAAACAAGGACCGGGGTTGTAACCCTTCTTTCAAACAAGACTTAGTCTCAAATCATGGTACAGTACAAAGGCAGGTAGAGCATGTAAGTAAATGAAATCATAGCATGGTGAGAAGTACAGAAAGTAAAACTGAACTGGATATATGATACAACAATAAATATAAAATGTGATTTGAATTATTAGAGCGATATGTGATCGGCTAGGGAGTCAGGATATGGTTATCCACTTGGCCCGACAATCACAGGAAAATCTCTGAAAAGGGTCATGCCGGCCATCCTGGATAACCCGACAAGGGGTGTCTGCTACACCCTACGTGAGGTGAGGGTGGCGCTAGCAAAATAAGGACATGGGGCTTTGATCACATAACCCCTAATAATTCCTCCATCCCCGAATAGTATCATGGATCCGGACATGGCACGTCATGACACGGATTCAAAAGCAGGTGATCAGCCCACTCCCAAATCAATGTCTATATAAGTACATGAAATATGGATATCACACACCAATATACCAAAGAAAATCCGGAATAACATCTCATGACAGGATCCGACGTATACTAGTGTCACCCCCATTTCCTGTATTTTGTATTTGTACTCGTAATTTGATTTTGGCACGTATTTTATTTTCTCGACTTGCGGATTTTTGTTTCTCGTAAATGGGTTTGGACCATGGCTTGGTTTTATTTTGTGGAATTGGTTTGGTTTGATTAGGTTTGGTTTAATATGAATTGGTACACTTTAACCTACACTCTACCATCAACACAACACACCCACCCTCATTATTTCTCCACCAACCTTTCTCTCTCCTCTTTATTCTCCATTAACTTCTTCTTCTTCCTTCTTCCACACAACTCCCCAACCCATAGACAAGTGCACCTTGCCATCAAATAAGTACAACTTTTTATTTGTCCATTAACTAGATTAGGCCATGGAGAACAACTTTAGAACTTGACATTTTGTGATTTGGAGCTTTCATTCTTCTAGATCTAGGTTTTAACCATTTTCGAAAATCCTTGGTTTTGATCTATTAAACTTCGATTTTTGTATGTTTTGATGCTTCCATGTGGAAGAGAATTCGATTTTACTCAAGTTAGAACTTTGAAAATCTAGATTTGGTTTTGATTTGACAAAGTTATGAAGAATTGAAGTTCTTGGTGTTCTTGGACCTGCTCTCGGCCAGGAAGAACATCCCTCTGCCTTGCGCTCTTTAGCGCATGGCCGATTGCGCACCCTGGCCTGTGCTCTTTAGCACAGGGCCGATTGTGCATGACCTCAGCCAGTGCTTTGCGCTGCGCTGGATTGCGCTGGCGCAAGCCATCCGTGCGCAAGCCAGCCATGCGCAAAGTAACCCCTGCGCAATCCACCCATGCGCAGTTGACTTCTGTGTAGTCTATTCCTGCGCAATCCACCCATGCGCAGTTCACTTCTGTACAGTCTGTTCATGCACAATCTGCCCCTGTGCCCTGTGCCCCTGCGCACTTGGCACCCTGCGCAACTGACACCTGCGCAATCCAACTCCCTGACCCCTTGCGCAATCCATTGGCTTTTGGAGTTTTGGTTATTTCTTTAAGCTTGGCTCTTCTATAGTCCTATATATATTGGTATTTTATTAGATATTTTACGTCCATTTTATATCCTTACGCCTTTTTGTCATGAACTTGATTTTACTGAATATGTTTGGAATGACTATTGTACACGGCATGGTATGACAAGGAACTAGTATAACTTGACAGTGATCCGTAGTGGTGCACTCCTGACATGACCAACCTGACTTGATAGTGGCCCGTGGCGGCGCACTCCTGACTTGACTTGTAACTTGTAACTTGACTCGTATAATCAACTTGACACCGTGGGTGTTCCTGCTTGCTTGTTTGTACAATCCACTTGTCTTGTCTTGCATCATGTCTAGGACGTGACTTCCTGGGTACCACGGCCAGGGACTCGCGCTAAATTGGATTAGGCTAAGGATTAGATCAAACTAGAACATGGAGAATTCCCAGTCACAGGCAATCTCGTTATCTGGGCGCTTTAATGGACTTGTAGCTTGCCGACGAGTAGAGCACATTTCCAGCACACTGTCATGTGTTGCACCCTCTAAGTCACCTAAGGGTACATTTGTCTCCCGGGCAATGTACCCACCTATAACTCTCAACCCGCGGAAGGATAACTGGATAGTCTGCAGGGCTTGGGACTGGAATTCTCACTTGCATCTTGTTAGTAATTAGGTTTGTGATAACCCTAGTTAGTTAAAGTAGTAAGCCGTAGTATTTGTTTGGCCGATTGCGAATGGATGGTGTCCAGCCTTGTCTAAGTCTTGTCTTGCTCCAGTACCTGCTATCTTCTGAGCATGTTTGTTTTACTTATCTTAACGATAAATGAGTAGAGACAGTGAGCTATTCAGGCGAAGGGTTACAACCCCGGTCCTTGTCTGGTTTAAGGATTGTAACCTGGCTCCCGGAATGGTTCCACGTCCCTAGTCGTTTATCGCCCTGTGTACTTTACTACTACTTGTACTTCTTTTATTCTTATGTTCTGATATGCTGGCTTTTGTTCTTATTTGTGGCCTCCTTGTGGCACTTGTTCTTTCTGGGGTTTGACCCAGCTGGTTTTGTGTGGCCAGATTTCGGAGCAGCTCCCGAGGATCTACCAAGCTTCCAGCCCAATGGTGAACACTAGAAGGAACCGGGGCTACGAGTGGGTTTTTTTCCCTTTTTGTTTCACCCATTTATATGTAAATTTATTCTTTTGAGGCGTTTAGCCGACGAGCACCTGTTAGCTCGATGCACATTTACTTACTGTCTGCCTACGGGCTGTAAACATGATTAACAAATCCTAGGGTTGATCATGTATGACTGAACTCTTGCTAGTCCTATCATTTTGTACGACTAGCTTCATGATCATCCAATATGTAATATTTGGGACGTCTTATATATATATTTGATGCTCTAATATCTTGTAACTCTGTTAATTGCTTGAGATTGAGACAATAGGCTTGACCTTAAGAGACTGCTGGCTTGTAGTAAACCCTTATATCTAGACAGCCGTGACCGTATAGTTAAGATGTATTCTATTTCAATATACGTAGCTGGCTATGTCTGCCCCCGCTCTCCAGTATTCTGGTTCTGGGGCATGACATGGTTTAAGTGGTGGCCCATGCAGGTCGTGGCATTCAAGAAATGTGAGGGTTTACCGAATAGATGTCTCAATCAATATTCGTCCTTGATCTCTGCTCGTATCTTCAAATCCCTGAGAATCTCGACCTGATCACATTGCTTGTATCATTGATCTGTCCTGGTCCTTTCCTTATTGTTCCCTATGTCGTCTTCTTCAGCGGCATTACTTCCGAACCTGCCAACCAGCCAGAGGGAGTTCGACAAGCACCCCAGCGCTAGGAAGATCAAGCTCAGCACTCTGGAGTAGCCTCCCGAGTTATGCTTTCCGGAGGCTCAGGACCTCCAGTTCAGGCAGCTCCGCCCGCTCAACCAGCTAGACAGGATGAGGGACCTTTGGTAGGGCTTATCAGAGAACTGCTTACAACCCAAGATCGTCGAGGCGATGCCTTGCACCAGGAAGTTCATGATGCACTAAACCGAGGAGGTCCCCAAGGGAATCAGGCGGCCAACAGTTTCAAGCACTTGAACCCTCCCTTCTTTGACGGCAGTGAAGATGCGATTGTCGTGGACGCTTGGCTTCAGGATACCGAGGTGGTTCTAGAAGCAGCTAGACACCTGAAAATGAGAAGGTAGCGGTGGTATGCCTACAGTTGTTAGACTTGGCTCGCAATTGGTGGGCAGCTCAGGCCATGGGATTAGCAGCACCAGTCACTTGGGCGACGTTCAGAGAGAGGTTCCAGACAAAGTACTTCGATGCGGTGGCACGGTACGACTTGCAGACCAGATTCACCAACTTGATGCAAGGAGGCAGGACGGTCGATGGTATACGACGAGTTTTCCAGGCTGAGTAGGTTCGCCCCCACTTGGTGGCGACGAGTTCGAGAGGGCTCAGC